>CM074592.1:0-537500 GCA_037305975.1 Chrysolophus pictus | reverse complement strand
CCACAGCACTGCACGGGGCTCACTCGGCTCCTGTCCCCTGCAGGTGCTGTGTGCCCACTCCATGTCAGGCAGAATGCGGGTGGTGGGCAGGGACACCAGGAGCTGCACCCCCTCAGTGCTGCGGGTGACCCCTGGGGTGAGCAGTGCCTGGCATGAGGACTCCATTCAGCTCCGTGAGCACCGTGCACCCTCAGTGGGACTCCGTGTGCCCATGGGCACTGGGCACGGTGCCCAGGATTGATGCCTGCACAAGTGCCAGAGCTTCAGTTGTGCAAATACTGCTGCAGTTCTGAGATGCTCCCAGCAGGCTGGTGGAGGAAGCAGGGCCGTGCTCGGATGGAGCACCACGGTTTGTTCCCGGAAGCAGCAGAGTAGCACTGCGCTGCATCCCATAACTCCCACGCAGCGTCATAGGGTGCCTGTCCTTGCAACCACACATGGATTTAACAACACAACTCTGACTCCTTTTCCCTCAGTGCTGCAGCTGACAAAAGTAAAAGTGCAGGCTGCTACCTCGCTGGAGATTTTATGCCATCTGTATTTACAACATGAATATTTCAGTGAATGTGACATTTTGGAGACTTCTGTCCTCCAGGTTTGGTGATGACACATATCTGGGTCAGGAGAGCCGCAGGTCCGCCAGCAGCATCCTGTCAATAACTCACTGCTCTGAGTGCTGAGCGGCGCTCGCAGGACACGCTCCGGCACTGCGGGGTTTGTTGGCTCATTGAGCTGACACCACTCTGAAGCAACATAAAAGCAGGTTTTGATCTCTGGCTGCTAGCCTCTGTCTGAAAAACAGAGCAGGAGGCAGCCCCGTGGTGGCCATTCCACTAATGTCACTGTAATGCAGGCACTGTTTTACTGTCACTTATCAAAGGCAAACAAGAACAGGGCAGGGTGAACAGAGGCCCTTGTCAGCCTCTCTGCCAGGTGCCCTGGGCACCACCCACAGCACCTCCTGCTGAAAGTAGTGCAGACCGTCACACCTGTGGGACCACAGCACCTGCTGCTGTCAGCCCTGGGCAGCCCCACACCGCCCACAGAGTGCATCTAAGCACAGCTCTGGGTCCCCCTCTGTTCCTGCTGAGCTCTGCTTTGGGTCTCTGCTCACTTGGCCTCTGCCCTGCAGGTTGGTGGCTTGGCCTCAGTTCTGTCGCATCCTGGGTTGTTGCACTGAGGAGATAGAGAACAGCATCCTCCAAGCAAGCTTTTGAAGAGGAAGTTCTGGGAATGGGTGTTTCTGTTAAACCCAGGTGAGATTTTTCTTTCCTTTTATGAAACGCCACTCTTAAAATGTTTACATTGCAAAAATGCTCCACTTTGCCTACAAAAGCTGTGCTTGGCATGAGCCTCCTTCAGCCAGGAAGGAGCTGAGGAGCCCTTCTTCCCCTAGTGCTAGGCACTATCATGCTGTTGGGGCCTGGTGCTGTGTGCCCTGGGGGTGGCTCTGTATTTGGCAGCTTAGTGAGAAGCCCTTCCTGCTCTCCCAATGATGCTGTCACTGTCTGGTTATGGCTGATGCTGGCATTGCTCTGCCCTGAATGCTGTCAGGCAGCCGAGCAGCGCACTGGGGTGCTAAGCGGCACAAGCTGCAGCAGCCAAGGAGCCGGGCAGCAGTGTAATGCTGCCAGCTGGCCTGGGAGCTGTGACGGGGAGCCAGCCTGCCCTGAGCGGGGGGATGGCCCTTGGTGGCACACGGCCTCGCTGTGCTCCTGCACACAAAGGAGTGAGGCTGGAGGCAGCTCGGGGCTGCACCAGGGGGCAGCAATCCTTTGGCTGCAGCACTGACGGCGATGTGCGTGCATTATTTTGTTGGTTTTAGGAAGAACAAAGAATACTGAGATTCTGCTCTGGTGAATCTGAAACTCACAGCTGTAGTTTCTGGGGCCTTGTGAAGTGGAATGAAGAGGAGGCTGCACCTAGGGAATGCCTCACAGAGCCAGCTGGACTGTGAGCAATGCCAGCGCTGTCAAATGGTCACTGCATGAATTATTGACAGCGTTCCTCTGTGCAAACACCAGGTCACCTGTGTGCCGCTGCCTGGCAGTGTTCCTGGGGCAGCAGTGCTACATCCATAACTGCCGTCGACTGTGCTGCACATCTTCCCAGGGAGATCATGCAGCTGCGCAGTGCACGTGGGGCACCCCAGCCTTTGTGGGTGGGCCCTGGGCAGTGTGCAGCAGTGCCTGACAGCAGACGGAGGACAGGGCAGTGTGTGCTGCGCGGGGAGCCCCACGGTGCCCATCCTCAGCAGGAAAGTGAGGTGAGCACCACCACTTCACTACAGGGCTTGCAGAGAAAACGTTATTTCCCCAAATGTGTTCATCATTCAAAATCATTCAAGCAAAAGTCTCCATCTTACTGTAGCTATTACTCATAATCGGAGATCCTGGGTATGCACAGCCCTGGGTAATTAAGCATGTGCTTTTTCTGCCCTCTGTTTGGGTAGAAGGGCAGCTACAGTTCAGATCCAGGCTGTCCTGCAGAACAGACAGGGTTGCTCCTGGTGGGGCATGGATGACCCCTCTCCACTGCAGAGCTGTGGCAGCACCTTGGGCAAGCTGCTCCCTTCCACCTTGTGATGCTTTGAGCCTGGCTCGCAGGGGGGGCTGATGGGAGCCCTAGGCTGCCCCTTCCTGTGAGGAATGCCTCCACCTGTTCTGCAGCACGAACACAGTTGGCTGTTGGCTGTGGCTGTCTCTCTTGATGCTCTGTGAGTCACAGCTGTCATCAGCAGCGCTGCTGTATGCTGGTGTTCCTTATGCTGTAACTGAACTGGGCTACAATATGTAGGTTGTTCTGGAAGTAATGGCTCCTATTTTTTCCATGGAAACTACAATACATAGGCCAGCTGTGCAGCTCTGAGCCTGACCTTAGGTGCAGGCGCTGCCCCAGCCCTGGACCAGCACCCCGAGGGCTTTGCACGCTGTCAGCCTGTGTGTGGGCTGTGCCGCTGCGATGAGCAGAACTGTTGTCCCTGCGGGGCTGCACGGAGTAACTGACCTCACAGCCTTTCCTTTAGTTCAGTGAACTGTTTAAGCATGTGCTTAAAATGGTACATACGTTTTAGTGCTTTGCTGACCTGGGGCTAAGTGAGGAACTGATAACACAAGCATTGTGTTTCCTTTTGTGTTCAGGCTCCTGCATGAACTGCAGCTTTGCCTGGGGAGTTGCAAAACCAGCACAAATGTGCAGGATGACTTCGAGCTGCTCACTGCTATGCTGTGGGGACCTGGCAGCACCCAGTGTGAGGCTGTGGGGCTGTGGCCAGGCGGGCAGGGACTGGCTCTGTGGTGCTGCTGGGGCTGGCGGTGAGCATGACTGGCTGCCCCCACTGTGATCCAGTCCAAGGAACCCTGGTGAGTGGGCAGCAGCAGCACGCAGGCAGCTCAGTGCAGCATTACCACCTTTGTCCTTGTGTTCTGCCCTTGATTTGTTCAGTGAAGGTTAATGTTGCTCATGGCTGTAGGCAATTTCCAGCTGGAGGGCATAGCACATTCCTTTGCCTTTCCCACATATCAGTGCTCTCACCTTGGGACCCTAGAGAGCTGTCCTCCCACTCAGCAGTGTGCAGGAGGTGCCATGTGTTCAAGGTAAGACACCATTGGCCTGGTCTGCCCAGCTGTGTGCTCCCCAGCAGAGGGGATGGCTCTGCTCCCTGTCCCCACAGTGCCCAGCGCCAGGCCTCAGGGAGCAGCACCACAGTTGTGCTGTTGAGAAATTCATGGACAATTCATAAATGTGTTTTACAGACAGCTGTTAGCATGTGCTGAGCAGAGCTCATTTTGTCAAGGAAAGCCTGTTACAGGATTATAGCAGGGCTGCTTAAATATTATGATCCATAACATATAAATAGTGGGCTGAGCGCTGCGCAGACAGCACCGTGCGCTCTGCCCAGGCTCTCACAGGAAGATCAAACTTGCAGTAAAATGAAATGCAAAAAGTGCTGTGGGACCTGGTGGGCGGTCTGGAGGTTTTGACTCCCAAAATATCACTGCTGTTCAAGATCGTGTCACTACCTGAAGAGCTCTGGGATCCCCCATTGAAGAGCAACCCACGCACATTCCGGGAGGCAGCAGGTGGTGCCCCACAGCCTGCAGCAACTCTAGAGCCTGTCAGCAGTGCTGCTTTGCTGTAGCTCAGACACTTTTAAGAAATGGTATTTAGCTGTTGATCTGCCAGGGCAGTGCAGTGCCCAAGCCCGTGCTGCCCTGAGGATGGGGATATGTGGGAACTGCCTCAGCTTCTGAGAAGGAGTACCGGGAGCCCTCTGGGACGCACTCAGCCCATGCACATCCCTCCTCCTGCCCACTGCAGTCTGCCTGTGTGTCTGTGCCTGGGACGTGTGCTGGCAGCTGCACTGTTCCCATGCCTGGACTGAAACCTCCACAGAGATACCAGGATATTTCTACTCCTTTTAGAAAGCCATCCTGGGAGCCAGAGCCCAGCTGATGCGGACAGTGCGTGTGGCAGGAGAACTTGTGAGAAAAGGCACTGCCTGAATAAAAAACAAATGTACCCTTGGAAAATAAATATATGCAAAGTATTCAGGGAATAACATTGTACTTGCAAATAGTTATGCTTTTGAGGAACTTTATCTGGTAGATGGACCAACTGCAGTATGGTTAGTCACGTACTTAATGCTATGGGAATAAGTATGTGCTGATCCAGAGCCTGTGCTCGTGCCCTGTGGAGGAGCAGCACTGTGCCCATCTCAGCCCTGCGTACAGCAGCTCTGCGTGCCTCGAGAGTGCCGGCACCGGGCAGCTCCTCCTGGGGCAGAGCAGCAGCAGCTGAGCTGTGCTGGGAGCAATGTGTCACCGCAGCTCATGCCAGACACACAGGGGTGTATGTTTGCAGTGTATGGTGGAATGTTTTGTGGATGCTAAGCAGCAATTAAAGTCTTCCTTTGGAATCGATTCATTTCACACTGCCATGGTAGCAGGGAGGATCTTATTGAAACTGTAAGATTTTTAATATTATTACGCTAAAGACTCTCTCAGTATCGGTGTCTCCGTAGAGGGTCATTAGTGCACTGTAATGGGTAACAACTTCTCCAGTTCAGGAAATCTTGTTGTATTTGTAATGGGACATCTGGGGCATATATTATGTATGGGACATATATTTCTCATTTCCACCAGGCATCATCTTTCCTTCTCTCTAAATTATTCTCTGAATCAAAATATATATATATCTTTCCTCTCAAAAAAAGACATATTCCTTATCTCTCTATTTTATTTTAATCTTTGAACCCAGAAACCACTACGACCAGGGCTGTACATGCTGTACAGAGGAGTGCTCAGCCATGCAGTGAGGGAAGGCCGTGGGGCCCAGCTGTGCTGGAGCGAGAGTGCCATGTTGTGGGGTACACAGCACAGCCCCAGAACACTGCTGCCTGCCTTGTCATAAAGGTTCTCACTACACCTTCACAGAACTTTTCTTACTGTGCTTTATACGTACTGCTCCCAGACCAGACTGAGGACAAGAACCGGTTGCTGCCCTCCTGTTTGATTCTCCTCCAGCTTAATGCTTTCCTCTGTACTGCACTTTGCTTCTCACCTCTGCTTGTTTTTGTCTCGTTATTTCTTTCCTCTAATTCTTTCAGTGCTGCACTAAAGGCTGTAGAAGTTGGCCTTACACCAACGTTCTACTCTGTGGGTTATTACCCCCGCAAGCACGGCGCCCAAACCTGGGTGCAGGACAGCTGCAGCGTTACCCTATGGCTGCCGGCGTAAGCTGTGCCGTGGTTTGCATCAGCCGCTAACTCGGTGTGTTCTCAGTGCCATCGCTGGAACGTGACAGCATGGAGCCCAGCGGAGCTCCGCAGCAGCTCAGCTCAGGGTGTCTCTGTGCTGCGGGGCCGCGTGCCCCGTTTGGTTGCAGGCGGCGGCGGGCGCCGGGCGGATCGCTGAGGTCGGGTCGGTCCGGAGCTGTTCGACCCCGGGAGCGCAACCGCCGCCATCGGCCCGGCGACGCACGAGGGCACCGCGCACCTCGGCGCCGCTCCTCCCGGCAGCAGCCGCGCGCGGGAGCCCGAAGGCTGCATCCCGTGGCGGGGCGAGGACGTGGGCGAAGCGATTCCGAGACCCCCACCCGAGCGGCAGTCAACGGCCGCATCGTCCTCTTCAGAAAGTTTATTTTTGGGCACCGCGGATCTCCCGGCTTCCCGGACCGGCGGAGCACGGCCCCCAGCCGGGCCGCAGCGGACCCCACGCGCCGGGGTTCCTGTGGGTGGGGCGGCCGTCGTTTCGGCGGCGCGCCGGTCCGGCTCCGCGCGGGGGGAGCAGCGCCGCACGGCCGCGGTGAGTGCGGGCGGCTGGAGCGGGCGCGGGGCGGCGCGGGGCCGGGGCGGGGGGCGGCGGGCGGCGCGGATCGGGGCGCGCCGGAGCCGCGCGGCGCGGAGGAGCCGCTCCCAGGGCCGGCCCGGGCCGCCGGTGTGGCCCTGCCCGCCGCCCCCCGCGCTAGGCCGCTCCCCCGCCGCGCCGCGCCGCTCCTCCCGCCGCGCCGCCCCCGCCCCGCCGGGCGATGAGGAGCTGCTTCTGCCTGCGCCGAGGGAGCCGCGAGCCGCCGCCCGCCGCGCGGGGAACAGTTAAGTGTCCCCGGCCCCGCCGCCCTCGGCCGGCCGCGCTCCGCGAGGGAAGGAAGGAGGGCAGGAGGGCCGGGCCTGCGAACGCTCGCGGCTCCGCGCGAGGCTGGGCCGGGGCACGGGGGAGCCGAGCCGGGCCGGGCCGAGCGGAGCCGAGCCGTCCGCGGCCCTCGGGGAGGCGCGGCCCGGGGCCGCAACCACAGCCGCGGCGTCCCCCGCGCGGGGCCGGGGCCGCAGGACGCCGCCGTGCTGCTCGGCGCCGGGCGCGGCCTGCTGCGAGGCTCGGCCCGAGCCGGGCTGCCGCTGCGCGGAGCGGGGCTGCGGGCGCGGGTGGGACGCCGGCCCGGCGTGCTGGGGAGTTCGCTGCGAATTTTGTGCTCGGCCGGTTAGAGAGAATTGCAGCAGCGCTGCATTATGTGGTCTTTTGCTGCAAGCTTTTACGGCACGGATTTGCTTGACTGTTGTTTTTTTTTTCACCTGTTCGCAGAGGTTTCTGCACAGCTGGAGGTGATCAGCGCGTGGTGTCTCCTTGCCGTCCCAGCCGGGACGGGATGCTGAGCTGCCCACGCTCTGTTTGCTCCCCTCCCGCATTCCCAGCACTCATCATCTCCCTGTGGTGCCCAGGAAGGGTCACAGGGACCCTGTGAGCTTCACCTCCTCCCATACGTCCTCAGAGCCAGGACAGTCACAGCCGGGTTATGATAGTGTAGGGTCCTAGGAGGTGTTCAGTGCTCGGGCCGACAGCTGTGTACCTCTGTCCCATATTTATCAGGCATTGCTGTGCCCAGCTTTGTGGTTCGATGTTGTTCCTGCAGCTCCTGGCTGAGATAGCCTTACCCATGGGATGTTCTGGGATGAAGCCTCCGTTTGAGCTCTTGAAGGTGTAAGATAAATACAAAATGTTCCGGTTCATGACATGTGCTTCTCTAAGTGAGTCCCAGGCTTCAGGCCTTGCAGCTCCCAGGTGCAGAGATGGAAATAAATGACCCAAGTGTCACTGCAACCCTGGAGAAGGTCATCTGTGTGTGGAAATCTATTTTGGGTTGAAACAGGATACTTCACAAATGGGTGTCCCCAGTTAGAACTGCTGCGCAGCAACTCAAGAGCTCCGTTTTGCTCAGTCCCAGACTTCTGTTCCATTCAGGTCCATCACAGCGTATGGGGCTCTCGCAGCTGGTGCAGGGACGGCTGTGTGGAGAGTGGGTGTGCAGGTGACTCCTGGCGAACCTTTGTTTGGGAGAAAGATGACCCTGAATCTGTCTGCCCGTAACTAATGTATGACCAGGTCCCTAGCCATGTGTTCTGCTGTTGGCTCCTAGTTTTTTTTGACCCAAATGTCAGTAGTCTGTGCAAGCAGCCATGCTGTGCCTTGTGATCAGAGTGATGGAGCAGAACTGTGTGGACAAGTTTCCAGCAGCACCTGCTCTGGTTTGGTGGGACTCTCTCCTGCGCAGTACAGGAACATACTGAGATAGCTGGTGGGTTTTTTTATTTTTCTTTTTCCAGTTTTGCCTTAGCTCATGCTTTTGATGCCAGCAGGCTGACTTGTGCAGTTGACACAATAGAGGGGAGGGATGCCATCCAGAGGGACCTGGATGCACTCATAAAGTGGGCATACAAGAATCTAATGAATTTTAACAAGGCCAAGTGTAAGGTGTTGCACTTGAGTCAGGGCAGTCCCAGATACGAGTACTGACTGAGAGAAAAGCTCCTTGAGAGCAGTCCTGTAGAGGAGGAGTTGTGGCTCTGGTGGATTAAAAGCTGACATGAGCCAGCAGTGTGTGTGTGCGGCCCAGAAGGCCAGCAGTATCCTGAGCTGCATCAGCAGAGGGGTGGCAGTTGGGTAAGGGAGGCGATTGTCCCCCTCTGCTCTGCTCTTGTGAGGCCCCATCTGGAGTACTGCATCCAGGTCTGCGACACTCTGTACAGGAGGGATGCAGAGCTGTTGGAGCGAGTCCAAAGGAGGGCCACGGAGATGATCAGAGGGCTGGAGTACCTCTCCTGTGACGATGGGTTGAGAAAGTTGGGCTTGTTTAGCTTTGAGAAAAGAAGGCTCCAGGGAGACCTCATTGTGATCTCACCAACTTTTTACAGTCTGATCGTGATAGGACAAGGGGGAATGGCCTTGAACTAAAATAAGATAGGTTTAGGTTAGATGTTAGGAAGGAATGTTTTTACTCAGTGAGCTTCTGGAACAGTTTGCTCAGAGAAGTTATAGATGCCCCACCTCTGGGAGCATTCGAGGCCAAGGTGGATGGGATCCTGTGCAGTCTGATCTAATGGTTGGCAACCCTGCCCATGGCAGGAGAGTTGGAACTAAATGATCTTTAAGGTCTCTGTTCTGTGATTTTCTTCTCTGTAGGACGAGCATGTTAGTGCCAAAGCACAGGGCTTACAGTTGTGGGAAGAACCAATGAGCTTCTTCTTTTTCCTGACTCCCTCTATTTAGCCACAGAATCTGGACTGCCTCCCTGCAATGTGACGCTTCTACAGCACATACATCAGGCACTGGCTACTCACCTGCCACCCACTCTTGGTCTTGCTTCTTGAAAAAGAGCACTGAGAAGGAGAGCACTCTGTGAGCTCAGCGTAATGTGTGGATTTCTGGAGCTGCACTTCTGTGTGTGTCCCAGCCGTGATGCAGCAGTGCGGGCGGTTGGGTCACTGGGGCACAGTGCTCTACTCCAAGTAGATAGTGAAGCCAGCAGGAAAGCATGCCTGGGATCATCAGAGATGAGCAAGCAAGGAAACAATTGAGAGAGAGCACAAAGTAGATGTAAAGGGAGAGCTCAGGGGCTACGGCACAGTGAGCCCTGGCTCCGAGCACAGACTGTGATGGGGGCTTCCTGTATTACATGGCGCTGTGCAGGTCATGGCCTCCAGCCTGTGACTGTGGGGCTGGGCAGGAAGCTGCCACTGGTGCATGCTGCAGTCTTTGTTCTGTGGCTGGAGCGGAGCATCCTTGCACACAGACTGCAGGGAGCTGGGGTGACTGCCCCACGTGGAGCCTGCCTGATGTGGGCTGCCAGTGGAGCCGTGGTTGAAGCTTTTGGGGTTGAAGCTTTGCTGCTGAGGAGCTAGGGGTGGTTTTGCTGCTTTTCAGGAAGGTCAGCTTCTGATGTTCCTGAGGCCACTCCAGAGCAGGAATCTCTCTGTGCCCCAGGCCAGTACTGCACTGAGTGAGTGGGGCTGAGCTGGGCCTCTTCCTGTCCAGGACTGCGTCCGACTTCCCCAGGCTGGGAGCAGGAAGTGCCCTGCTGCTGGGAACAGCCTCCAGGGAATGTGCTTCGAGCAGTGCAAAAAATGCTGTGATTGTTTGGTTCCCAGATTTACCCTGCAGGGGGGTGGAGGGGCTTTGGGAAGCACCCGGCCGTCCTTGGTCATCAGCCGAGTCCTCAGGCACTGCCACACTGCAGGCAGGTCAGGGCTGTGGTGTTTGAAGAGAACTTCCCTGAAACAACAAGCTATCTAATGGATGTATTTATAGAATCTTGTTCCTTAATTTAATCTGCTCTTTCACGGTTTGTTTTTTATTTTTAAGTTCAAAGGTGTGATAGCAAAGAAACTAAACTTTGCAGGCGCCCGAGGGGGAGTTGAAATATAACTCATGGTCTGCATCAGCCTGAAGCTCTGCTCTGACCTGTTCCGAGTTCAGAAAAACATTTACCAAGCACGCAGGCCAGTTCCTGCTGCTGTGCACCAGCTCCAGCTGCATCCCAGTGCTCCGCGGGTGAGAGCTGCCCTGCCGTGCCGCACAGCCTGGGGTCAGCCGGGTGCCATCCTGCAGGGTGCCATGCTGGGTGGTGGCACCACCAGCAGGAGGCTTCTTTTTGGCCCTGACCAAGTGTGTGTCGGTGCGTGTGTTGGTGCGTGTGCTGGGTGCTCACCCAGGTGCTGGGGTAGAGCTCTGTTGGTGGTGGTCTTTTTACCACGCGCTTGTTCCTGTTGCTTTGTAGGCTTTAGGCAGTCTGGTTTGGTTGTTTGTGTGGCATTGTTATTTACATAGGCCCCAGATTTGCTCTTTTTTGTTGCCTGCAGCACCGTGTTGGTTCAGACTGGGCACTGTGAAGTGTAACCCTGGTCCTGCTGGCACCAGCACTCACCTCTGCCTTTTTAGAAGCAGTAAGTAACCTGCTATCTCTGCAGCCTCAGTGCTGGGCTTGGTCCCCCTGAGGAGACCCTGCCTGCAGTTTGTCTGCCTGCCCGCCTACAGCAGCGCTTGTGCCAGGTGCTGCCGTTGGATCTGCAGTGCTGGGGTGTCCTGGGGCAGTCCTGCCTGAGCCAAGGGCCCTGCCCTGCTGCTGCTGCAGGAAGATGTGCCAGGGCAGGGGCACCTCTCCTCTCCCCTCCCATGAGCTCTTTGGACAGCTCTCCTCTCCTCCTGCTTCCAGCAACAGCATCTCTCCAAGATGGGTTGGTTTCACCTGCTTCTCTCCCTCTTTGTGTCGTTCTCTACCCTAAAGTATTCGGTGCTTTCTGCCTTGCTCATGGGAGATGCTCGGGCTCCTTGAAGGCCTCTGTCTGCTTTGCATCAGACCATCCTGTGCTGCTTCGTCTGTGTTCCCCTGGCACTCAGGCACTCCGCCACAGGCACAGTTTTGCATACAGACACATCTGTGCTGCTATGCGGCCGTGGCTTGGTTCAGGGGGGTGTGGTGGGCCTGAAGCCTCGCAAGAGTCCTCATCGTGCCCAATGCCTGTCATGGGTGGGAGCCTTATGCTGAAGCCATGCGGAGCAGATTTCTTGCCGCTTAAAATAGCAGAGCAGCTTCAGCCAGCCTGAGTCAAGGATGGAATTTGTTCTTATTTGGGAGGAAAGGGATGAGCTTGGGTTTTCCCATCGTTGCTAGATGGAGACCAGCCCATGCAAAATATCCTGGAAATGATAAAATTAATGTCAGAAGAGGCTGCTGACCCAAATTCCAAACCTGTCGGGCATTGCACAAGTGTGTTGTCTGATCAAAAACAAACAAAAGCACAGAAGGTGTGTCTACCTGATCCTGCATTTGACTTGGCAGCCCATGGTTTTCGGGCACAGGCTCTGTGGCATGCATGTGGGCTTCCAGTGCTCTGTTCCTCCAGGGAGTGCATGCTCCCAGGCAGCCCCTTAACTCTGCTGCTTTCTTTCAGGATCAGTCCACAATGCCTGAAGTGCGAGATCTCTCCGATGCCTTGCCTGATGTGCCAATGGATCCCATCACAGGGGTTGGTGTGGTTGCGTCCCGGAGCCGTGCACCGACAGGCTATGATGTAGTAAGTAGAGCTAGTTCAGCTGCTGTTGCAAATGCTTTGGTTCTGCATTAATAAAACTTTACTCTGCTGGGAATAGTATCTCTTCCAGCCAGGATTTGCCATCAGACATTGTTGTAAGAAGTAATTTGGTGTCTGTATGCCCACCTTGCAGCCCAGGGCACTCAGCAGTGCTTTCCCTGGATGGAGGTCTGTAGGTGCAGTTGCGCAACTTTGTCTGGGCTTCTCCTCCAGAGCATAATTACCTGGAGGAGGGGCTCTGAGAGACAGCTGGCTGCCGTGGCATGCAAATTTAATAATCCCAGTAACTGCCATCCTGAAGGATTCCTAAGTATCGCACAAATTACATCTCCAAATAAATGGATCCCGCATCAGCTGTTTAATCCCACATATCAGCACTGCATAATAATGATGAGAAGCTCCAGATTGGGAAGCAAAGAGTTTCACAACCGCTGAAATTGCAAGGGCGATTTTGATGGACAGAATGCAAACCTCTAAATTAAGCTTTGGCAGGAGGCTAGGCAGCAGGAAAAGGCAGCTGGATCCAGTGGAGATAAATATGTGAATGGATAGATGGAGGTCATTGTTTAACAGCTGCTTGATCCCTGGATTAGTTGCGGTATAACCAACAGGGTGATTTTATTTGCCTATAGATGAGTGTCCTAGGCAGCAAAACGTCACGAAGTACTGACTTTGCAGAGCAGTGTAGGGAAGGTTTGGCCTATAGCTCATCTTTCTGTGTGTCCTGCTCCAGCTGTGCTGCATTGCATCTTGGGTTTCAGTCACACAGCTCGTGTCGCTCACATCCTCACAGCCCTGGGTTGCAGTGTGCCCCATGCTGCTGTGTGAGAAGGAAGGAAATGGGTCGGGCTGCAGTAGGGAGGGGTGAATTGTGAAAAGGCTTCTGAAAGGCAGAAGGTTTTTTGTATTTACTGCATTTTTCTGAGCACTGATTGCCTGTGTGAGCCAGGCTGTGTAATTAGCTGCTTGCCCTGATAAAGGAGCACGGGGCAGTGTGAGAGACATGATAACAGAATAGCGTTCAGCCTAAATGACTGGGCAGAGACCTCACTTGCCCCAGATAGCATATGTGGAGTTTAATGGGGGCTGCAGCTCTAACATTGTTTAAACTAAACAAGATAAAAGATTTTTCCTGGGGCTTAATCCAATTATAGTAGTGTTGCAATAATGCTTGAGAATGTGGGTCGCTCTCTCCTAGGGGGCATGGGGAGGAGTCTGCCGTGCTTCTGATTTTTGTCTTACTTTGTGTTTACAAGGAGCTCTTCTCTGATTCTGGGGCCAACAGTTTCTGCTGTAGGCACTGAGGTGTCTGCTGCCTGCAGCAGCTCTGCCCATGTTCTGTGCATGCAGCAGGGTAGCTCTGCACGGGGTCACAGCTGGTGTCCCACTATGCAGTACCTGTGGTGGTGTGGCCTTATCCATCATGGATGGGTGCACTCAGGGCAGCACTTCCCTCAGCCTCCAGAATCCGGGCTGTAGTGTCTCAAAGCAGGAAGCCAAGCACGCCCTGACCACAGGTAGCTTTGGGATGGTTTTGCAGCTCCCTGGGGGATGGATCTCTTTGCCCCTTGCCACAGCATCCTGTAGCACTCTGTTCCAGCAGTGGGCTCAGCACTGTGGGAATGCTTTTCCTCTTAGCAGTTATGAATTGGGCATTGTGTCATTTTGTTGGTGGGTTTGAATTCTGTGATGGCATAATAACCAGTTCTTTTTTTTCTGAGCCAGATGTATTATATGTAGGCTTTATCTAGTTTTCCTTTCATCTGTGCACTTTTCACAACACGCAGCCATTACTGCACTGCTTCCCCCCCTTCTGCCCAATGGAGGGCAGTGCCTGGGGCTGCGGCCGGGCCCTGGGGTGCTGCCCGCCCAGGTGGAGATGGCAGGGACTGGGGGGATCTGAGATTTTTTTTTTTCATCCTTTTTTTTTTTTTTTTTTTTTCAGTAGTTTTCTTAATTATCCAAACAACTCATTTCCCTTTCTGTCTGCTTAGGAAACAGCTGCTGGTGCTTTGGCCAGATCTTTTAGTAGCTGGAGCACTAAAGAACGCATTTTGCCAAAACATACAGAGTGTGTCTGAACTCAAATTCCTGAAAATCCACCCTAACTGGCACTGCTGAGTGCAGAGGTGGGCAGGAAGGGTGAGTGGGGAGCTTTGCAGCATGGCACAGGCTGCAAGCAGCACAGACTGTGCTTTGCTGCTGCCTCTCTGGGTGTCTATAGAGCTGTGAGTGGGAGTCCCTCCTGTTGGGTTTCAGTCCATTCTGGGGTGGGAAGGCATGAAGAGCAGCTGAGCTGACCCATGCCCCTGCCCCCTTGGTAAGGTCAAGGTGAGTGTGCTGGGCACCCATTACCAGGTACCTGCTCTTGTCCCCTATGTTCAGCCTGGACAGGGGGACATGGCTGGGGCTGCTTGGGGCCACAGCCCTTCCTCATCCCTTCCCCTCAGTGCAGCCCCCACGGCCATGCCCTCGTGCACAGTGCTGCTTGGATGCAGCTCCACTCCAAGGCGCTGGGATCCTCCCCACCTGCTGGTGCCCAGAAGATGATGCAAGAACTTTCTCATTTGTGTTACTCTGTTTTCTTTCCCTGTGAGTTTTCTGACAAGTTAATGCATGCTTACATCTAAGCTTAGAAAAAGGGTTCAGCAGGACGATGCGAAGCCACAGCACTCAGGATTAATTGCTGGAGATGGTGCCTGCAACTGCTGCATTTCAGCAGAAACAAGAAGGGTTCTCTTGGCTTGCCCTGCCCATGGGCACTGGGAGCCAGTAAGACCTGGTTTCCTGCTCGCAGTTCTGCAGCACTATGGGAGGCAGTTGGGCTGTGAGGGGCGATGGGGGCATCGAGGCAGTGCAGGAGGGAAGTGGGGCCTGATGGGCCGAGTGCTTGTCTGGATGACTCGCTGATAAACTAGCTTCAGCTGCTGCATGTGGTAACTGTGGAGTTGGAATTGCAGGGTACTTCCCTAAAAGGGTTTGTGGTGTGGCTTAGCTGTTGTTTTATTGTTGCTTTTTGAGGGCTTTTTTTCATCGCTGAGTCAGGGTGGGACACTGCTGGGCTCTGCTGCTTGGGGCAGGCGCTGGTGGCAGCTCACAGCCCGCAGTGGGAGCTGTTCCCATGTCCTGTACCTAGGAATGAGCTCAGCAGGGATTTGTGAGCAGAAGATGCTGAAATGCGAAGAGCAACCCATGCACTGTGTTGCCTTTATGTTAGACGCACATTTCTCTCCTGCTCTTTGGATAATGGGAGGGTGAGCATGCACCTTGCCTCCTGCACTCTGCACAGAGCCTCTGCCCTACAAAGTATGGGTGCAGACAGTACTAAAAGATACCAGCTTCTTTGTTATCAGGCTGCACAGGGACCAAGGTCTTACTTAGTTCGGTGTGATCATGGCTTAAGAAACTGCAGAGGGGAGGTTTGCTCCTTACTGTCCTGTTAGACTCCTGGTGGGAGCTGTCAGTGGGACGTTAGGGGAGTGTATGACTTGTTTGCTGTCCCCTCTGCTTAGTGAGCATGCCCTCTGGGCAGGGCTCTCTGCCCCCCGCTGCTGGCACAGTCCTGCTCTGGGCCCCAGTGCCCCTTGTGCTGTGCCCTGAGCCACCACGAATGACATCTGCTGCTGCCTGCCTTCCTGTGTGCATTTGTCTCTTCCATGCAGAACCTGTGGTGTTTCCCTCACCCTTCAGTTTGCTACTGATTGTACTGAATGCAATCGCTGTCACAGCTCCACAACTCATTTGATGTGATGCTTTAATCTGGTTGAAATCATGTGTAAAATCACAAGGAGAGACAATGATTTTTGCAGGAGTGCTGTTCTTCCAGCTTCGTTCTGTCAGTAGTGGCCATGGCTCCTGGGCAGCCTTGGAGCTGTCACTTTGCGGATAGCTCTCCAGTGCTTTGTCAAAATGGATCCCCCCTTACAGCTTGCACAGTGTGTATAGTGTAATGAATGCCTCAGTATGCTGACTTGTCCAAACTATTGTTTGGAGACTGCACCAGAGTTGCTGTTTCCTCATTAGAATAGTTTTTGTCAGAGTGTCTTTAATCAATGGACTCCCCAGAGACAGCATTTTTAGAACTTTATCATACCTCTGCTTGGAAGTTCTCTGCACTGCACCTTCTGAAGAAACTAATGAGATGCTGTGAGAGTTTGGACTACCGTTAATTAGAAAAGATCTGAGGAAGAAGTACGGCGCACACATTAATGTTATCTTGGCTTACACATCTCCTCTATCCCTCTGTCTCTTCTTTCCAGGTTGCACAAACAGCAGATGGCCTGGATGCTGACCTCTGGAAGGATGGCCTGTTTAAATCCAAGGTCACACGATACCTGTGCTTCACCAGATCATTTTCAAAAGAAAATGTAAGTCTGTTTGCTGAGTGTCTGCATGATTTGCATTTGTGCCTGGTGTGTTCTTACCTATATAATGATTAAGGTTGTGGAGCCAATTATAATTCAAGCAAGTGTTTAGCTGAACTGAGGTGACCAAGAAGGCAAACTGCAATGGCCAGATACTTATGCTTTGTCTGTATTCTCTGGGAAAGGAAATCATTGGCAAAATCTGTAATAAAGGCAGTGGAAAAGTGCATATTTGCATTTCAGCAGCTCCTTTCCATGAGCATTTTCTCTTCTTAAAATGGGAGCTGCATGCTCCAAGTGATGATGAACCTCTAGCTCTGATCACTTGGAGGATTATGTAATAGTAACAAAGTAAATGCTAGTTGCTGAATCCAGGGGCAGCATACACGTTTTCTTCCAGGATTACCTTTTCTTCTTTTTTTTTTTTTTTTGGTGCCAATTCTTGAAAATTTGCCCACACTGTGCATACACTGCCCTGTACTTGTAATCTTCCAGTATGGCTATGAAATACTAGGCTTATTGTTGACTGGTGGCAGTTGTGTGCTCACATCTCCTGTGGAAGGGAGGAGGCCATATGCAGTGAGAGCCTGATGCCTTCTGCTGTGTTCATTTAATTTTTCAACTGAGGGTAGTGTGAAAACTTTCTGCTTTCCAGGAGGAACTGTTCAATTCTACAATGAATGCACTCCATCTAGTGGGTAATTTTGCTTTTCTTGGTGTTTTAGATATTCTCAGGGACTGAATTCTCAAGGGTATAGTGATATCATTTTGTACTTGAGCCTTTCCTAATAACAGAAGAGCAACTGTGACTTCGGAGGTTGATCACAGCTCTTGAAATGAAAACCAAGGGCCTGTCAATTCCCAGCTTTTGACCTTTATTCCGTCCACTTTCCTGCTGTCCTCCAGATTAAAATAAAGCTCTAAAGCTATGCTTCCTGGGGTCGACAGACAATAATTGTGCAATACATCCTTGAGTAGCTGCAGTAGCAGGAATAATAGCCCAGAATAGGTAGGGAGGATACTAAACAGAAAGATTTGTGATTATTTGGTATTAAGTTTATCTGTGGCTACCTTAAATGCAAGGTTGTCAGAAATAATTACAGGATAGTAGCAACTACTGGCTATCAGAGACAGTGTAAATCCCCTCAGTCAGTGTCTGTTGGGCTTTGGCATGATTCATCTGCTCAGCATGGTTTGGGAATGCATTCCTCATATTTATGAGGAATGAATTAAAGCAAATGTAGCAGGAGGGCTGCGGGGGTCTCAGCTGTGCAGCAGACGGAGGTGCGAGGAGCAGCACAGGCACGGTGCCCTGTGCTGGGGCTGTGGGGCAGCCTGTTGGGGCGCTGGGCTGGGGCACTGCTGGGCAGCTGCTGCACTGAGCCGTGCTCCCACGCCTGATGGCTGGCGAGGAGCTCTCTCTCTTTGGAGGCCCGATTTCCCGGGGGTGGTCAGCCTGCTCGCACCTACAGGGATTCCCTCCTGAGGCTGCTCCTCTGTCCAAGCTGAACAGAAGGTGCAGAAGATGGCTTAGGATGAAATTTTACTTTTTTCTGTATTGTCTTCATGTTTATAAAGGCTGCATAGTAACTAAAGTATAGAGTGTTTTTTTTTTTTTACATACATGAGTGTAGATTGCTGGCAGCAGTGTTGGCTTTAATGAGAACTGCAAAGAAAATCTGGTCTCAATTGTTGAGGTTGTCATTCTGAATTGTGTTTTTAGCTCTTCAAGCCTTGATTAATAGGACAAGGCATCAGTTCAGAATTCATATGGAATCAAATGAAGTTCTTTGTTCCAGATGGCCTGCTTTTCTGGAGCACGGCTTTGTTTGGAGCTAGAACTGTCTTTATTCAGCACTAATTAGCTAATGCATGTAATAACTTTGGCTGTGTCTGTGTGAACCATTTTCTTGTAATGCTTTCTGCCACTATTGTCACAGAAGTGTTGTGTTGTTCTTTTAGAAGCAGTGAGGGCACTAAGGTTACCTGATTAACTGTTTCTTTTCTCTCTTCAGAGTCACTTAGGAAACGTCTTGGTTGACATGAAGCTCATTGACATCAAGGACACTTTACCTGTGGGCTTCATCCCCATTCAAGAGACTGTTGACACACGTAAGTTGAGGCTGTTTCTTCAGTCCCGTGCCCTGGTGCCTGTTGGTAGGCCATGTCCTGGGCAGAGGGATGCTCTGAGCGTGTCTGCTCTGTGAGGCACAGGCACATTTCAGGGCAGCTCTTCCTGTATTCCCCAGACTCATTAGTACTGCGTGGCTGCCATTGGCCTGCTTGCATGAGTGGAAAGGAAGAACTTGTCCTTCAGTCTTGCAGGGTTGGACTGGGCCAGTAAGGGACAGAGCTGCCATGCTGGGAGATATTCACAGGCGTGTGCTGAAAGCACAGGGTTTGTGCACAGTGCTGTGTACCACCTGTACACAGCTTTGTACCACCTGCACAAACAACAGGCACAGGCCTCAGCACGGAGTGCTGAGATGTTTGAGCTTGCTGAGACAAGCCAGGAAAAATACTGTCCTCACTTCTGTAAGGCATTAGTGACTTTCTCACAGTGTTTAAGAGAGCAGTTCCTAAGCAGTGTCTTTTGATCCCCTGAGCCTTGTGGCAGCCACTGATGCTGTGCTGAGTTGAGGTAGCCTGGCCAGCAGCAGGCACCGAGTGCTCCTTGTTTCCAGTGCAAAGGGACCAGGGGAGCAGTCCAGGGCAGGTGGCTGGAAGGGTTGCAGGGCACGGGGTGTGACTACACAGGGACTACACTGGGTGCACACTGCTGGCACCTGTCCATGTCAGTAATGAGATCCAGACCTGTTATAGGCAGGAAGGAGGCATGTGAACCTGCTCTGCAGGGAATCATTCATTCAGGTCTGCAGCAAATTATGACTTTTTAAGTCCCTGCTGAACTGGTTCTGATTTGAACACGTAACCTAGAAGTGAAAAGTTCTGCAACCTGGTACTGGGTGCCTGAGCTGTCCCCCTTCCCTGGAGAATTCCCAACAATTCTTGTGCACCCCTGGGAGTGTGGGGTAGTTGTCAGCTGCTGGTGCAGCATTTGTAGCAGTGCTGGTAGAAAGGTGAGAGGAGAATTTGTCCTTAATTTAAAATGCATTGGATTTGCAGCCCATATAGAGGCATTGTCTGTATTAATGAAGTGGTGCATATCCCTCTCTCCATTAGCATGACTGAACACATTTCGATTGACTGTTTATAATATGTTTACTTAAAATTAACTCAGTTTAAGCATGAGTAATTAATGGATTCTGCTCCTAAACCAAGTTTGCTGCAGACTCTAGCCAAGTGTGGAAGAGATTGAAGACGAAGGCAAACACTCGGCTTTGTACTTGCTGTAAAAGTCGAATAACAAGCATGAGTTTTGTTTAAAACTGAATGTTTTAGTTATGTGAGTTTCTGTGTTCTTCTCTAAGGGACGCTTGACTTACAGTAAATAGGTATAACATTCCTTAGTGGTCTTGACAAAATTTTCAGATGTGAAAGCCTTAAACCCTGAAACAGTATCCTAAAATCATTTTTAGACATGCCAAATAAAGGCCTTATTTTTTCAAAGCAGGAGTGGACTAGAATTTAGGGATATAGGTATTGAACATCTATAAAAAGCAGCACTGTGAATGCAAAGGTGAGTGCACAGCTGCTGTACTGTGACACACCTCACTGCCTGTACATTTGTTGGTACTGGACAGTAGGTTTCCAAGGCCAGGATGGATTGCTTTCTTTGAGATACAGATTATGAAACAGGAAGAGCCTACACAGATAGGACTGCTTGCCATCTGGTAAAGTGAGGGCATATTTTTATATTGGAGGATATTTATTCATATTAAATTGGAGAGGTTTTATTTTCCAGGTGCTTTCAGATTTTTCATTCATTGTCTGCACTTTCCATTTTTCACTTTATCTGTAAACTTCTGTCATGTCTTTTAAGTGTCTGCATGCATAAATGGATGCCTCACCTTGCTGACATTGAGCCCTGCAGATTATTTAGGAAGAGGTGGAGCAGATCTGTATCTGTGTACCAGTACCATGTATTATCCTGCAACTGACCCATAACTGGATGTGGATTATCTGCATGCAGACAGACAGCAGCCCTATTGTACATCAAGTCGTGCTACAGATAAACCTGAACCTTGATGGGCTTGACTTAGTCATAGTGGATAACATGGAAACAAGTGAAATTTCCCTCTGATGCAGCATATGGAAGGGTTTGCAGGAGACGCTTCTATCCTTTGCATACAGCTCAGCCCAGTTCTCCTGTTGGGGTCCCAGCAGTTACTGCTTTGCAAATCTGATTTTAACCCTATAAAGATGCCACAGCATTTGCAGTGGGAGTATCACTTCAGTGCTAACTGACAGTCAGGACAGGTTGTTAGCACTTAAAATGTGTGAGAGTTGGACAGGTGAGGTTTATTACTAGCTACTCTACATGGCAGCATGTTTTCTGCTGCTCCTCAGTGTAGTTTGATTGGCTGTCTGGAAGCACTTGGCAGAACAAACTGCCTGGTTGTTTCAGCAGATACCGAGTTTGCTGAGTCAAATCCTACCTTAGAAAGAGGAGCTGAACATGAGAATTATATCATAGAATGGCTTTGGTTGGAAAGGACCATAAAGATCACCCAGTTCCAACCCCCTGCCGTGAGCTAGTTCCCACCCAATGGATCAGAGTGCCCAGAGGTCCATCTAGCCTGGGCTTGGTATAGAGAAGTATAAAAACCACTTGCCACTTCTTTTCTGGGTGCAGTGTGCTATTCTATGTGTGATGTTTTGTCTTCTCTTCTCTGCAGAGGGAAGTAGGAAGTGTTGGTTTATCACAGTGCTCAGTAACAAATCTCACATAGTATACAGAGAATTCCTGATAGAAAATTTCCTCAGTCATCATATGACACTGTACTGACTGGTTTGCTGACATATATCTGTTTTTTGGCTCCATTTCCTGCCGTGATGATCTGCCTAATATTTGGAGAGACAATAAATAACATTTGTACCCTGATCTTGCATTAAAAAAAAAAAAAACCAAAAAAAACCAAAACAACAAAAAAAACCAACCAAACACCTCTGTCCTGGATTGTTTTTGCAGAAGAAATAGCTTTCAGAAAGAAGAGGCTGTGCATTAAATTTATCCCTCGAGATTCTACAGAGGCAGCCATCTGTGATATCCGAATCCTGGGAAGATCTAAGCAAGCCCCTCCTCAGTACACGTTCATAGGGTAAGTAGCACTACTCCTGAAGCTGATCCCATATTTTCAGTTGTAGCAAGGCTAAGTGCCTTGTCTTCCTGTAATTACTAAGTGGATGTTTGTAAGAATTGGGAAGATCCGTGTGATTACAAGTGTTACTGATTGTGATGTGGAAACTAGTTAACCTGGAGTCACTGAGCCTGGAGGAACGTTTAGACATTATATTGAAGGACATGGTTTGGTGAGAGCTATTGGTGATAGGTGGATGGTTGGACTGGATGATCTTGTAGGTCTTTTTCTTCTAGCCTTGGTGATTCTATGATTTTGTTGTTACTTTTTCAATAAAACTAGTTCCTGGTAAGAACTTGGCAGAGCTGTTTATGAAATTTACCCATGCTTGATAGTTGTGCGTGTATGTGGCATTAATGTCTTCTGTGTTGACTACCCAGGGAGTTGAACAACATGGGCATTTGGTATCGGATGGGCAGAGTTCCCCGCAACCATGAATCTTCACAGCCTGCTGCTCCTTCCCAAGCTCCATCTCCAACACCAGCTCCCAACCTGCCAAGGTGAGTTTTCTGCTTTCCAGCTCTTTCTGCTTTGTGCAACGTAGCATGGTGGAATCAAGACTAGGGGCACTGCCTCGGTATGAATAACTGTGTGGTATATTTTGTAGTTTCAGTGTACGTGTGAGTTACCCTGGAGGATGGGCCAGAACTGTAGTCAAGCTGATTTGTCTCCTTGACTAAAGAGAAGTATGCACACAATCTTTAATGGGTAGGGAGACAAGTTCTGCTCGTTCTTCAAAATCAGTCCACTCATGCTTTGAAGTAGTAGCCCTTTTTTTGTTGTTTTTTGGACCCATCCACTATGCTTCAGGTTTTCAGTTGACATTGTGTATGCAGAGCAGACTGTTCACTTTGCAGTGAATGACAAGAGCAGCAATTTCGGGCAGGCACTGGCATGGCGTCTGTCCAGGTTGTTTTCCCTGTTATATGGTATCTGTGTGTGTACAAATGTATGCGCAAGTATACTTAACGTATAATAGTAGTCCTGTAATGACAGCTTACTTGCTACATTTCTCTGGAGAAAACAGTGTTGTTAAGCAACAAACCAACCTAGACAGATGTTAAACTGAGCGATTTATACTCCTAGATTTGATGCGAAAGCACAGTCATGTAAGATAGGCTTCTACTGGTGAGTCTGGTCACACCCAGCCATTGCCATGGGTCAGCGTGTTTTCTACAGATCCCTTTGTTTCTTTGCTTAGTAGAGCAAAATACATATTTTTGCATTAGGCGTTTGGTGTACTGCAAGTATGTTTACAGTATGACAGTAACTGTTGAAAGCTGAAACATCAAAGGAGTCAACAAAGAGTAATTCTAGAGAAGTTGTATACCAAGGTCACAATCATTCCAGAGAATGATGCTTTTAAACTGCTTTGAACTGTCCCTGAAAAACCTATTGAGTATATTTATAAAGCAGGTGTGTATATTAGAGTCCTCACCTGCACCCCGGACTTAAATCTGCTGTCTCTTTGACTTCTCCAAAGAGTTTGGGTGCTTTTTTTCACCAAGAGGTTTGCTCAGTCACCGGCTGTGCCTCGGCCCCCTGCTTGCTGTCCTTCCTTGCCAGGTGCTGTGCATGCAGAGGTGCTGTGCAAGCAGAGGTGCTTCCATGTTTCTTGAACAGAAATGGAGGCAGAAGAGGTGAAAAGTCATTAGGCTTCTGAAAGCATTTGCCTGTCTCACCAGGAGTTATTGCATTGTTTTGAAACACCACTGGTCATAAGCTGTGTGTTGGTGAGGGCCTTGCATGATCAGAAGGAGAGATGTTCTGATTTTAGAGCACAGCTCTTCATTTTCTGCCTGCAGAAAATTCCTGCCTGGGCAAATTTCCACAATAAAGAGAAAAATTATCATAGAGAGAGAATGTCAATGGCAGTCCTTAATCACTAAGCGTGGAAGGGTCACTTTATAGCTGAGCAGGGAGGGCTGCAGAACAGCTTCAGAGCTATTGGGAACAGGGCCAAAATTAGAGCTCAGAGCATCAGCAACAGTCTGAAAAGAAGTGTTTACAAGGCTTATATATTTTATAACCTCTTGTTGTACAGTTTATGGTTTACAATGGCTGCAAGGAAATTGGATCGGTTTTGTTTTACTTGCCAAATAAAGCAAATGTCAAAATAGTCAATATAAAATGTATTCTAATTTGGCTGAGTTAAAACAGCCAGTATGCAGTGGAATAATTGAATGTTACATTAATGCCTCCTAGTAAAAACCACCTGTCTGTTGCCAGCTCTGTTCCCATGCCCACCATGTGATTTAGAGATAACTTTTACATCACCAGCCTGATCATTCAAAGAATCTTTCATGTCTGTTTTTTACTCTGATTATTTATTATTCAATATATTTTTTAAGAAATAGAAATATGTATAAGGGTGCATCCTGGAAATATTTCTTTATTACGGGAAATGCACGCTACTCGAGAAGCCTTTTCTAATACTATATCAGCAATGTAGTAAGTTACTCAAGTTTAATGTTTGTGGAAGACTGTAGTCACAAGTAACCTCTTATTTTTACATCACCATGGAGAGATGCGATTACAGCTGTAGCCAGTTTGCCATTTTATTCTGTGTGGATGAATCCTGACAGGAGCAGCAATGAGTTGCTCTGCTACTGTGAGTGCTAAGATCAAACTGGTGAGCAGTGCAGAATGGAGCTCTGTGGAGATCTGGCTCTTAGGCTGGTCAGGTATTTATGCTGTTCTCTTCAGTTGCTGGCTAGCTTTATAAAACAACTTTAAATCAAAATGTTGTGCTTGAGTCCTTCTGAGCAATTGTTAACTCTGAGTGTAAACTAAACATGTGTAAACTAAACATGAAAAACACGGCGCTGAGCTTCTGTACAGCAAATGTGTCTGCTGGGGAGAGCTCCTTGAAGCAGGAGGTTTTAGTTTTTATAACGACAGTGTTCGCTCTGCTGGTCCTTGATGCAGATTGCTGATGGCCATCAATGGAGGCTCACCAGAGCTTTGTTCAGTGTCAGAAGTTTGACCTCTGCAGCTTGTTACTTGGCAGAACATTGCTTCCTTTCTGTGCCGAGGGATATTATTGCTCACATCAGAGCTGCACAAGGGGGGGCTTTGTTTGATATTCTTACTGGACTGCATGCGTTATTTTCTGGCCACTTTTTGGTGTTCCATTCTGCAGGCATCTGTCTTACTGGTCTCTAATGGCTGCAGCAGCACATCCCGGCAAGGATGGCACACTGTGCTGTTCTGAGAGGCATCGAGCTCCTTTACTGCCTTTTCTGTCCAAATCCTGTGACAGGCCCTTGGCATTAATGGCAGCCTGGAGAAATGCCTTTGCAGACTCCTGTCCTGGAAAGCTGCTTCTAAAGAGCCATTCCTGTTTAAGTCAGCAGTGAGTACTCAGTGCAAGTACCCTCAGTTCCTTGCACTGTGATGCATGCGGCCTCCAGTACTAATAATGCCAGTTCTGCATGTGACTGCATTTTGGTACAGTGGGTAATGCTCCCACAGGAGAGGTGCCAATAACAGGCCATTCACCTGGCCTTTGGCATGCTTCTGTTTCATCCAGCCTGCAAGTCAGTGACTGCAGTGTGCATGTTGGGGCACTGCAGGAATGTACATCAGCAGCATGTAAGCAACGTCTCAGGGCTCAGACCCTCTCTGGCTCGGGCTCTGCCTGGGCTGGCAGGGAGCTGCTGTGCAATGTCCCCTTCTTCTCCAGTCCACTTGCAGCTGGATCACTCCTGTGAGCCCGGCGCTGACCTCCCCTTGCTTTGCCCCATGACTCCCGTGGCAGCTGCAGCTCCTGCGCTGTGTGCAGCCCTTTGGGAGCTGCTGAGCACCACCAGCACCGCCGGGCTGCGGCCGTTTGTCAGCTGCGAGCAGATGTCAGTCAGCGCTGCTGAAGGGTGCTTTGCAGTGACAGACATAATTGCACTTAACTTCGTGTGTGGATGTTATCAATCTGTGACAAATACTTTGGGAAATGGAGCACTCTGATTGCGGATGATGTGTCACAGGCGTTCAATCTTCCTCTTGGAGAGACTGGGATTCAGTCACAACTTTTACTTGTTGATGTCAGGCTTTGAAGATGTCGATTGTCACTGACCCTGGAGCCGCTCCGTCACGCCGAGCGCAGGGCTGTCAGCTGCGGCTGGGAGGAGGGAGAGGCGTCTTTGTGCCGTGTGGCCATGGCGGGGCCTGGGCTGCTCCCGGCCTGCAGGGTGAGCCCGCAGCGAGGGGCTGGGCAGCTGCTGCTGAGGCCCAAAGTCTCCATCACCAAGCAGAGAAGTCAGATTTTCAACTTGATTTATTAATGGTGTTTGAACTTTGTCCTGTGGGCTTGGAAAGCGATCAGCGGGTGGCTGCCTGCTGCAGGATGATGATGTGCAAGAGGCGGCAGCTAATAAAGCAGCCGTGTGCCCTGGCTTAGTGGCGCAGCAGCCCCGCTCTGTGCAGTGGGGGAACTGCAGGCAAGGAAGCCTCTGCTTTCCTGGTTTGTAAGTAGCAACAATAATATTTAGAAGTAACAGTGTTAACTTTTTCTTGAAGACATTTAGAACAGTTTTCTTGGAGACTGTAGAGAAGAAGGTTCTGAGGTTTCAGCGCTTGCCTGTTCCAGTGAGGAGCACGGCCAGGACTTCAGGAAGCTGCCATTGAGCAAGGACAGCCCCTGCTGGCAGCCTGCTAGCCAGGGTCTGCCTCCGATCCCTCATCTGAATGAAACACTGCCGCATACAGAGCGCTCTGGGGTAGATGGCTTCGATTTGACTGGAAGCATTCAGAAACCTGCCTGAGAGCTCTGTCCGTCCAGTCCCTCTACAAAGTCTTTCTTTCTGGGTGGAGGTACATTCTTCTGATAAATTCTACTCTAGAGCTCTTTTGATGAAACTAATTTGCAGTTAATAAAATATATTCCTTGATTTGAATGCTCAGATCACTTGAATCGTGAAATGGAGCCAAATATTCTCATTTTTAAATTATTTACCCTGTTACAGACCAAGAGTGGCATCGCAGGCTGTGGATAAAAAGCAGTGAGGCAGGTGTTCAGTTGAACCTTGGAGGAAGTGTCTTGCACAGACCCGCTGCCATAGCAGCAGTGAGAAGCAAACTTGAAGGCAGAAGTGTGTGATGTGTGCATGCTGTGTGAGCCCGGACCGGTGCCTCGTTTGACCGGGTGAGCAGCACTGGCATACATTGATCCAAAGTCTGCTCCCCATAAGGAATTTGCTGTGAAGCTACACTGACCGTATGGCTTGCATCCAACTCAGCTGGATGAAGACGTGCAAAAATTGGTTGCAGTCCAGTATGTTTTAATGGCAGAAAATGATGGTTAGGAAAAAATGTTTAAACAAGATGAGTGGTTTCCAGGCACAAGATTCCCTTGCAGCACTTGAGAAAGAAGGACATGTTCTGCAGTTGGGAGAAGTATGATTAATTTAGCTGATTTTGAGGATGCATTGAAAAATTTTGGGGAGTGCTCTGGGTGAAGATATCCTTAGATATCATTTTTCTTTATAGAGCTCTGCTCCTGGTATAGTAATATTCCTGAAGGCATGTTTTCTTTAGGGTGTAGCGTAGGGTCATTAAATATGAACCAAAGGTATTCATTCAAAGAAGTTGTGTTCTCAGTTGTTAAATAAGCCCAATGGGGGAACTGAGCATTTTTTTTCCCTAAAACTTGTATGTTGTTTCCTATTTAATATGATCTCTGCCACTGTTGATTTGTAATCTGTGCTTTCACCCCGAAGTGCATGTGGTTGTGTTCAGATATTTCCTTCTTTAAATCAATCACTTTCACCATTTTCAAAAACATTTTTTGAGTTTATTGCTTTTAGGAAAGTGTTTGGACTGTCATTATTTATTACTGGCAAAGTGCTGACAATGTGCTCTTCCCAGATGAGTCTTTACAAGGGTATTTGCTGGGCACGGTGCGGGGCTGTGTGCTGGTGGTGCGGGGCAGTGTGGGATTGGCTTGGCGTGGTCCCGGGCTCCGCTCTGATTAATTTGGTGGAATTTAAAGTCCTAGCCCGGAAAACCTGTGCTGCACATAATGTATCTTTTTGGAGAATTTCTGCTGCTTTGCAGTTCTACCCTACTGCTTCATTACCGAAGAGCTCGTGGCCCCAGGGAGCACGGTGAGGGCTGCGGAAGGCTGTGCTGCTCCGCCCGGAGCGCCGCTGCATGAGCTGCAGCCGGAGGGCTGAGAGCTCGGTGCCGTCCTCTGCCCCTAACAGTTTAATGGGCCACGGATCAGACTTTCAAGCAGCATAAATTAAACTTGTTGGTCTTTTTCTATTGTTTGGCAGCTGTTCCATCCTGGTTGCTTATATTCTCTGATCTAAGTTAATCTCCGTGCAGAGGAGCTGCAGCAGCTTCATTCACGTCGAGCCGTACGTCCTGGCTGCCGGTCTGCCGGTCGCACTCCGGTGCGGCTCCATGCAGCCCCAGGGCTGTGGCTGCGGCAGGGCACGGGGCGCCGCAGTCCCAGGGTGCGGGCATGCAGGGCGCAGCGCTGCCTTGGGCAGGGCAGGACGGGCCTCCTCCTCACTGCTGAGAAAATGAAGTGCTTGAATGTGAAAGTGGAAAGAATCGCTCACTCCCTTTTTCATTCTCTCACGCGCTCGGGCTTTTATAAAATTTTAATCTGGCTCCACCAGTTCTCATTGATTTTTGGGAAACAGGATATTTTAGTAGTTTGGAATGAGATGAAATGCTTGCACAGCCCATATGGTGCTTGTTTGAGGCGAAGGGTCAGCAAGGTTTTAGAAAGTATTTAAATATTTGGTTTACACGATTAGAATAGATTGTCTGGAATGGAGTCCATTACCCGAGGTGGTTCCTGCCGCACAGTTTTGTTTTTCACTGCAGTTCTTTGGGGTATGAGGTAGGTGTTCTGGCAGTGCAGGGCCTGAGCACAGTAAAAGTTAAGGGCTGTGAAGAAATGCTGTAGATGGGGTTCTGGACACCACCAGAGCCATAGGTGTCTGTTGTGGTGCTTTTTGTGAGCCACGATTTGGAAAATCCATTCTGGTCAAGTGAGCAGTGGTGCAGATGGCCTCCGACCCTGCAGTGAAGCACCCACAGCGCGTTGCTTAGAGGCGGGCTTTTCCTCTGCCCACAGGCAGGGCTTTCGGATGGATTGTGTATCTTGAGAAGCACAGCCCGACACTAATCTCTTGTAGGTGTGTTTTTGTCTTCAGCTTTGTATGTACTTAATCTTTCTGTCCTCGATTTTTCATGATCTTTGCATAACCCATCCGTTAGGGAAGATGAGCTTTTTAATTTGGGCTATTCCTGTGGGGCTTTGCAGTCCCTGCAGCGCCGTTCCCAGGTTCGCCCAGAAGGCACTGCCTGAGAGACGGGCGTCAGCACGCAGTGCGGATCCGGGTCTGCGGCTGCAGCGTGTGCTCCGTGCGGGCGATGTGGGGCGGCTTCTGAGCTGCTGCCTGATGCCTCTGCTTCTTCTCGTCCGGTTGGAGACCAAACGCCTGCCGCTGTTCTTTTGCTACGTGTTGTTGATATTTTTATATGAATTATGGAGCATCCTTTGATATCTGGAATTTCCCCTTATGCTCTTTTGTTACTTTTTATGAGTACTTTCTCCCTAACTTCAAAAGCAGTTCATCACCTCCGCGCAGACAGTCCCTGATCGCTGGTTTGGAGCTGTTGGCCATTCCTGGACCTGTTTTATGTGTTTCTCCCTAGAAACATTAAAAAAGGGCCATGATGTATGCAGACTTCAGACCTCTGCTTGCATCCAAGGAGCCTCTCATCGCTTCTGGTGCTGCTGCATGTAGATGCTTTCTATTGGTTTAAAAAATAAAAGAAAAACTAAAAGTAAGAGAGCAGTTAAATCTAACCTGGCCTGAATTGTGGTGGTGTGGCTGTTTCTTCCTAAATTATCTGGAAATTATACACAGTGGGAAGGACACGTATTTTTAATCCCTCTCTTAACCTTTGCAGGAGCACTGTGCACTCCTGCAGCGGGCACTGCCTGCCCTCCTCTCCTCCTCCTCCTGCTGCTGTGGGACAGCAGCTCCGCTCCCCCTGCTTATGTGCAAGGGGAGGGCAGAAATCATTTTTTTGGTAGTCCAAAACGAAAAATAATTGGCACTAGGGTAGTTCACGTGAGTTGCCATTCCTTGACATTAGAGATTCCACTGAAGTACTCATAATTACTGTTAATATCTTTCAGTGGAAACTTTCTCAGTGAGCGAGCACTGGCGAAGCAGTATTTAACGGCGTGCTGCTGGCATGATAAGAATGCAAATAAGCGTTATTAGCCTAATGATTCTGCTGTCACCATGGCTGTGCAGCAGCAGTGTTGTGAATATGTCATGCAGCACCCGTGAATTTGGAAAGTGTGTCAAAACACAACTTCAATTAGTTTGCTCTAATTATGGCTCTAGAGAGTTCATAACTATATTGCTTCTCATTAAAAGGGGTTTTCTTATATGGACACACACAGCACGTGAAAGGCCGGTGTGGGAGGTGGGAGGGAGCCGGGGCTCCAGGAGCATCCCAGGCACCCCGCAGCGCACAGCCCTGCCAGGGGCTCTGGGCACAGCCTTCCAAGAAACCGCCTTGGAACATCCCTTGGTGCTGAGATGGAGAGCTGAGGAAGGTTTGCTCTGACAAAGGAGCAGGGCAGGCGGAGCCCTGCGGTACACAGGGGCAGCCATGGTGCTGTGGGCTCTGTCCCTGCGTGGCGTGAGCGCGATCCGGCTCTGCAGCACTGGGGAGATGCTCTTGTGCTCGTAGGTGAGCAGCTGGTGAGGGGTTAAAGCAGTAATTGTTTAAATCTTTCAGGCTTTCCTCCCAGTTCTGTGGTAATTTGATGAAGAACTTCACCCTAATTAAATATTCAAATTAGGAATAAGTGTCAATATGGCTTCCCATTGCCTGGAATGATGATTAATTGTATTCAAAACTCTAGTGGCCGCTGTAATCTAAACCAAACCGTTGTTCTTGATTATTTCTGCAACGCATTTACCATGTTTTTGTTTTAAAATTTAAACTAGTAATTGATTTGCCATATGCCGCAGAGCTGCACATACTTTCACGATATGTGTTTAGGAACTTGGGGATTCTGTAATTGGGATTTTCTTGCTTTTCAATGGCAGCCTCTCCTTTTCCTTTTTTTTTTTTTTTTTTTGTCTTCTACAATGCAAAATGATTTGGCTTTTCACAATGCATAAGGAAAATGCATTATGCAGTCAACTTACTGGGTAGTAGAAGTTATATCGATCTTGGCCAAAGTTTGCATTAATTTAAAATAAATTAGATTTTGTTTCCCGTTTTTTCCCTACGATGTCATGCTTTTAAAGAAGAGGAGAGGGAGAGAACAGATCTCATTGCAGCAGTCCTTACCTCTGTGTCTCGGCCATGGCCCCACACAGCACAGCCAGGGAGAGGCGATGAAACACCGCAGTGCTGCCTCGGCTCGGAGCGCAGCGCTGCAGCTGAGCACCCACACAGGGCTCACATGACTGTGGCTCTGGGCCGGCAGCAGTGCTGGGCTCGGCGCTCGGAGCTGGTTGGCCAGCAGGAGCTGCACATGCAGAAGGGTGGAGCCTCTTGCAGCAGGTGCTGGGATGAACTTCTAAAATACTCTGCTCAGAAATTGACCTTTTCCAAATAATTCTGCTTTGCTTACGTACAGAGTGTTTCCTACTGCTTTGTTTAGGTATGACAAAACCCATCCTCAGTACCAGCAAGAGAATTTCAGAAGATCTTTCTGTTGGCTGTTCTGATGCCTCAGGAAGTGTTTTTGGATACTGCTATTAAAAGAAAAACAAAACGAACAAAAAACCCGAACAAACGAGGAGCCTGCAGTGCCCACAGGCAGCACTCTTCTGGTTTATAGCACGTCCGTGGCAAACTGCCTCTGCTGGCAGAGCCCCGTACGGATTCTGTTTTAACAGAATACTGTTAGCCAAATTTGAAAATATTTTCACACCATCTTTTTTGTTAGAAATAGCTCTGGGAAGAACAGCAAATTCAAACTGATCTTTGCTTTTTCTTATTTAATCCACGCTGTTCACCATCAGCCACATCAAGATCTAAAAATATGTGGTTCTTCACAAAATCTGCTTTCTTAGTAAGGCAGACAGTTTCCAGATGATTTGCTCAAAAGATAAAACCTGCTGATTGAGAACATGGGTCTGATTCCTCCTGGACAATATCCAGAGCTCCTGCAGCTGCAGCACAGAGCGCGGGGTTCCCTGGCAGTGGGCAGTGCTGGGCACCCTGCAGGTGGGCAGCTCTGCTGGGTGAGGTGATGGCCGCTGCCTTTGCATTTGTGCCAGACTGAGCCCTGCTATGAGCATCGTCATTGCCTGTGGCAATGTGATCCAGAAGATGAATGATAATGTTTTATAAAAATTCACGTGGACCTGAGATCAGTATTAGAAAAATACAGATTTGAGTTTCAGGACATGCTCACTGCTGCCTGCAGTAAGGGTGATGGGTAGCATTGGCCGCTCTGCAGAGGGACAGGGAGAAGGCAGCCCACCTGGGGCACCTCGGGAGCCACCTCGGCCAATGGGGGGCATCTTCTGCTCTGCAGTAACTTTGTCTCCCTTTCTCTTCTTCAGGCATATTTCACTGACGCTTCCTGCTAGCTTTCGAGGCAAAAGTCACAGCAGCCGCCTGGACTTGGAGCACCAGCACTCAAACCTGTATGCCATATCGGGTAAGCTGGCGCATGCCGTGGTTTCTCTGCTTCTCAGTAACCAGAAGATTAACCAAGTTAAAGCAGACTTGTTTGCATGAATGGCAGGTGGGTGGTGTCAGTGAAATGCACCCCAGATCTGTGCAGGTGCCATTTAAGCATTGAGCACCAGGAATGCAGAGGGACCACAAAACACCTGGGCAGGAGTGTTGTTAGCAGTGAGCGTTACAGACTGAGGAGATGGCAGCCGTCAGGGAGAGATGCAGCTGCCCGTAGTGGCTCCAGGTGAGAGCTCTGGTGAAAGCAGCACTGGCTCAAACCTTGCTTCTCAGCTTTTTCATGACCTCCACTGGTGAGCTGTGTCAGACATCTCAGCACATGTCCTGGGAGGCTCATCCTGCATTGCAAGGATGAGTTTTCATACACGCAGTTCTTTGCTGTGTGCAGCATACTTGTTAGAAACAAGTGATATTAGGGCAAATTTGAAATCAGATGTGGAAATGAAGTTTGATGAAACTAGAATGAAATTAGAATATAGGTTGTTCTACTTTACTTTTAAGAACTACGTGCTCTCTCTAGCTGTGACACTCTCCATTTGCTAATCCAGGCTGGTATGCTAATGCTGGAGCTGGTGATAGCTTCCAGATGCTGATGTGGAACTGCCTATGAATATTTTTGCTGGTTTTTATTTTTACGTAGTCTGTAGGGAAGATGTGTGTTTAAATAGTGTGCTGAGGCTCAAGCCCAAAACTCTGCGTATGTGGGTATAGGTAATTTTTTTACTGTGCTTCAGGACCACGTGGTGGGTTTGTTTTGGAGCTAAGGTCCCTTTGAGCTGTCCCCGACAGCTCTGCTCTTCTGAAAAGTTTCCGCCTTGAAGTGCGTGATTCCTTGGAAGATGAGAATGCTGAGAGACTGCAGCGTGCTTCTGGGGCGCAGCACAAAGAGGCAGGGATATTCTCCAGAGCTGCACTTCAGAGTCTCTCACTCCTGCAAGTGCTGAGAGCCCTGCACTCTGGAAGCTATTCACAAAGCGCAGCAAAAGGACTTTGGGCTCTGCAGACTGAAAAAGAGTGTTACGTGCAGCTGTTGACCAGGAGTACATTTCACCTGCCTGTCCTCTTATGGGGCGATCTTTTACTCTAGTTCAGCTCAGCAGTGCAGGAGATTTTTCCTCAAAATTCATTATTTTTGAGGACTGTTACACCTGAACAAATATTGTTATAGCCACTGTAGAAACACACTTAGTAGCAGTTTTCTCTTTGTTAAAACATTTTGCAAGGGGAGAAAAATACTTGCTTTAGACCTGACTGTCAAAATCTAATGAAAGTGAGCTCCACTCACCTGGCTGGAGTGGATTCTCAGGAAAGCTTGGAAACCTAGAAGCAGCAGCAGTGGATTTGGTGGGCTGTACAGTATGTACTGCTTGTGCATGATCATAGAAGAGATGGTGGCAAAAATGTTCCATTCACAGGTCCTTTCCATTAATAGTGAGTGACACTTCTTACATGGGAACATGGCACTAATTCATGTACCATAATCAAAGGGTTATTTAAGAGGTAATCTCTGACTGAAACTGCAGCTTCAGGTTCCTAAATAGACAGAATATAACAGTGGCATAATTCTTGTCAGTACTAGTTTTTCTTGTTACTTTCCTGCCCTAATAGATTTAGAAATGTAAGGGAAAGCATGTTCTGTTCTCATGCTCACGAGGCCATCCTGCACGGAGGATGGCAGAGCTGTGTTTTATCTTCTGATACAGCATCAAAAGCACTGGTGGAGGCAGCGCTTCCGCTTGAGAGTTGCTGGGCATGACTCTGCCTCTGGGACTGCCTCTGCTTGCAGCATGAGCAGCCTGGAAAAACAACCCGTTCTGCAAATATCCAGAATGTCTTACAGGATGGTTACAGGCAAAGCATAGAAAAGACCTACAAAACTAGGCATGGCATCAGTCCTCCGCATTTGCAAAGACATTTCACTCAAAGTATATGGCTGGGTGTGTTCCCCCACACTGCACTTCTCGCCAGGCGTGTTGTTACACAGGTTGTTGTGCATACCGTGGTGTAATGGCTATTGCAGCTGGGGGACGATTCTGAAGAAACGCTTTTGTCGTGCGAAACATCCTTTGTGTTGGCAGGGATCTTCGTTTGCACCTCCTGACCGCTGCAGCCTTGTCAGCAGCTGTGATGAGGTGCTGGGACAATTCCCTCTGCGTACTTAAACCTCCCCGGGGCAGATTAACCCCAAGGCATGTGGTGGAAACCATTCAGAAGTTTCCTGTTGTGCAGGAGCAGTTCTCAGCCAGTCCCTTTTATCCGTGCTGCAGTGTTGGTGTCTCACTGCAGTGCCATGGCAACAGGAAATTTATGAGCGCTTCCGCACTGCTGCTCTGAGTGCTCCCAGCCCAGGGTTTGGGGGATACCCGGCGTGCAGGGAGGTGGTGGGGGGAGTGGCGGGGAGCAGGCCTTGCTGGTGTGCACCCGAGTTGCTGGCTCCCTCTCTTTGCTCCTGGCAAAATGGAAGGCTCCTGGTTCTGGCTGAAGGAAACAAAAGCCCTTATGGGCAGCCTCTTATCTCCTAGTTCTGGTGTCGCCTTGGTCTGAATTGTGGTAAGAAGGGGATAGGATATTTAGAGAAAGAGCTGCAGAGGAGCTGAAGGTCTGTGCTGTGGGCTCAGCGTTGTCCCGGCATGTGACACTGGGGAGGACTCGGCCTCTTGTGGTGAGTGAGGGGAGCAGCCTGCCCTGTGTCTCAACATATGTGTTGGTAGAAATTGCCATATCCCCACTGGAACCATCCTATACTCCTCTGTGCATGTAACGTGATTACTATTGCAAAGTTGGAGTCAAGGAAGTAATGGTCCCGAAAGCAGTAATTACAGCTTTTGGCCATCCTGGTGTCATTTCCAGTCTTGGCAATTGATCACTGGGTGACCAGGGGATGTCCTGACTGCACCACAGGTGATGAACCTGCCCTTGGCAGAATGCTGAGGGGAGACCCACACCTCCAAGCCTGCAATGCAGAACTGCTGCAGGAGGAGCTGCAATAGACCTGATGCTGCTGGGATTGTGGTGCTGCAAGGAGCGCAGCGCTGAGGGCTGACAGGTGTAATATGCATGTTCCAATGGGCAGCAACTGGAAGAAGAATATCCTGCTCTAGGCAGTCCTATCAGCAGGCATTGCTTGGTATTTCACAGGACAGACTTTCTTCATGGCCTTCAGCTTAATTAAGATGTTGTTGTGACTACATACTGCCTTCATTTCAGGCTGCGTGCTGCTTTGCCTTATTGAAGCCACAAGGATGGAGGGAGAAGGGAGCACTCACAGGCAGCTGCTGATGTTAACACATAGGGAAAATTCCTGAATGAAGTGAAAAATTATTTATAATAATGGTACTCAAATAGAAGGGAAATAAGTCACTTTAAGGGTATATAAATTTTTATGATAGTATATAAACAGCCATAGCTTGCCTTGTCTCCCATCTATCCCTGCAGAGAATGAGGGCAACATCTAGCATAAAGAAAAATATAATAAGAAAACAAAGAAATGAATGGGAAGAGCTGGAGGATTGATTGCTTGGTGTATTTGTATATCCTGATGTAAGAGGTGCTGCTGACAGGTGGCCAGGTTTCTTCTGTACAGAACCATGTGTGCGCTGTCAGGGCGGTGCGAGCAGCCTTGTTCCGATTGATGAATTGCCTGCTTTCTTGATTAAACCTTCCGTCACTTAAGAAACAAAAAGGCTGTGTTTGGATGGCAGAGTGGGACACGTCAAAAAAATCTGTCTGCTTTACCTTTGTGCAGATGTTGGGCACAGACTGTAACATGTATTATTAAAATGAATGTGGCATTTACTGTGCATTATTTCTTTCCTGGGAGAAAGGACCTGTAAATTATATGCTAATAATCAGCTTTAACCCTTTCAGAAACCAAGAGATGTAGCAGTGTGAATATTCTTGCAGGCCTTGCTAATTGGATGGTCCTTAATGCCACTGCAGCTCTCTGAAGTTAATCACAGTGTGTGTCAGGGCAGGATGCCACTGCCTTGAGAGTCTCACCTGCAGGAAGTGCTGTGCTGTGCTGTGCTGTGCTGTGTGAGTGCCAGCGAGCAGAGCCTGGCAGTGGATGTTGTGCTGCCAGGGCTGTGCTGGGGGCAGCGATGCAGGCCCGCTGGCAGGGCAGGCTGTGACTGCAGCTCCCAACTTCCTGCACCACTCCAGGTTTGGTTTTGCTTGAGTTGCTCTGACCTGCAAGCTGGGCATACGTGACCAAGTTGCCATCTCGAGAAAAGAATTAGGGATGGAACAAGGCCGTAACATTCCTTTTGGAGCACGTGGCAGGACGTTGTTGAACACTAGTTGCTGAGCTTGCAGAATGAGGTTTCCACCTGCTCAGCCATGGGCTCTGTCTGGCACCGTGCTTCCTGCTTTGCAGTTCCTTGCTCATGGGGGGATGAGGCCCCTGCTGGCACCGTGGATGCCCTGCTGGCAGCGCCCCGGCTCTGCTGTGAGGCTTTCTGCTGCTGGCTCCTGAGTCCTGCTGCAGGAGGGTGTCTGTGGGTACTGCCGCCCGTTCTGACTGCCTCATATACAAAGTCTGTGTGTACCTTCTGGAGTCTGATGCTCTCAGACTGTCAAGACAGAAATTGCATTGCATGAACTGCCCCATCAGAATATGTGTGTACAAAATAATTAGAGCCTCTTTGACCAATCTTGTGTTTGAAACAAGTGCACAAATGTCCGAATGCTGCTCCACCTGTCACCTTCCGGGCAGGAACCTGACTTCCATCATGTCAACCTCTGACTCAGCAGGTTTCTGCTCTGGCATTGCCTGGAGATAACAAGGTGATCTGCTCCCCTTGAATGTGACCAAATTTCATTTATTTTGAGCATTTAAATATGGAAGCTGCACTGAAAAAAGACAACACAAACAGAGTATGCTTTGCTGCCTGTTAGTGTACAGTGTTTCAAATGACCCTTGCTGCTTTGTGGCTTCTAGCCATGTCACTACTGCAGCCCCTCATGTGTGGCTCCTGGAGGAGCTGAGCTGTGCAAGGGGCAGGGCTGCATCATGGAGCTGCTGAGACTGGGGACCCCAACCCCTGCAACACATGGAGGGTTTGGGAACATGCTGTGATGTGTAATGCAGAGCTCCGAAGACAGCAGAGAATGGAAACTGCTGATAATGAGCTGGAAAAACACGAAAGCTAGTGAATTCCTGAAGGGAAGGAAAGTTACTTTCCTGTGTTGGATAATACCGATGTAAGAAAGAGGACTTGTCATTTTTTTATAGGTAGATTTCTTTGCAGGATTTATTTTACATGTTGTTCTTACGCAGCATGATTCCCTCCTTTCTGAGCTGCATCTCTTACAGCAGGGCCCACTTCTGCTGCCCTGTTCCAGATCGGGCCCACAGCCCAGCCCCAGAGCACCACATGGCACACGGCACATAGAGGAAAGTAAGGAACAGTGGTCTTTCTAGATCAAGAAGTGGGAGAAAAGTTACAGGCTTTGCTACGTTTCTGTGTCCATGTGTCAACTTTTTTCTGGTTGCAAAATATCAGGTTATCTATGCTACAACTGCCACTTACTTCTCTTCAACGTGCATTTTCTTTTAAAAGATACTGTATCTTTTATCTGGATGTAATGAGGACAGACGTTTTAATCAGAGGTTAGTCATTTATTTTTGCAAACTATTGTTTTCCTTCATCATTTTTGCAGATAATTAAATGGTTCGCTTGGCACAGTGTGTCTGCTTTATTAAAACAGGTAATTTTGAAAAAAAGAAAGATGGTATTTTTTGGTTCACTGCACAAGAATTGCTTTTATCTTCATCTTCCTGTGTAGTTTCTGGTGGCTCTGCAATCCCCTCCTATGTTGGAGCACTTTGGTACGCCCAGCTCTGCTCTGCAGAGGGGAGGCCCTGTGCTACATTTTGCTGTCGATCCAGATTCCCAGTGCATTCGTTGCACTTCTTAAGAATCAAAGCAGAACTAAATTTATTTTTTGTGGCACTGAATTTTAATCAGAACGGTCCAAAAGCAGACAAGTTGTGACACAAGCTTTATTCTGCACTGAAACCTCTTTGCTGGGCTGGGATTAAAGTCAGCCCGTTCTCCTGCCCTGCAATTCCCAGTCTCTGGACTTAGAGAGCTGGATAATCATCAAAACACAAAAGGCTCTATTAATAACCAGCCGTGCGGGGAAACTGAAGGCTGATGTAAAGTGCTGCAGCTGCGTCTTCCAGGCAGGGAGATGTGGTGCTTAATGCTGTGTTTAATGGGATTCAGAGGAGTGTTTGTGGTGGGCTCAGCTCGGCTGTGCCTGTTGTGGTGGGACAGGCGCTGGGCTCAGCAGGCTCGGCCCGCGTGCTGTGTTCTGCTTAACCTGGTCTGGTCCAGAGCTGCATCCTTTGTCTTCCCCATCCCATCTGTGCATAGTGGTACGGGAGCAGGAGGTGTCGGCTGCGACGCTGCTCTTTTCCATGCCCGTATGCCATTACCGACCGCTGCAGGAAGCGCTGCGCCTTCGTTCTGTTCTGTCCTGGGCTCCGCTGCATACCAGGGCCATGCGCCTGCTCCCAGGGATGCTGGTGGGGTCTGGCAGCTGCAGGATGGCAGTGGTGGTGCTGGGGGTCCCGAGGTGATGCAGGATGGCAGTGGTGGTGCTGGGGGTCCCGAGGTGATGCAGGATGGCAGTGGTGGTGCTGGGGGTCCCGAGGTGATGCAGGATGGCAGTGGTGGTGCTGGGGGTCCCGAGGTGATGCAGGATGGCAGTGGTGGTGCTGGGGGTCCCGAGGTGATGCAGGTGCCCCATGGCAGCGCAGCTCACAGCGGTTTCTGTGCAGTGCGACCTCCAGGCGCTGCGCTGTGTTTGTTTTGCTTTTCTGAGTGCCGTAGTTCCATTTTGTTTTAAATAGGAAGCTGCTCTGTGGTTTGGATATTTAAACAGTTATTAACCGAATGACAATTAACAGATTGCACCAACAGATTTTCTTTTCAGAACCTCTGAAATCGAGTACAGTTTGCAAAACTATCGCGGCACAGTAATGACAATGAATTTTGATTTCCCGGAACTGATATTAGACTCCTTATTAAACTATGTGCATCTGCTTTTAATTTACTCCAAATAATTGGAAAATGCAATGAAGCTTTCCAATTAAAGCATGGCTTTATGCTGTTTAATAATACCCCCATAATATTATAGCTTACGAAGTGACAGGTGAGTTGGTGTATGAATAAAACATAAAGGCGGCAATAAGGGACAGAAAACCGGAGACAGTTGTTGGGGATTTTAAATGCTGGATGTAATTTGCATATATTAATCTCTTCTTTTCAGCCTTATCAGGCGTTCTTCAGTATTTGAAGTTAAAATAGCGTTGACAGGCGGGAGTACGCTTAGTTTTTTCAAGGATTTATTACTTGTATAATTTCTGATCTTTAATAAGCAGATATGACTGATCCTCATAGTTCTATAGAAATCGGTTAATTGTTCCAGATGGCGTGTACTGATTATGCAAAATTACTTTTCACACCATTTTTTTTTTCTGATGGAGTTTGGAGTAAAATTAAATTTTTTATAGCTTTCTTATCATGCTGTTTTACAGTGGTTTTCGCGCAGAAGTTGAATTTAATCTACTATATTACATTGACCAGCAGAGTTATTCTAATGTAGCATTTTCTGATTTGACAAAGAATAATAGAACACATCGCTCATTGTTCGCTACTGTGCTGCTAATAAAAAGGCGTTCTAGTGCAGAAAACCAGGCTGTTATTTATGAAGAATGCTTAATTTGCACCGTTAAAAATGTAGAATTGTTACAGTGAGATGTTCTCTCTTTTGGATAGAAGACTCAGGCAGAACAAATAAAAACAGTCTCGTCGCTGCAGATTCCCTCTGACGCCGGAGGATCTCTCAGGGCCTGCAGGCAGCGCTGGGAGGTGTGTCCCCATCATCCGGGGACGGATCTCAGTGGCGTCATTTCGTAATCCCTGAGGTGGGCCAGCCCTGTGTCAGAGCCATCCCAGCACCACGATGTCCCCATCCGGGGCTGCTCCCACCCCTGGTGCCCTGCAGGCCGTGGCGGAGGGCCGAGGCGCAGACCCAGCCCGGGCCATCCTGTCCTGCTGCTGCTCGCAAACAGAGCAGCCACTGATGAAGACACAGCCTCGTGGTGAACGGAATTAAAATCTGCTGTTAAGTTAGGGAAGTGGGGATACAGCAAACGGACTTTTGGAAAGAGTGCTTATTTCTAACTCTGTAGAAGGAAGACGAGTAATTAACTCAGCCATTAGAAATCCCAGGATTTCTCTTATCTCCTGCGGAACGAGCAAATTGTTTGCGTATACTTTTATATGTGTACAAATAATATATAGGAAAGCAAGTAATGGCATAAATCAGGAATGATTAGAAAATATTTGTTCTAATGAAGTAATAATTTGGTAGTAATGCTTTTCATCAGCGTAGCTTAAGGCTACATTAAGTGGACAGACTTTATATGGATTCTCTAATTTTAATCTCCAAAATGCTATCTAATGTCTCATTAAGACTTGCATATAATGTATCTTAAGTACAGTCATTAAATATAGTTCAGGGAGATTTATGTTCAGATATTGCTTAAAGATGTTTTAATAGGCCCATTTACTCTGATGATATTAATGAGCTCTTAACACATATTAAGCTTCTAAAACTGGGAGCATTCCTCTCGCAGTGACAAAACAACGTGGACTGGGCTGCAGTCGCCCCAAGGCTGTGCTGCTGTGGGCGGTGGGTCTGGGAGGTACCACGGGTCTGTGTGAGTACTGCAGTGAATAATGAGGGCTTTTAAGGATTGAGCCAGGCACGGCCGTGATTCATACAGCCCGCAGTTTTGATCGTTTCAAGTCGGTGCAGGAATTGTAATTATGTTTAATACAAACTGCTTGTTCCCATATTGTCGCTTTAGTTCCAACTCCACGAGTTATTGCAAACAAAATTCTCTGGTTTCATCACTCGGCTCTTCTTAAAGAATCCTTCTGAGTTCAGAGACTTTTCTAATTACTAAATTGGTTTGTTAGGAGGAGATAATAGCAAATTTCTTCTTTTCGTAATTGGACACTTCTTCCCTGTAGGCTAATGTATGCTCAGCACTCGCATGCACAATAAGCCGTGCTTTTGAGAAGCCATAACTAGCTAATAAGTGCCGCGGTGTCATCAGAGAGTAATGGTTTGCTGATTAGCATAATTAATGACAAATGGTGGTGTGGAGCTGGCGGATTGGTTTAGCAGATGATGAATGTGTTGCAGCCGCCACTGAATCCTGCCAAAGTCCCCTGGCTGCCAGCCGCCCGCTGCCGGCGGGCAGAGCCCTATGGCTGGGGCTGGCGCAGGGCATGGGCACAGCTCTGAGCACGGCTGTCCCACTGCAGCACAGTGCTGAGCACACAGGGGCAGCTGATGCACTGCAGTGAGCTGTGGCAGGCACTCTGTGGAGCTGCCCAGGTCCGTCCGTGCTACGAGATGGGTGCGTTTCTCTGTGACTTGATTAATCAGCGCTAGTTTGCATTTGCACGTGAGACTGATAAAAATGGAGTTACCTTTTCACCTTTAAAGGGGAGGAGGGATTATTTCTAGGTTGTGTCTTTTTTAAGTGATAAGCAACTCTTTTACCAGTAAGGATGAAAATACTTAATTTGCATTAGCAAAAGAAGCTAATTATTATATAGTTAATTAGCATCTGGAAATGAGGATTATCTTAATTACAAAGCACAATTTCCTTAATAGCTACAAAACTGTAAGTTTGATCTGTGTGGAGATTGGTGACTATTATTATGTAATTAGTGATCATATTAATGGCGCAGTGTATTTAGACATAATTTGCATATGCAAATGAAATTTACCCGATACAAATATGTGGCTCGGCTAATGGCTCTGAGCACTTAAAAACTGAATTACATCAGGAGGTGAGGTCCCGGCCAGCTGCATGGCACCACTGTGCCCCCAGCCCCAGCTCAGCCGCACTGCAGCTGCCGACAGCTGGGCACCGCCTCGTGCAGCACCGCTCTGCGCCTCCCTGCACCGCCCTGCTGCGCGCAGTGCTGGGTGCAGGACTGGTGCCTCCTGCAGTAGCAGCCCCTCCCCTCTGTTTTTACAAAAAGCCACACATATGTCAGCTAAGGGGAATCAAAGCTCGCAGGGCCAGAGCCCCTAACAAAAGGCATTGTGTTCCTTTACTGTGCCCTGGCCCCAACCTGCAGTACTGCAAATGGCTGAGGTGCCAAGAACGTGAGCGCTGGAGGAAGCAGTCTGCCCCAGGCAGGATGTTTCTCTCATCAAGGGGGGAAATTTACAGCCACAGCCAGGGAACACTGCAGCCATTGTGGGTGCCTCCTCTGATGCTTTTTGCAACTGTTGACCCCAACCTGAGTTGTGCACGCTGGCACTGCTGTCAGCCTGCTGCGGCCCCACAGGCTCTGCTGCCTTCAGTCAGAGCTGGAGGTGATGGAGCAGTGTCTGTGTTTTCTTCAGAGCACGGCCCCGCTGTGCTGCTCAGGGCTGTGTGAGCGCCCCACGCTGTATCAGCTCTGCTCTAATTAATTAAGGGCTGTTGCTTGGGAGCAGCACATGCTTAGGTGTAAGCTTTGAAGTTCAGTATGTTGCAGAGACTTCAAAGGAGACATTTTATTAAAAAATAATAAAATCAAGAGCTCCCAAACACTCGCGATTCGAAGAGCTTGTTTGAAGTTGCTCCATGCTGGCGGTGTGGGGCAGCCGCAGCACCCAGTACCATTAGCTATTACCGTGCGGTGCTTAACCTTCGTGTTACTTAAAGAGAGAAAATAATCAAAGCCAGGAGTATTGCTCAAGTGTTTTCAGGGCTTGATCTAGCAGTACAGAACTAATTGTGTTGTGTCGTGAGTTATGCAGGAAATAGAGAAAATCAAGGCTGACAATCAAATTAGCAAAAATGTAAATTTATTCCAGGTCTGTTTTTGAATCAATGTCATTCAGGATGAACAGAAAAGCCGGGGCTGTTCCCATTGCCAGGACTCCTCTCCGTGGTGAGCCTGACCCTCCTGGGGAGCTCCGGGCAGCTCCAGGCTGCGCCGTGGCCTGAGGTGCCTCGTGCTGGGGCCATTCCCCTGGGCCGCATTCCTCCTCCTGGAGGAGGGTGGTGAGCTGCTTGGTGCTGTTGTTTCTCCCCTGAGGTTTGGCTGTCACAGTGCTCTGGAGATGAGTAGCAGTGCTGCTCCATCTGGCGCGTGGCGCACATGCTGCACTGTTCAGGCTGCTCTTTACTTGGCTGCGTACAGAAGAGCAGAAGTAGGAGGCTTAGCTGTGCATCGTGGAGGGAGCAGCTCGTTCTGGAAGGCTCGCGCTCTCCTTCTGTCGCCTTGCAGGCTGCTTTTCTCCGCACTTGTGAACAACTTTCCTTGGGGCTGAGACCACAGCGTTCCTCAGCTCTCAGTGTCCTGCACAGTTCTGCACATGGGTGCAGGCACCGAGCTGTGCTGTAGAGGCAGTGCATTCAGGGCCGTGTGTTTTCCTGTGGGTTGTGGAAGCGGTTATTAATGTTTAATTTTCAGTGCAATGCAGGAAAGTATTTTGTTATTCAGTTATTTTAATATTTTTAAGATCAGCAAGTGAAAATTCAAGTGTGAAAGACCATGCAGAAACAGCAGTGAAGATAGCCAGAGCATGGAGAGGAGCGAGGAGGGGTCGGAGGGCTGTGCCGTGTCCCCATGGCTGAGCTGTGAGGAACCGGCGCTGCCGCAGTGTGCACACCCAGCAGCACGGCAGCTATTTGTCTGCACCCAGGAGCTAAATATGACAATGTTAGCATTTTTCATTTCCCTGACGTTACCATTAATAAAGCAATGATCCAAAAGAAGCTTTGCTGAGTCTGTTCTTTATGCTTCCATCACTCACGACTAGATAATTTCACACAGGATCGTTTTTAAATTAAATGACGATAAAAGCGCTCCGCTGTCCTGTGTTCACTAGTTCATAGAAGTCTATCAAGTCATTAATGTGTCATGACAAACTGCTAGTTGGATTCAAGAGTAATTAATTATTTGCATAAATAACAGGTTGGACTTGGTGCCTTGCACGGAGCGTTGGGCGCTGGGACGGCTGCGGGTGGACGGAGCTCCGCCGCTCGTTGTGCTCCACGGCCTTCGGCAGCGGCTGCTTCAAGAAATCATCTGATCATTGGAGATTTCAATGAACAATGATACAGATTTTCATAATCACCATTAATCACCACATATTTTTCAAGATAATTATAGCAATTATTATTTAGATTCCTCTTTTATGTGCGCATTGTAGAAAAGAACAAGTGCTTATTACGCCGGGTAGTGTAGAGAACTACAGTCTGAAGTTCTTTGTCATCCAGAAACTCATTATGTTAACTGATGCTGTCTGTGAAAGTTCGTCAGCATGTTTAAATGAGGGTAGCATTGGCAGGTCTGATTATTTAAATCTGGTAGCTTTGCTAAAAATATAGTTATTCTAGAAAGATGAATTACTAATTTGACAACCGCGATTTAGTTGGAGTCTGCAGCACAGAAGGCAGCATCTATCGTGTGCTCGGAGTGGGTGACGGTGCTCCTCGTGGCACAGGGAGAGTTTCTAAGTCAGCTAACAGCTCGTGTCTGCAGCCAGGAGGGGCTGTGGGGCGCGTGCCCCGCAGTGGGCTGGTGGACTTCTCCGGAGTTTGGGTTCAGCACGTCTGGCCGTGGGCTCTTTGGGCACTCTTCTGATTCCAGCAGACGAGCTAATTGGTTGTGACCTTCAGGGAGGAGCTGTTCCTCAGAGACAGTAAACGGCGCTGACATTTTTCTTTCTGAGATCCCTGTCTGTTTTTTTCTGGTTTTGAGAGTGGAGCAGGCAGCTCCCTGATCTGTTGCAGATGTAATTCCATGGAGGGGAGAAGCACGTGGGCGCGGTGCCGCGGTTCTCGGCTGCCTGCCCCAGCATAGCAGCGCATGGCCGGGCACTGCCCAGCTGTGGGCACTCTGCAGCACCAGCCGTCACTGCCCGCTGCAGCACGGCGTGTGTAGGTGCCGTGAGTCCTGCCTGGCTGCGCAGAGCTGCTGGGCGAGCTGCTTGCCTTCTGCTTTTTCCTTGTAGTGTGATGGGTCTGCCATGCCTGCTCCTGTGCACACTCCCTGCGCTTTGGGACTGCGGCATTAATAACACGCTTCCATGCATCGTGCCATTTTTAAGCATGATCGTTAGGATAAAGGGCATATACTTAATTACAGGCCTGCTTAATTACAGCTCTGTTGAAGCTCGTTTGTTTGGGAGAGTGCTAATTGTGCTGCTGGGCCCTTGGCACGCCCTGCATTCAGCTGCTCCTGGCAGGGCGGGCGCAGGGCAGCGCGGCTCATCCTGCAGATCGCCGCACAAACGCCGGCGTGAGCGATCAAAGCAGCTTCTGTTGGGGGAATGGATGCAGATGGTCTTTCAGGTTCAGAACTTTCCAGGGTTTTGTGACGCTGCTTTTCATCTGTTTCCTTTTGTTTCATGAAACACCGTGGCTGCCACATAACACCTTTGATAATGAAATGATCTCAGTGGAGTGGGGTTTTTTTGTTTTCATTTGGTTTGGTTCTTTAAGTCAAAAATAGACAGAGTGTGAGATGCTAAGTATTCTTAAATGACTCATTAAATCACTAACGTAATAACTCGCTGGTGCTGATGGCAGTTAGGAAACAGCAAGCAGAGAGATGCAGGCTTCAGGGGTGCAGATGCTTTGTGAAAGAAAACCCTATTTGAGGATTACTGGAGGGCATTTCAGGGGTTAAACTTGGTCTGGCTGAAGTTTTTATTTCCTCAGGAGCTGAAACTTAAAGGTGTAACTGACACAAAGCGTGTGTGTCTGGGGCTGCACTCTGCCTTAGAAATACGCCCTTTTCAGTCTTGTGTGGAAATTGCTGAGATTCATGCTTCAGAAGTAAGTGGCTCACTTGTACTGACACATCTTGTGGGAGGATTTCTGTGAAGTTTCCAAGGCGGCGATAACAAGACAGGAACAGTGAGCGTCATTGCGTTATCAGAGAAGAACATACAAGACATTAAAATAGAAGAAATCCTCTTAATATCATTAAGGTGGTGCTGCAGAGGGTGCCTGGCACAGTGACGTGTCTGCGTGCCTGTCCTCTACTTCACTGATTTCTGTCCCCCAGAGGCCATTCGCGTTTTGTTTCAGCTCTGTTTCTTGCTGCCGAATCTCGAGCGATGGCAGCCAGGCAAGGGAAGGGGCTGGCAGTAGTTCTGCCCAGGTGGCAGTATTTACAGCTTTGCATTTGGAACGTGACAGTTACCTGAACGAGGTATTTTCCTTTTCCTCTTGCTAGGACATCAAGTTAGCTCAGATGGATCGCTGTAGTAGTGGTAAATAAATATCTGTCCTTTTAGAGTGTTTGTTCTGCGTTGCAAACACCATCCTGTTTTGGCATCTGGCCCAAGTTTGGAACCAAACTTAAAACTGAGACCATGAAATTACGTGTGGGTAGAGCAGGGAGGGTTCATCGAGCGCCTGACTTTGTATGGACTAACCCAGCTGTGTCTTGAATGGAGAGAAACCGCTGGGAGATTGGAGGGAGAAATGATTGGCAGTAACTTCCATGGAGCATCAGTCAGATGTCATTGCCATGTACACTTGGTATGTTTTTGTGAGTGTGAAGTTGCACACCAGAAGTGAGCTGGAAAAGTAACATCTCTGCTTGTTTTGTCCATTACAGCAATGGATGGAGTGCCTTTCATGATCTCAGAGAAGTTTGCCTGTGCTCCTGAAGGGGTGAGTTGTCTTCATTCTTACTCCGATGTCCATAGTTCATCTGTTTGTGGGGACTGGTCACAAGGCATCGACACAAACTGCCTGCTTCTGGGAGCTGATCTCTGGGAACCCATATCTTGCTGAGCTGTAGGGCAGGAACAGCCTGGGGCCAGGTCTGCACAGGAGCTGACTTCTCCCAGGAGAGGAAGGTTTAACACCATTAAAATGGGAGTGGCAGCGTGGCTTTGGGCACTGGAAACACCTTTTATTTCTTACTAGAGATTTTAAAGAAAGCTGCAAATACTCACGTCTACCACATTTATATTGCCACTGACGCAGCATCGCAGAAGTCAGCCTCACAGGTTCCATTGTGCACCCTGAAGCTCAGGTCAGCAGTGGCAGTGCGACGCCAGGTCAGGTGCTGTGCCCTCAGCTGGGCCGGGCTCCTTCCTCCCACTGCCTCACCTGAGGCATGATGCCAGGAGCACCACCGCTTCTTCTGCCCTAAAACCAAGTGCATTTGGCATCGCCCGGGCCTTCCAGAGCTGTTGAATCACTTTGAGCACTGGTGGCTGCACGTGGAGCTGAGGAGCTGCGGCTGACCCGAGATAGCAGGGTTGCCATGGTTACATTGGAGGAAATCCAATTCCGACGTGAAAATGTGCCATTGTGTTTACCAATTCCAGCCTGGAAAGTTTAGAGAGGTGCTTGAGTCCTAATGACACCACAGCTGGACCTCTGCGGGGCGCCAGGAGCAGGAACAGCGATAGAAAAATGATTCTGGTGTTCCTGTTGCCCTCTGGCTTGAGAGATTATTTAAGTCAGAGCATCTTTGGCGCAGCGGCAGAGCAGAGAGGTCCCCACACACAGCACGGCAGCACAGACAGGGCATCCCCACACACAGCACATCTGGGCCCTGTGGGAACTGCTCAGCACCGTGTCCTGCAGGTCAAGGCAGTCCCACAGCACTGACCATTGTTGGTGGGCTGGAACTCAGAAGCCCTGAGAGCCTAATGCATCCCATTACCAGTTCTTTAATCTATCTAATCACTAAACAGTATCTCTTTTAAAGTCAATTTATGAGAAGCTGTTACAGCAAATGCAGAGCCGTCAGCTGTGTCTGATTTTTCCCACCATGCTCCTGCTTCGTACATCCTTCTTCTCGCTGACACAACCAGTGTGTGCAGCCGGATGCAGTTTTTCACATCCATTGCTCTCTGCAAGGGTTGTTTATGGGCCTTATTCCCAGAAAGCTGGGTCCCCTGTTGCAAGGGCAAGTGCAGAAAGATTAGGCTGGGCTAATCCTCCCTTCAGATCCTTTAGACACCATTGCCACCATATGGTCACTTTGGTCGCGGCTTTCCCCGCCCGTGCCACTCACACCTGCGTGCTGCAGCCAAACAAAGTCCGTGGGCAGTGCAGGGTATGTGCTGAGGTGGCTGAAGATTGGCCTGTCTGAAGTGACGCAGTGATGAGTGTCAGCTGTCCCCACTTAGGGAGAAAGGCATTAGAGCTGTTATCCCTAAACCAGCTTCTGCTTCTTCACTCTTGTGCTGCACCAAGAAATAGGATTATGCATGCGTTTACAGATGGTGCCTCTAAATCTCTGGTGATAGAATCTTTGCTGACTTTAAACAAAATGAAAACAAAACAATAGAAAAAAACAACAAACTAAATTGGACATTTGTTTCTTTTTTTTTCCCACAGATGCAGCCAGTTGATCTCTTGGGCATCACAATCAAAACCCTTGCAGAAATTGAAAAGGAGGTAGGTACCCAGCCATGCACTGAGCAAAAGCTGTATGAGATCTGTGCTTATTTGGTTGCAAGATCCTCTGCCCTGTGCCAAAGCTTTCTCATCTTTCCCAAGCCACTGTTTGTGTATGAAGCCAGTGTTGAGTCAAATAGTTAATATGGAATTAGAAACGTCTGTGATTTGTGCCTACTGAATCTTTAGATATTGAATCTAGTGGCAAAGTCTGCTGCCCTTCATTTAATTCCAGATGTCTCTCTTATTTAACCTTTCTTTCTTGTTACCAGAATGCATTGCCTTTGTGCATCCTTGCTTACAAACACCTCTGTCGTGCACACCGTCAGGGTTAAAGGCTGTGCTGGGAGGCCATGACACTGGGGCTGGCACCTGCTGGCTTTCCTCACATCCCCCTGATCCATTGCAGGCTATGTATTTTTCAGAGTAATGAAAAGTCTAATTATGCAGCCCATATTCCTTGATGAAGTATCTTGTCTGCACATAGATAGCTGCAAATATAAATATTGCGAATTTCTGCATGACTTTATTTCCCTTGCAAGCAATAGCACCATTACAGCAAATCTTCTGGATTTCCAAAGCAGCAAGAATGTTTTCCCTGGAGCTAGATGCCTTGCAAAAAGTATTCCCAGAGAATTCCAAGAGTTATTGTTCTCTGTCGCCACATTTATAGATCTATGTACCCATCCTCCAAGCTGCACAGCGAGCCAAATGAAAGGACCCCACCCTTTCAGGAGAATCAGGGAAAAGAGGTGCCCGTTCTGTTCTGCACACTCAGGCTGTGTCTGGAGCCAGGCTCTCGCTGCACCAGGCCCAGGAACTGCACGGCTGTGTGCTGGGGAGCGTGTGAGCAAATGGTGAGACCCAGCAGGAGCAGAGGGTGAAGATGCTTGGTTTTACAATGAGGGCACAGCTTGCCCGTGGCCAGTTCAATGCATGTATGGCAGTGAGCAGCAGAAGCCCCCGCAGCATTGCTGCCGTCTCCGTGCAGAACTGCAGCGAGTTGTGCTGGCTGGTCCTCGTGTTCCGGGCAGGGAAGCTTCCCAGTGTGAGTGTCAGGGAGGCCAGGCGGGCTGCACGTGGCGCACGGGGCAGCAGCAGGGCTGCTGTGTGTGCAGCTGCAGCAGGTTGGGCTGTGTGGGCCTGTGCTGCTCGGCTGCTGCAGGCCTCTGCTCTCTGAGTGAGGCGTCCTTGTTAGCTCAGCGTTGAGCCGAAAGTCTGGAGTCTAATTAGTGAAGTGTGCATCTAATATTAATCATTCTTTTTAAACTGACAAGGAAGGCTGTCCGTTTAACCACTTAATCGCTACGAGTTTTCTTAGGCTGCTTTTTGCAAATACATTTAATGAAGAAGTTGTAAATCTAAAGGAGCTTAAAATTTTAATTTTATACAGAAATATTTTTCCTTGTTCTCATGTTTGTAGTCAATTCTCCGGAGTGCAGTCACATGAAATGTTCTTTAAATGAACATATTTGCTAACTGGCATGATTTCAGTTTTTAAAACATCGGTTCCAGCAATTAGGCATTTTTTTCAGTTCCCAAATGACTAGAGAAATTCGTCTTGATTATAATTGCTCTTAGCCACGCATATCTAATTTGTGTCTTTTTAAGTGTTAATTAGTAAACAGTTTGAGCTGACATCTTTATGTGTTTGTGTGTTGAAAAATGAGGCTTATTGCTTCTGTAGCTCGGGGTGGTGCTGCTGGCTGTGACATCGTGACATTGAGGTGCAATTAATGAAGACATGCCTGCCAATTAAAAGGCGGTCTGGAAGCACGGCTCGCTGACACGCCGCCCCGCAGCTGGCAGCGCTGGGTGCCGCGCGGACAAAATGGAAGCCCCGCGCGGTGCCGCGGTTGCCGTGGTTGCCGTGGCAGCGCCAATTCCCGTCGCGCCGCGCGTACGCCGTGACGCGGAGGAGGGCGGGAGGCGACTGCGGCGCAGCCCGGGAGCGGTCGCCGAGCACCCTCTAGTGCCGCAGCGCCTCCCTGCACCGCGCCGCTCGGCTCCCGCTCCGCCCGCAGACGAGGCCGGGCGCTCGGGGTCCCGGTGCGGCTCTCGCTCGGCCCCGCCCGGCGCTGTGCCGCGGTGCCGCCGTGCGGCGGGGCGGGGCGGGCGGCGGCGGCGCTCCCGGGCTGACTGCCGCCAGGTGGCGCTGCGGCGGCGGCGGCCCCGCGCCTCGGAGGTCGGCGGTGCCGCCCGGGGTGAGCGGTTCGGGTTAGCCGAAACCTGCAGGCTTAGGGACTTCCGCCCAGATTACAGTTACGGTTGTAATTACGGCGGTAGAGCTTGCATAGCCGAGGCGTACGACGGGGAGTCTTGCTGCCCGGTTGGAGGGCAGCGCGGTGGGCACGCCGGGTTAACCTGGGACTGCTGGAGAGGGGCGATTCTCCGGAGCGCCCCCCGCCCCGGCTCCCACTCGGGTCGCTCCCGCCGGGGCCGCGCCGGGGAGCCCGCAGTCGGGTGTCCCACGGCGCCTCTGTCTCGCTTTCCCGCAGTACGACTACAGCTTCAGGACGGAGCAGAGCGCGGCAGCCCGCCTGCCGCCCAGCCCCACGCGCTGCCCGCCGGTCCCACCGTCCTGAGCGCCGCCGGCGCCGGAGCGGCCGCGTGCAGCACTACTGAGCGGGACGCGGCTCCAGGCCCCACGGCCCCGCCGCTCCGGCCTCGCCCCGCCCCGCACCACCTCCGTACGCCCCGCTCCGCGCCTCGGACCTCGCGACCCTCCGGCAGCTGCCGCGGATGCGTCTCCACGTGAGTATGCTGCTCGGAGAGCGACCGGCGGCCTCCCGGCTGCTCCTGTTCCCGTGTCCCCTGCTGCAGGACGGTCACAAAACAGCCGACTGTAGCGAAGCGCCGCGCACGGCCGGCTGCGAGCTCGCAGAGATCAGGAATGCGCGGCAGCGAGCCCTGCGAAAGAGAAGGACTCAGCCGGCGGCAGCGGGCCCGGGCCCAGCCCGCGGCGCTCGGTGGTGGCACCGCCGACGTGGAGCGCACGGCGGCTCCGCCGCAGCCGCGATCAGCCCGGGCTGACACCTTCGCTCTTGCCGCGGGCGCGCGGTCCCGGGGCCTCTCGCTCCGGCCTGCGGTGCGCCTCTCCCCGGCAGCTGGCGGACGGAGGTCGCGCAGAGCGCGGCGGCGCTGCGGTTCCTCTGCTGTGCGCGGCGACCTCGGGCGACAGACGTCCCGGCTGGACGCCGACCGCGGTCCGGCCAGCCCCTGCACCGCGCTGAGCCGTGCCCTGCTGACGGGTGGATGCCGCTGCCCGCCTGCGGCGTGGAGCAGGTCTCTCATTTTTGCCTCATAGCTGCTAAAACAAGAGGCGTGCCCGTTCCCTTCGGCACTCTAGAGGGAAGCACTGAACTCTGGCGTGGCGCAGGATGAGAGCTGATGCGTAAAGCTGACCTCAGCCTCCTCGTGAGCTCGCTCCAGAGTTGAATGCATGTCTTGGAAAAGTCTGTTGCTGTAATAAGTTATTGAGAAATGCCTATCTGACTCTGTGCTGCTTTTTCAAGTTTCTGCTGTAGAACAAAGCTACATCATGGCAGCAAAATGGCAATTTTTAAGTAAGTGTTAAAATGTACGACTTTTTGTATTGTAAAATAATGATTACCTAACCCCATTGAAATGCAATTGCCATAGTAACAAGTAACAGTATTGCCGCTCTCTGTCTGGGTCACATGTATGCCCTGACCTGCTTTGCACTGCATTTGATGGATCTTGTATTTTCTAGTTGGATGGAATGGTGACTAACGGTAGGTTTTGTACTGTCAGCTTGTATTTTTTATTTGTACATATGTAAAGTATTTCTTGTCCAAAGACTCATTTCTGGTTTTAAGGCACCATATCGTATTGCTGAGATAATGAGCACAAAATACCTTAACGTTCAGGATAGTCTGATTCCAGTTCTTGGCTTCAACTTCTTCCAGTCAGGTAATCATTTTCTAAAACTGCCTCTGTAAAGCAAGGCTGTGTGATTTGAAAGCACAGGCAGATTCAGTTGCAGGTGTGTCATAATTTGGTCAAAAGAATTAAAGCTATTTCATTTGCATCAGCTTTGGAGGTTTGAGTGACCCCCTGGAAGTGCTCATTTACTTGAAGGTTGCAGCACCATTTATTTGTAGTTCTTATTTATCCTCCAGGAAAGCAAAGCCAGACCTCACTGCCAAGCTTCACAAAGGCTAGATTGATGATGCCGACATCGACAAATGAACACACCATGGCAGCCTGGTCATTTGGCTCAGGTTCACTTGAAGTTCAAATCCACTCTATGCTGTAGTAGTATGCCCATATCATCCATCTTTTGTCGTTCTGTGTTTCTGCTTGTAATTTGTCCTGTAGTTTTCTGTGGCATCCATTCATAGCTTCTCCTGTAGTACAGTGGATGCTGCAGGCAGGTGGAAGCTGGCTGCGCCGGTGCGCTCCTCATCGCTTTGGGACAGCGGGGCTACAGATAGCCAGCGTTCCCCATTGCTGGTGGCAGGGGAGCAAGGGCTGCGGAGACGGTGCCAAGCTTGAGGGTCAGCTTTTGCTACCAGGAGATGGGGACGTATCTGGAGGAGCACCTTGCCCACCACCTCTCCACGTGCCGGGGGCAGCACCGACCGCACAGCGGTGAGGAGCAGCTTTGGGCACTGCCAGGCTCTGATCTGGGGAAGCTCTCCCTGAGGATGTCTCAGGGAAACAGGCATGCAGCACTGAGTCCCTTCCCGTGAGATGTAGCTTAGAGCAGATGAAACTTGTGCTTTTGTATAGCTTAACCTTCTCAAATAGTAAGTTCAGCTTTCTCCTCAGTGACCTACAAGAAACACTGGATGGCTCAAAATGCTGACAGGACAGGCAGCTGGCACAAGCATCCAAGAAATCTTCAGGATATATTTGTAAAGTTGGTTCTCCTTCTCTCTTCTCTTACGCTAGCCTAGCAAATCTACTTAAGAGATGCATCTGCAAATAAATTTGGAAGATAGAATAGTTTGGGTCTTTGCAGTGTTTCTGCACTGTGGCACTGCAAAGATAGCTGTTCCTGAAAGTATGAAAAGTGCAACTGCAGTTCGCTCTGTATGAGCACAGTAGGGATGTCCTGAGCACTGAAGGCCAGTTGTGCTCTCAACCATGCTAACTAGTCTAACAGACTGTTGGCATTTCCAAAGGGAGAGAGCTCAGAGTCTCTCCTTAGAAGCGTGGTGTGATGCAGCACAGCTTGGCTGGTTTTGTGTGCCATTTTCGTGATCCACTGATTTTTGAAAGCTTTCTTGCTGCACCTCTGCATCCCCACACTGTGGGTACCACATCAGTATTTCCACAGGCAGATTTTTACTGTTCTGTAACTTTTGTACTCTCAGTAGCTCATTGCAAGGCTGGTCCTTGCATCCTTGCAGCGATATGCTGGAGCCCGCACAAGCATCTCTGCATCTTCCTCCCTCCTGGTCCAACATGCAGTGTGCTAGCATTGCCCAGGGAGTCAGTGTTCAGGCAGCCTGATACTGGTGTTTTCTGGCTGAAGAGAAACATACAGGGAGGGGATGTGTCAGCAGATGGCAACAGAAGTGGATTTGCAGAGCTTTGCCAGATGTGTTTGGCTACCTTGTCTCTCCTTCTAGAACAAAACTAGATACCAGCTAGCTTAATGTTGTGGCTAATGGAGAAATTGGTTTGCCAAATTATCCACCAGATTTGTATCTCTGCAAGAAATAGAAAAGCAGCAGAGGTTTACTTACTGTACAGTATACCTTCTGATGTGAATTAGTAGTGGTGTGCTGCCTCCTGGATTTCCCTCAGCAAAGAGCATACTGAGGTGGCTCATGGACTATCCAGGACAGACAGTGATGTCTAACGTGTTAATTATGGAGAGGCAAGATATTAGTGCAGAAAGTCATGTAGAGTGTGAACTTTGTGATCAAGTGTGGACAGACCTAGCAGATGTCTTCCTGTGGGAGTGTTTCATAGCTGTAGTTTGTAGAAATAAGCTTTGTCAGACTTTTCTCCTTTGACTGTCACTGCGGATATCCCGATGTTTGTAGGAGAGGGTCCCCTGGGAGCCTCCTATGTAGTAGGACGTTTTGTTAGTCTGGAACCTTGGGTTTTTTGGTGTGCTCCCCTGGTGGCACCTGGCAGGGCTGCTGCAGCTCTCCTTGCCCCTTCCCCAAGAGCGGCACAAACAGCTGCATAAAATGGAGTCTGCAGCACGTGGCTTTCCGGTGTCTGTCAAAAAGGAAGAAGATAATGTCCCTGCTGTGCTCACCCCACAGCAAAGCAGCGATGTTGGCTGAGCGAGGGCCTGGCGATGGAGCCCCAGCCCCACGGCTGCTGTGCCCCACTGCCCTCCTCCCACAGCATGTCTGCATCGAGCATTAGCTCAGCCCCAGCCTTGGCCAGCGAAGATCCCGGCGCTGGGGCACCGCGCGGGGTCGGTGTTCACTGTTCTGAGCCATAAAGCCAGCAGCAGTGCTGCAGGTAGGGAGGGTGCTGCCTGCTAAAGGAGAGGCTCGGTGAGGTGCTGCTCGCTTCGTTCAGTACAGGGAACCCAAACAGTTCGGATATTTTGGTCAGTTACTGTAAAATTGTTTCCAAACAGCAACAGTTTTAAATGCCATCATGCAAATGGAGGAGAGAAACCTTTTATGCAGTTGGAAAGTGTTGTTTTGAGATGCTATGCATTGTGTTGGGTTATTGAAAACAAATTTACTGTGCATTAATCTAATGAATGTTACTACCTTTTATATTTATTTTAGATGACTCTCCTGTATTTTACAAAGGGAAGTTTCATTGTGTGATAACAGTCTGTACTCTTAATATAATTTGTTAAATAAAATCTGTTTTAATTGGTTTATTCTCTGTTTTGTATATGTGTTAATTTTGGAGCTTAAGAAGCTTACAGTGCCACAACTCCTGCTCATGGGAGCAGAAGCACTCAGCCCTGGCACCAGTCCGCTGGTTTTGGCTCCTCACCATCACTGCACTGACCTCTTTGGATCCCAAATCTGGAGTTAGAATGTGTCAGGAGGAACAAACATCAGTCAGTGCTATTCTGAACTCTGCTGCAATGCAACGGTTTTAACTGTAGCACCTGGAACTATTTCTATTTCTTGGTGAGATTACAGGTTAGTTTGATACAAGTAATATTTTCTTGCAGTAGACTTTGACTTCAGTGCAGCATTTGGCTTGATACCACGATGAATACTTGTTCAGGAGTTAGAACGGTACAAGGTTAGCATAGTAAGTGAATAAGGAGCTGGGTTTGTGGCCAGGTGGATGTTTCCAGCAACATCCCACAGTGGTGAGTTTTCTCACCTCCCCATCCCATGATTTTGAGGAAGTTGAAGAAAATAGAAGATCCTCATGAAGGTAATTTGCTTTTGTTTGTGTTGGTTTTTATCCTTATAAACCAATCTGAAATGTCTGCTAAATTCTGTATTGCAAAGTCAAAAAATCAGAAGTCAGAATGTCTTGACTTCAGCATTTTCTGGAGGGGAAAGGACCACACATGGCAAATACACTGCTGCACAGGCAGCGTTGCAAGTGTGCGTGGCAGCGAGTTCAGTACAATAGATGCAGGCAAAGCCAGTGGAACAACTCATTTATCCTCTATGAAGTGCTCGGGCAGGGCCAGGAGCGGCTGGCATTGCAGCAGTGTGCAGCAGGTGACAGCAGCGTGCAGCCTGAGAGCAGCGTGCAGCTTGTGGGACTGCAGGCACCTTGCCACTCCAGCCACAGTTCTCATCCGCGGTGACCTGATAGCAGGGAGGGTCCTGGGCCTCGAGGCAGGGCCTTCTATTGGAGGTGCTCAGCAGTGGCTCCCCGTAGCTTTGGGGCTAGGTGCTGGCACAGCACTGGGGTTTGGTGCTGGTGCAGAGGTTCTGGTAGCTGCGCGTGGGCTCAGAGCAGCCCTGCTGGGCTCAGGGCTCCACGGTCTCATTTTTTACAAATATTATAAACTGGGATTCTGTAGAAATAAACAGGGTTTTATAATCAGCTCTGAAACACGGCTGTATTTTAAGAGAGGCAGTTAAGGGTGGATGTGTGAGTTACAGGGAAGGTGCCATGCTTTTACGAGCCATGCTCTGCACTGTGTGGCCCTGCTTCGTGCTCTTTGTCAAGTGCTGCTGCTGGCGAGCGATTTAACAGCAGCAGGGGAATGTGACTGGGAAGGCTGCAGCTCCAGTAGCACTGTCAGCATGGTCTGCAGGGCAGAGCTGCTCCCACAGCAGGGAAAAGGCTCAGTGCGAGGCAGGATGGGGACAGGGTGATGCCCAGCATGGGGACGGTGCAGGCAGCAGCGCAGGCAGTACACAGCAGGGGCAGAGCTGCTCTGTTGGTTGGGCGGGGGGTCCTGGCCCCATGGATCCCAGCCCAGGTGGTCCTGGCAGCTCTCTCCCTTTTGCAGGCACCCCTGGGGGCAAAATGGACTTCTCGATGGGGGAGAGGTTCATGTCACACCATTAGAACTCAAGTTTGTTATTCATTCTGCTGTTATTTTTCCGAACTTGACTCAACGGTGGTGCACACTGTGACCTCTGGCATCTTCTCTCACCCCAGCCAATATCCCCATCTCACATACTTTGAGTGCCCTTTGAATTAAAGGAGATTAATTCCCAAGTTCCCGACATGCTCTTCAGGCACATGTTTTTATAACCTCCTAAAGCAAGTGCCCCTGGTTCCACCAAACCAACTCAGCCTTATGCTGCAGGCACTGGGAGCTACCACTGGTCCCCAGCAGGAGAGCACCCCGCTGCACCCACCCACGGCCCTCCTGCTGGCTGGGGATGCAGCAGGCATAGGCTGGCAGCAGCTGTGAGGTGTGATGTCACGGGCTGCTGGGCTTTGTGCTGCTGTGGCTTTTGTTGTTGTTTGTTTTCTTTGCCTCTTCTCCCTCCTACAGCTTCAAGAATTAACTCGCCCTGGGAATTTCTCCAAATCCTTTCCCTTCTTCGAAGTGATGGATAAGCCATGTAACTGATTGCCGTGGCCTCGGAGAGGGTAAACATCTTCTACAGCTCAAAATGAAACTTTCTCACTCCTTGGTTAATGAGTGTTGAAAGAAGCATAAATAGAAATAACACAGGATTTCCATGACTAACAGGATGACCGCATCAGTGAATGTTGTCGGGGTTAAAAATGACTCAGCTTTTGCTTCCCCAGGGTATGATGTTTTATCCCGCGGCAGGAAGGGCTGCCAGCAGCACTTTGAAGGTCTGGCAGAGCCGCCACGGCTTGGATCGTGAACTGGGAAGTGTTTGAATGCACTGGGAAAAAAGGAAAGTCCTGAACTCTGCTCCATGTGTGCAGATTTCGCGAAGATAAAGGAGCCCACAGCTTTATCCAGCCATGCTGACTCTTTTCTTTTCCAAAGCCTTTTCAGATGTTTTCACTTTTCTGCTTGCTTTGTTGAAAGATGTAAAAATTTAAGACAACCACAAAGTAAACATTTCAAAATTTTTTATTCTGAAAATTAGCGACATTTTCAAAATCCCCCAAATTCCGTTCCTACGTGATCCGAAATGAAGATGTTTGGCATTTCTTTGGTTGGCGGCAGACTTTTGTTTGTTGATAACCTTTCTTCTATTTTTCCAAGAAAACAGATCGGTTATTCAGTAGAAACACCAGATAAGTCGATGTCTTGTCAAAATAAGGCAGGTTTTCCTTATTAGAGTGAAATAGTAATGAACTCATCTGCTTCCAATATTTATAAAGAGTAGAGAAGCCCATTAATTCTACTGCTTGTGAATAAAACCATCTGTGATTTCTTTCCATTTGATGTGTTTTGGCTTTAATATACATTTTTCACAAATAAGTGTAGGGATTTTTTGTGAAAATGTCACATTCAGAATCTCATAAAGAAGGAACGCAAAGAGGGGGAAACGAAATGTTTTGTTAGCTAAGTAATTTCTCACCTTGTGCAGAGAATAAAATTCATGCCAACTTTAACACATTAGGCGACAGAATTACATGTTCGGCTCTAATGCAATCCATGACATGTAACGAGGCAAATAGAGTATGTTTGGAAGTTTGTTTTCCTTTGGGAATCACACAGTACATCTAACCTAATCTGCCCTGACACTTGAATTATAACATTATGAGCTTCTTCAGGGAAGCAAAATGGTAGATGCCTCTTTTTAAAGCCAAGCAGAAATTAATACAGCGGGCGACGCGTCGGGGAAGAAAGGCGATGGCATCGCGGCGCCGTGCTCTGCGGCCGTGGGTCCCGGGCTGCAGCTCTCGGGTGTCTCACGACATTCTTCTACCAGAGGCGAAATCTGACCTCTAGAATTATGCTCCATTAAGCCAAAACGTGAGAACGCCCCGCGTGGGACCGCTTTGTAGTTTGACTCGTGAGTGTCGGATCTTAAATTAAAATGAGTATTCATCCAGCTGCTCTGCCCTGGTTTTTTACAGCCTTCCCCCCAGCCCGTGCTGCAGAGGCAGCTCCGTGTCACGGTTTCCAGAAGAACTCCCGCAGTGCAGAGCAGTGCCGTGCAGCTCACTCGGCCCTGCCAGCCGCCCCCACCCCACGTACCCCCGCAGGGCCCTGCAGGGCTCTGCCCGGCCGTGGGACAGCGCTGCTCTGATGGCGCTGGGCTGAGCGCAGTGTGATGCCGTGAGGCTGCGCTGCAGGTGGTGCCGCGATCAGAGTGCTTGTGGGCAGAGCAGCGCTGTGAGTCCCCGTGTGTTACCTCTCCTGCTGCTGAAAAAAGTGCATCTTCTTGGTGTTTTTTTCTCTCCTTTTTTTTTTTTTTTTTCCCCAATCATCAATAAAATCTTATTTTGGATAACCTAAATAAAGCTTTTCATGGAAGGTGAGGCCACAGCAATGCTGGGTGCAGCTTCTGAGTGGTGCTTTCAGCTGCAGCCAGGGGGACACGGTTCTGCCAACCTGCGTGGCTGATCCCACGCACACGGGGATGTGTGCACTGGCACACACAGAAGATGCTGTCCCGGCTGCCGTGCAGCCCTCGTGCTGCGCCTCTGCCCAGCCTGCACTTCTCTCTGCTGTTTCCACAGCTGTTGGTTCCTCGGTGTGGCAAAGACCAACCACAGGCAAGAGGAGTGTTGGTCTCTTGGGAGAGTTTTCATACCTACTTGCAGCAGCTGAGCCTGCCACTCTCCTTCATGTAGTTTGTGCTTTTGTTGTTTAAATGAAGCTTTCAGCTGCCTGGACTTCAGCTTTACTAAAATTCAGTGTACTAATGGAAGGTTCTTGATGTGTTTTATTAGATATCTTTCATTCTGGTTTGGATACAGGGACAGCGTTTTGCAGAATGCGCTGCACTGCCAGAGCTGCAGCCACTGCCAGCCATGGGCGCTTCCTCCCCCCACGGCCCCACGCTCAGCCCCATCCATGCAGGACTGGCAGAGCCACTGGGAGCACCTCGTGAGCGCTGCGCTGCTGCACTGCAGCCATTGAGGGCTCTGCCACGTCTGAGCCGGCGCGCTGCCACCGCCCCCAGCCGTGAGGCACACAGGGCTGGCTCTTCTGAGGTGGTGCTGGAGGGTGGGCACAGTGCCCACAGGGGTGATGAAGCATGAAGGAAATGGAGGCGGGGGGCTGAGGCACCACGAGGTCACGTTAGGTCGTCTTCCTGCCAGGGGAGCGCTCCCAGCAGGAGTGCCTGGAAAGGCATCGCCCAGACAGCACCAGGAGCCCCGCGCTGCAACGTGCTGCAGCCCTGTGGCAGCAGCTATGGGCTCACTTGGGAGGATGGATGGACGGACGGACAGCCGCAGTGCTCCCTGCAAGACCCGAGGAAGACCAATATAAGGGCTGTGCTCCGTCCAGCTAAGCACTGAGGGCATGGGGACGTTTCCTGTGACTGAGCTATACCTGAATTGCTCAAAGGTTTTATGCTCTCCCACAACCCCTGGCAGCTGCAGACAGGAGCCAGCTGATGGACTCAAAGATCTCAATGCAAACTTTTTGCCTGTTCTACCTCTGAATTCCATTTTCTGCCCAAATGCCTACTTGTATGAAACTTGTAGGAACTTAATTATCCTTGAGACTTCTGCTTCTCTATGAAATCTGGTTCAAATCAGTTTAAAAAAAGAGTTCAAAGTGGTTGGGCAGGCTGGGCAGACAGACAAGCACGCAGGGATCACAGGAGCCTTGTTTTTGTAGGAAACGAGATTAAAAAGATCCCACGGCAGCACGGAGCTCCGTTGGTGCACCCCCAGCAGCGCTGGGTGCGGGGCTCAGCTCGGCACAGCCGCACGGCCGCACTCAGACCGGGAGCATCGGCCTCAGCCTGACTGCTGCTCCCAGCTGGACGCAGACTCGGAGCATCCCTGCTCTCCCTGCAATGCAGACCTGTACCTAATTTCTTCTGAAAAGGGCCCTGAGGAAGTCAGCAGATGTTATTATTAAAGCACTGAGTATCAGCAGCTCCCGAGATATTGTCAGTTCGTTAATGAGCTGATCAAACTGTGGAAAACAAGGGGTTTCCCAGCCTCCTATTAAGGAAAATAAGACCTCCAAGGTTAAAAGACTTCTTTTAAACTGCACCAGGTTTATAGGTTGCCAAACGCTCTTTAATCAGTTTGCTCTTAGAAGGCCCTCGCTGTCCAGGCTCAGGAATGGGCGTTATCCCAACCGGTCCCCAGAAGGAAACTCAGCCGCTCCGTGCTGGGAGCGTTCGCTGACATTTTGCTTGCCAATATCTTCTTAACCATTCCCTGCAGTTATTGCAAATATTTGGTGAATTCTCTGCATTTCCCTGCCAGCAGCTCTGCCTGCAGACTTCTGCTGATTTGTGAATTACTGTTTCCCCATTTGAAAGTTAAGCTCGTTTGCCTATCAACACATTTGTATTCTGTTTGGCAATCGCTGCATCTCAGAGGTTTCCCAGGGCCGCAGAAGACACAAAACACGTGAGTGAGAAATGGCCTTGAACCAGAGACTGCCTGTATCTCTTCTCTGCACCATCTGACTCCTGAACCATTCCTGTGTCGGGGGATGCACCAGCTCAGCTCAGACAAAAGCAATGGGAAATGGGAGCCCACTCCATTGGGTCTTTTGCTTCATGCTACATTATCTGGAAACTCCCTTGGGGTTGTTCAGCTGCAGGGATGTTTAGGATTTAGACAGTGGTGCTGATGAGATTAGAGTAGCTAGGAGTGCAGGAGAACCATTTGTTATTTCTGTAGTTCAACAGAAGATCACAACTTGCCTTAAAGGCATATTACCACTGCTGCCATGTGAGTCTGGTCCAAGGCCTGGCCAGGACAAACCCTCATCGCAGGGAGCTTCATTGTATCTGAAAAGTAATGAGGTAAGCGGCTACGGAGAAATGCTCAGACAAAGAGAATACAGAGAAGGCTCATTTTTATCCCCTCCATCTACTCACTGATGTGAGGAATAAAAAAAGAAAAAAACCAAACATCCGTGCAGGCAGTGTGTGTGCAGCAGTGCCGGCGTGGCCCCGGCCCAGGGAGCGCCTCCACGCGGGGCAGCAGCGCACAGCACTGCAGCTCAGTGAGCAGCAGGGACAGTTATTTCTGCACAGATGGATTTATGCCATCAGATAAGCTGTGACTGCTGTAAATATGTCCTTTGCTATGCAACGCTGAGGAAGGGACACGCAGATAAATTAACCCTGAAATAGAGCGTATGATTTTAAAGATGGAAAGGATTGTGCGTCTCTGCTGTGTTTCAGTTAGTTATGTCTAAGGGTATCTCCTGAGCTGCAGTTCCATGGAACATTTCTGACATTACCAGTCATTTTAATCATAATCTGTGTCATTCGCTGAAACTTTACAGTCAACAGACAAACAGCTGCCAAATTATGCCTAGCATCCAAGAAATACCACTCGCATCCTGCCTGCCCAGCCCCGCGCCTTCCCCTGCTCTGCCCCAGGTGGGCTCCTCCGTGCTGCACAGAGCGGGACCCCCTGGCAGTGCTGGGGAGCAGAGCCTGGAGCCCAGCAGCGGTTCCTCAGCCCTCACTCTGAGGCCACCACAGAACCAATGGCCCCCAGCTGAACTAGGATCATTGAGTCTGTGCTGATGGCCAGCAGGTGTCCTTCAGTGTTCTGGATCATTTGTGATGGCTTCAAACTATAACATTCAATAAAAAAACCTCAAAGAACATGTGGGAAAACAACCCGAAGAGCTGAGCTCCAGGCCTGCTCGTGGCAGAGGGCACTGACACACGTGCCAGGATTGCTGCCAGCTGCAGTGCCAGCACACACGAGGCCCACGGGTTTGCATGGCCAGGCTGGGTTCTTTAAGTGAAAAAAAGCTGTCCTCTGGGTGGGAGGGTGGATAGTTCATTTGCCCTCATCTATTTCAGGTGTGGAGCCAATTAGCAGCCATTTGCAGGATGGCTGTGTTAGAGCTGCTACTTTCTTCCAAACTGTGAGTATCAGTTCTATTTTTTTATCTTTAAAAGTGACTTTGTAATTAGCCTGGAATTCTTCAGGAAGAGGCAAAGGCTGTGCTGGTTTGGGTTAGATTGTTTTGTTAAATCTCAAAAAACCTGTTTTTCATTAAAGGAAGGGCATTGGCTTCTGGGGAAATGGCCAAAGACCTTTCCCCTTCCTGGTGTTCAGAGCATTGTGCATGTTTGAATTTGATTTTGTTTTCCATTTAAGCATTTGAAGCTTGGCTGCCTTCTTGCTTCTCTGAAGCTTGGAGTGCGTGGAGGCGATGGATGTTTGCTGCAGGCTGTGAGAGCCCTGGCTCTGTGGGCACTTAGGAGCTGCCTGCCCAGTAACTGAGCAGCCCAAGAGTGTTGAGCAAATAGGCGCTGGGGGGGAAGGCTGTTTTTCTGGGGAATGTTGAAAAGTTGTTGGTGGAGCAGAAATCTTGCTATGTGGGTTAGTGAAGGTGGAGTGAGTTTCACTGCTTAAAGTTTAATTGGCTGCCTTTTCCCCCTCAGTACAGTAGCTTGCGTTTGGTTTGCGCTTGCGCTGTTTTTGAGTAGTGATGCTTCTGGGTGCCCATGGTCAAATCTATGAACTCTTCTAGAAGCAAACGTTCATCTTGCTGTGTGAATCCCCCTCAGTGCCAGCGGCATTCCTGCTGTGTTTCACCTGGGCTGAAGAAGTCATTTTGGCTCTTTAAATATCTGGAGGCCAAATGAGCTGTGTGTGCTTGAATGTACGTGCAGCAGTCTGGCTGTATTGGTATTGACTTGTGTAAAAGAAGCTAAAGACAATGATTCTTCAGGGAGCTTTCATCGTGCCGTGGGGCTCCGTACCACGGGCTGTTCCAGGAGGTGGAAGCAAGGAGCCCTGCCAGGCACAGGGCTGCCTCAGGGCAGGAATTCCTTCCTTGTGGGCTCTGAGTAGAACTGGTGGATGCACCATTCTGTGCTCTTGCTGTTCTTTGGGCATTGGCTCTTGGCTGGGTCAGAGCCTCAGTTGGACAACTTGTGCTTTGACCTCTCTTAGGCACTTTCATTTGCAAGTAATGGATTTTAGGTGGAATGTTCTACAGAATTTCTGTTGTGAGAGATGCAGAGCAGGAGAGGGAAGCGGGAACGTCGCTGCTGAGCATAGGAAAGCTCTCCCTGTGCTCAGCTGGGAGCAATACAGGGGCTGCTGCTGATGTCCTCCTGGTCGCCGTGCTGCAGCCCCACGTGTTGTTATGGTTCCGTGTAACTGTTATGGCACTAAAAGCTTAGAAAACACAAAGGTGCTTCAGGGAACTGGGCACAAGGTGTGGGGAAATCTGTTCTTGAAGAGCTACTTTGGGAGAGGGAATGCTACAACTGGAAAGAGAGGATGCCTCTGTGCTGAGGTAGTTTGGTTTTTGTTGGACTTCTCGGTCCTTTGGGGGCTGCTTTCTTTGGTTGCTGTGTTGGATGTTGTCTGGGTTATGTGTTCTTGTAGGGCTTTTTTGTTGGTTTTTTTTGTTTTTTTTTTTTTTTTTTTGTCTTATGATAACACCAAAAGGAAACCAGTGCAGCTTCTGGCAAATTGGAAACAGGCCTGAGTATTGGACTTTACATTGATGGTACTCAGGTATTAATCCATTAAAGTAATCAAAAGAGCTTAAATAAGAATCTGAAGGCTGCAATATATATGTCAATGAACAAGCTGTAAAACTTCCTGAAAAGGTGATTTCAAAGCCATATTGCCCAAGCTTGGCAAATTGCATATTTAATTATTTTGTCAGTCCCTCTTTCTACTCTAATCTTTTGGTGAAATACCTTTAGACATATGAAATCAGTTAAGATAATTAGGGTATGATGGAATTAGGTGTGACTTGATTTTTAAGAAAGATACCATCCTCTGCCTCAGTATAATATGAGTGCAGACCCCAAAAGCGAGACTGTATCGTGATGTTTTCTTTTCTATAAAGATCAAAGGTCTCCAGCCCCTTTCAAGATGCTTGCAGAATTTGTTTCCTAATTATCTCACATTTACTTATGTGTGTGCTGGGACATCAGAGTTAACTCTTTGATTGTAAAGATGAGATGGGACCATCATCCAGATGACCGCAGCTGAGGCCTCCATCTCCAAATCGTTTTTCAGATTACCCGGCTCCACTAATTCTCGCGTCCCGTTTTAAAACACGGCGATGAGATGTTGTGTTTGCTTTCTTTAATACCTGCTCCTCTACAGCAAAGATTTGTTTTTCCTCGGTAAGAGTTTACACCTTCATTAATATCCTTTACGAGTTTACGTGCTCTTCACAAGCGATAGTAAACTATTGGGGCTTTGATTTGTCTGCGGGTCGGAGGTGTTTTCGCCAAACCTTTATGATCTTTCCATGATGTGGTGCCTGAGTTTCTTCAGGAGAAATTTCTATAAAAGTTTTGAAATTAGAATTTTTTGGCTCACTTCATTGACTTTACTTTCCCCCCATTTAGAGAGGAATAAAAGAGCGACAGACGCACAGAAATGTGAAAACAGGCTGTAAGGTTTGCAGTTCCAGTTGTGAAGTTACAAAAATAAAGTTGATTAGAATAGCATGAAATCTATATAATAAAGAGTAAAAGGTTTATAGGGGAAGTCTAATATGAAACATTTTTAAACAATGTGTTTTATTTACTTTTTATACATTTCCTTTCTCATATTCTTTTGAACTTTTTTGAATCTTCTCATATGTTTCCTAATTACATTTGCCTCTCCGACTCCTGTCGGTGTTTTTTGCCGTTGTACTGATGGAGCTGATGGTTATTTTTCTTTTCTTTTTTTTTCCCTCTGTTGAAAAACAAAGATGCTGTCCTGGGCTTATCCGAGGGAATGTTCGGGGGAAAAAAAGCGAGGACAACGCACAGCAGAACTCAGAGATGACGAATACCGGAGCGGCCCCGCGGTGGGCTAACGGTGACCCGTCCGCTCGGAGCTCCGAGCCGGGCAGAGCCGCGGTGCCGTTCTGGCCGTGAAGGCCGCAGCGCGGAGCCGCTCGGCTCTGCCCGCACTGCGTGCCGCGGTCCCACAAAGCCGCTCCTCTGCGCCCGGAGCCGCGGCACGCCGGGGAGCCGCCCCACGTGGAGCGGCGGGCGATGCTCGGTGGTCCCGCAGAGGTTTCTAAGGACGCCGGTTGTCTCGCGCTGCCCTCCGAAAGAGCGCCTCGAAGCGCGGCTCTGTCCGCTCCCCCCGCACCGCCGTGCCCGCGCTGCTCGTCCCGCTGTGAGCGCTGCCCGGCGCGGCTGCGCGTCCCTCCGTGCGGCGCGGTGCGGAGTGCGGCCGCACAGCGGCACATCGCGTTCCAACGCTGCATTTCGCGCCGCTGTTTTTCACTCCGCAGGGCGTTTCTCCACAACTCACCGTTTTGATCCTTGCTCTCCGTTTCTTTGTTCAGCTGGAACGCTTTTGTTCTCTGATGAGCGTTTAGTGACGCGGGAATCTACAATTCTCTTCGCCCTCTGTATTAGGGACGGTTTTATTTACTCGGTACTGAGGTACATGCTTTTGTTCCCACCCCACGGAGTTGAGTCGTTCCGTGATGTTTGCCATTATCTGTGATTCTGATGGCATCCCTGGTGGGTTTTTACACGACGTGCCCCTCCTGAAGGTGTCAGCCAAACGTTGTGGGTGTAAATCTAACTTACTAACAAAACAAAATCTAAAACTTCTCGGATGCTCACAGACTTTTTCTGAGCTTAAATACGTCAGTAGTATTCAGTGTTCAGTACTTCAGCGTTAGTAAATGTCTCAGATGGTGCTGTAAATGATCACCCGTACACCCTGGAGGTAGTCAGAGCATTAAAGATAACCATCTCATGTATGTTTTTTTGAAAACTGTAACCATATAAATCCAAAATGGAAAAGGTCTTTTAGAGATGGTTCCAGCAGAGGTCAAAAATCTCTCCTAAGCATTTTGGGATGGGTTTTAAGTGCAGTCAGGATCTGTGGAAGGTGATCTCCTGGTATGTGGCAGACAGGTTGGTGCCTGGCTGTGCTGCTGTCCCTCAGCAAAGTGCTTCTGGGCCGTGGGAAATGATGGCAGGGCAGCTTCAGAGCGAGGTGTTCGATCTCATCCTCAATCAAAGGCTTTTCCAATCTGAGGTGCTGAGATCTGCAGGGCCATTTATCCGACTGCTGCCCCTTCACTGGGGAGCAGGTGCTCTATTGATGAACTTCTGTAAATTCTGAAGCAAACTTGGAATTCTTCAGATGCAAAATATTCATTATTGCCTCAAGTGGTGATATAGAACATCCAACCTTTGGTTCTCTGCATTTTTTCTTCAGATGTACCCACCTGTCCTGCAGGAGAGGGCAGCTCCCTGCTGGTGGCATCCTGAGAGTCCCGGCAGAATGAGCAGAGCCAGAAATGAGAGTGCTGCAGCCTGGTGGGTGCACTGTAGTGCTGTTAGATTGGGGTTCTCTTGAAATCCCTTTAATTACTGTGCTAATTAAAAAATAGCGATTTTCTGTAAGCTTCTGTAAAAACTGTGGAAGCATCTTTGTTCAAATGCTTTTTTAAAATAAACAGCTCTTAAAATTGGAGCTCCCAGAGCAAAGGTATCCTCATTGTGATACCTCAGGTCTGTCAGTACTGGTCACAATTGTTAGACTTTACATTTAATTCTAAACAGGTTAATAAAATACATTAATTCCATGTTGAGTCTTACACAGATAACTTCCAGTGAAAGAAAAGGAGGAATTCCATGCCTTATTTTGCTCATATCTCAGTGTTTAAGTGATGGAGCACGCAGCAGTCAGAGTATTTGGGTACGGATCCCCCACACCTGTCTGTCACAGTGCTGAGGTGCAGCTCTGTGGGGTTGGGGCGGTGCAGAGGGCTGCAGACAGGTGCACAAACACTGCCCCTTTGAGGTGCTACCTGCTCTTTACTGGACGTTTATTGCAAGTCGATGCAATTTCACAAAGCACCTGCATGCAATAAAAACCTATTACATGTGTGAGGCCTTAAGGAAATTAACGGTTCCTCCCTAGGGATGCATATTTTGTTAAGATGTTTATTACAGATGAAGTGGTCCTGGGGTAAAACATTAACAAGTTGTAGAGTGATAAAAGGAATTTTATCATTTCTCAGTGACATAAATAGGAAGAAACCTTTAACTAAATCTATAAAATTCCTGATTCCTAATGAATTTGCTTTAACTATTTATTAACTGGCTGGACCCATTCATGCTGCAATTTGTTTTTCTTCTTTCTGTCCCCTTTTTCCCCCGGCACTGTCTGGGATCTGCTCTGAGCTCCGCTACACAGAAAAGAAAACTTCACCTCTGTATCAGCTTAAAAATAATAATAATTCTCCCTTGTGAGTTTAAGGCAGAGCCATAAAACTCTGTAATCAGTGTGATACTGATTTTCATCATTGAATGTGACCTTAACATTCTGTACTGTTGTTGTAATGTCAGCTCATACCATCTAAGTCATGCGTTATATTTTTAGGTTCAGAATGGTAACTTATTTTTTTAGTTACTTTTAGAAATACAAATTCTTTTTCAATGCCATATTAACAGAGTTTGTCTGTATGCCATTATTAGAGATGAAAGCAGCGAACACTGGCTTTGGACTAAGAATGCTCAATCTAATTGAATTATATGAATGTAGTTAAATGTCTACTTCAGAAAGGCTATATTCACTTTCAAGATTAGTTACTCCAAGAGTTAATGGGCTATTTAAACAACATAGTCCAAGAGCCAAACACAGGTGGGCTGTGTTAATAACTTTATTTAAACCGTTTTTTCCCCTTTTGAGAGGCACAAGCCATCCATTAATGCATTCATTAGAGTTTATGGCATAGTTCTGCTTTTCTCCTAATGACACTATCCAGACTCAAACTTGCTCAGCTAATTTAGCCCAGCTGCCCTTTGCCTCTCAGCAACAGGTCTCCTGTTCTTTGGTCAAATGTGCTGAAGTGTCACGATGATTGGTTTTTGGTCATTGCTGCTCTTTGCAACATTCTTTTGTGCATTCTCTGCATCACAATTTACTTTTTCTTCCATGTATTTTTGCTGAAAAGTTTGTGTAAAGCAGCTGTTGGAGGGGGCAGTGCAGAGCCATCCCCTGCTTGCTGCAGTGTTGCATTCCAATGTGATTGAACATCGCGCTTTATTGCCTTACTCTGACCGAACAAGCTCACGGGTTTTAATATCCAGTTCTGCCAAGGGTATTTGTAGCAGTTCCTTGCAACTGCAGCATCTAAGCTTTGCCTTGACTTTTCAGTTCTAAATCCAATCTAAAAATGCTTTTTACCGATGTCATTACAGCTGTAAAATATATAACTGAGGACAGCAGTGCCTGTTTCTCACAGTAGCTGTGGTGCAGGTAACCTGTATATGTTTAGCAACGAATTCCCCAGGTGCCAATGAACATCACAGTGAATAAGAATGGCCAGTGTGTCACTCCAAAATTAGCAGACAGGAACTATGTGGGTGGATTAGAATCTGCATGGTCAGCTGCTGACATTAGTAGGGCTTTTTGAAGCACTTTTTTCAGTTTGGGGCTGGCATGCACAAAGTTCCAAGGATTCTGTGCTAGCTGTGGGCTTCCACTGCTGAGTTGTGCAAATTGGGAGAGCTGTCTGCACCACTATTGGGTGAAGTGCTGGATGAGCGTCATGCTAAACCACTGCCTTAAGGTTCACCCGGCTGTGTCACTGCAGCGTGACACAGGGCATTCAGTTCACGTTTGAATTCATCTGTTAAAATTGAAGCTGAAGTCTAGTGCAGAAAGGCAGTCTGGAGAGAAGCGTGCCAGGTCTCTGAGGTGCTCTGCCCAGGTCCTGTCCGCCTCTCTCCATCCACTGCAGCACCAAACCCCTCTCTGAGGCAGAAAAGCAGTACCTGGATGCCAGGTTTCTCCTGCCATGAGTAAGTTGAAATGGCTGTGGGATGGGGGGCTCTCCAGAGCGGGGAAGATGGCAATGAAGAGAACCAGGAGCTTTGAGCCTCTCACTGGTGCTCCTGTTCACATTCGTGCCGTTCCAGGGAGTTTTGTGCCCAGGGCCAGGTCTTTCCTGCTGTGCAAAATGGAAATAGTTAGAGAGCTGCTGCTAAGGCTCTGGAGGAGAGGCAGAGCCTGAATGTGCGCAGGTCTCACCACCTGTAAACCTGCTGGGGAGGGAATCTTCACCTTCAGTGCCGATGAACCGAACATTTCCATACACCTTCATTTTGAGTGGTCTCAATTTTGTCTTTGATTTACACAATTTTTACATTTTATTCTGGAAAACTCTTTTGTGCTGCTCATAACTCACTCAAAGTCCCTTTCCATCCCTTGTCCTGGGGTTCCATCTGCATGGAGGAATGTCCATGTGGGTGTCAAATGTTTGGAGGAAGAGTTTTGGAGCAGAAGCTTTCCGGTTGTGTTGTGGTTAGAAACGTGCACAGTGATCACTGTGGGATGGGGCAGGGCTGGCATGTGCAGCTCCCACTGCACAGTAGGAGCCAGATAGCAGCATGGTGCTGTAGTGACCTCATAGAATGGATGCAGGGAACCCTATGAGAGCAGATCTGTCATCCATGAGTTCTTCTGCATAATTTCTGCTAAGCATTTGAAGGCATTTTCTTCTTTTTGGTACTTTGTTGTGAACTGCTTTATTACTCTGAGGAGCTTGTCTGGCACTGGGAGCAGACAGCCATACTGCTGATGCTGCTCTGATGCAAAGCATCTGAAAGCAATTGCAGCACAAGTTAGGTTTTGTCACTCTGCCCAGTTAATGGGTTCCTCCTCCCTGTGCCAAGATCCTTATTTCTAGCAGTGAGAGAGATGGTATAATTGTGCTTCCTTTGTTGTACCAGCACAGGTGATGCTCTCAGCTGGAGGACCAGGTGAGAGGTGTGAGATTGCCCAGCAGCACCAGTCCAGCCCTCAGTGACATCCCAAGGCACTGCTTCTAAGGCTGCAATACTCAGAAATTGGAAAGTGCTTTATAATTAACACCTGGGACAGACACTGAGCTGGGAACCATTGTTCATGGCGCAGCAATTCCTGTTGGGCATTAGGGCAGCCCTGTAGGAGCTCTAGCTCTGTATGAGCTGGCTGGGGGGCCTCGTGCTGCACGGAGCAGTGAGCGCACATCTTCCTGCTGCATCCGCCCTGCAGCACAGAGCTACGACATCCCCATTGTCTGCAGATTGGTGTGCACAGAGACTGAATGAGAAATAAATGCCATGGGAGGATTACTTGCTTTTCTCAGCTGCAAGGCAGAGCAGAGCAAAGGCAGTTGGTACCAGAGGGTCTGTTTCCCACTAAATTCTGTTTGTAAATGTTTGTGGTCCATGAAAATGTTGTTTATTGTTGTTGTTATGCCACTGCAATATTTAGTGTGTGTCCTGCTGTATTTACTGGTGTTGTGTGCGTGTGCTGGAAGTGAGCTGCGTGAGGCTGGGAGGAGGCGGCTGCAGCCTCTGCTGTGTGCAGCAGTGCTCTGGGCCCTCCGTCTCTCCCTCTGGAGAAGGGCACGCTGCAGGATGCAGGCAGTGTTACCAGGGGTTACCTGCAATATTTTCCGATTCTTTGTAACTCTTTACTTTGACATTTGGCAGGCTTCATATAGGCGAGTGAATTCCCTATGTGCTCTGCAATAATGTAACGATTAGTGAATGCTCTCAGCAGGTTTGGATGTGAAAACTGGCCCCGCAGAAGGGAGAGCAGATTGGACAGACATCAACAATGTGTCTGGGCGAATTGGAGCAGGATGGCAGGGTGGAAACATCGCGTGACCCTGACGCTTTCATCTGCAGTAGCAGTGAAAGAGTTAATACATTGGTTAAAATGATTTTTAGCATGAGTCTGAGCTGGGGCTGACAATCCATTATTCATAACTCTTTGGAAACCTGTAGCTTAATTCTTTTCTTTTTGTTTCATGATTTACAGAATATTACACCAACTGCAAGCACTTTGCAGTCAGGCTTTTATTGTACGTTCCGAAGTGAAGAATTATGGTTCAGGATTCACAGTGAGTAAATGCGCTCTGGTGTTTATGCATTTATGCATCCTTTTTATCTTCTGCCCCATCCAGAGCTTGTCCCCTGCTTGCAGCAGGAACTCCTGCCAGGTGCAGCAGCGAGCAGTGTTGCAGCAGCTTTGCTGTTGCACTTGAGATGTGGAATGCTGGGCGGAGAGGAGGAGGTGCTGCACTCCATGCAGAGCAGCTGTTCCTGTGCTCCCTGTGCATCGGCCAGCGGGTGTGTCGTGGGCATCTCCATAGTGCTGGGGTGAGGACCAGCACCACACTGGCTGCAGGCCAGCACTGGGGCTGGTTGGAGCTCGAGGTGAACGTCCTGCTCTCAGCAAGGAGTGGGCTGCTGGAAGGAGCATGTATTGGGCTGGCTGGAGGCTGAGGAGCATCCTCGTGCAGCACCCTGCTGGTTGGCTCCAGGGACGGATCCCTCTGAGGCACTGCAGGTTGCCGTTGTTAGGGGTGGTCCATTCTCCAAAAAGCACTCAGGTGCCTCTAGGGCAGCTCTCCTCAGTTCTGGAAGAACAACGGCAACGAGGGATAATTTTTCATTATGGACAAAAGAATTATGAGGTACAAACGAGCGTGCCCAAGAAGATTAATAAATTACTTGGGATTAGCATCAGTGATGGGTAGCTCTGTGTGCGCCGCACTGGCCTGGCAGGACAGAGGGATCCTGCGCAGTGTTTGTCGCAGATCAGAAACGCTATAACCCCTTGACAGATGCCACGTAGATCTTCATTTCCAAATTCGCCCATCTGAGAAACATCTGTGCACTTAGGCTGGCAAATCTCAAGGAATGCTCTGCCAAGCAGCCGGCTTCCGCTTTTATAGCTCTGTAATCCTCGCTTGGGATTCCTCCTTTAAAAAGAATGGAAGCGTGCGCAGCTCTCTGGGAAAGCTGCGTAGGTCCGGGAGAAGCCTGTGAAGAAAAGATTCATGGCATGATCAAAAAGAACCCAGGCTTTTACAGACAGGGCTCACCGGGTGCTTTGAGCGGTTGTAAATAATAGTAAGGAGGAGGGAAGGAATTAAAGAGCCAAGCACGAGGGCTGCGTGAGGCACCGCCGCGGTGTCACTGCTCCTCACTGCACGACAGCCGCAGTGGGGTCACAGCCGTGAGCTCCGTGGTGCGGGGCTGTCAATGTGATGCAGGCCGGGCCTGGAGCGATGTGGGGTCAGTTTGGGATCTGATGTGCAGGGATTGTCAACTGCAAAATGAGCTCTTCTGAGGAGTTTGCAGTGGTTTGGTCATCTCATGTGACACAACTGCAGAGCTGTTGGTGTCCATCCCCCCCCGGCCTGCAAAACCCAGCAGCCACCTGAAGCACTCACACTGCAAGGATCTGCATCTCAGGGGCATCAGATCCTCCTCCCAGCAAACGCTGTTTGTTCCTCCCAGCACTGTGACGTCCCAGGTAGTGCAGCTACCAGCAGGTGCACGTTCCTGCAGCCTCTGCCCGCTGCACCCACATTTGTACTGTTTGCAGGTTGCTGCTCTATTACTTCAATGGTAAATATTCCTGCTTCTTTTATGGAAAAGAGCCCTCTACTCCCAACCTCCCTCTACTTTTGGCACGTAGTGGTCCAGGAGTCCAGAAGTTCTTTTTGGAACCTAACTGCAGTTATGCTGACAGCCCCGCAGCAGCCACCCAGCAGCTCAGAGACAGCTGTTGGTATTTGAGCACTGGAAGCCAGCGCTGTTACCAGAGCCAGGCAGCTACATGTGCTGGCATGGGGCAGGCCTGGGCTGGGAGCTCCATCCCTGAGAGCTGCAGGGACAGTGTCCACGCGGAGGAGTGGCCGTGGCCTGCCGTGTGCTGCTGAGAAGCTTTGCCATCGCTCCATGTCCCCGCTTTGCTTCCTCCCCTTGGCAGCCTGCGGGTGAATTCCCTCCGTACCACATTGTTCTGTGGCCTTTGTGTGTGCGCCTCCACCTCCTCCGGAGTCACGGGTTCCTGAGCTGGTTATAAAACAGGGCCTGGTTCCCCCGGGGATTTTGATTTTGGAGCAATTCTGGGAAGGGAGGAGACTCTGGATTTCCCATACCCAATCCCCAGCAGTCACCAGGGGGTTTATGCTATTGGTTTTTGTTTTATTTGGAGAAGTATCAATGGCCTAAGGGCTGCCCCAATTTTTTCCATTTGTGCAGGCAAAAAAATATTGATGAGGAGAAGCAGAAACACCCACAGCACCCTCAGGGCTGAAGATCTTTCATAGGAAATTGTTGTTTTCAGACAGATGAAAGCAAATCCCTTTCATTTTTTTGTAAGCGCATGCAAGGAAACAAAAATAGCAGCTCAGGTGTGCTGATGTTTTCCCCTTAGACCCAAGCTCTGTCTTGGTGGAGCTTGCTCTCATCTAGTTGAAGTGAGAGCCTAAAAAAGACCAGGAACACATTCTGTCTTTCTAAACGCTCCCCAGCTGCTCCCAGAGCACAGTGGGGCTCAGCAGAGCCGCTTCTGCCCATCAAGGTGGCGGCGGCAGCCACTGCCCTGCAGCTGGCAGACCCTCCCATCATCCCCTGGTCACGTCTGAGCACCCACTCCGCGCTGGTTTCCCTCCTGCCGATGAGGAAGGCAGTGTGTTTTCTTAACATTTGAGGGCATGGTTTATAAACAACCACTAATGCGCCTTTAACCTCTTTTTTCATTGTTTAAATTTCAAATTTTTGGATGCAAACTCCTTAAATCAGTTCAATATGCTCTGAAGGACTTTGCTAGAATTTGGGTTGAATTGCTTCCAAATGGAAATATAACACATGCACACACACAAAAAAGCATGTCAGTAATTTTAATTGAATCTACTGTGTGTATACTCTTAAATAATTGAAGTGTTTCCAATACTTGCTGGATGCTTCGGTTTGGCAGCGATTTGGGTACAAGCATAGAAATGGCAGAATATAGAGAACTGTGCATACTGTTTCATGAGGGATTTACTTGTGACTTAATTGGGATTCCTGTAAAGCCATGCAGAATTTTGGCAGTGAAACTGGAACTCAGGTGAGCTGTGCAGGGCGCTGCTGTGAGGTTTGGGTGCTATGTAGGAGGCACTGAGGTTCTGGGTGAGAACTGGGCAAAGTTCCCTGATTTCACGGATTCTGCTTTTGAATGTTGGTGTTGATTTCCAGCTTGATGCACACAACCGAATCTGAGGGCGCTGAGCACAACCCCAACGTCACACAAAACTTTCCATACTTGAAGAGCAACGTGTTATATTCATGCAAATTTGTGTTTAATTTTTGTCACGGGGTTTTAATACTAAAATTTGTATTCAGAATTAATCTCACTTTAAAAGCAGTAGGAAAACTTCATCCTTCCACTGTATATTTCCTTGTTTTTCCTTTCTTCAATTCTTAGCAGGGGAAGAGAAACTGTCTCTTTTCTTTCTTTTTAATCTGAGGATTGATCTCTGGATCTGATTTATGTTCCAACATTTAGATGAAGAAAGACAAGTAGTTGGAAGTTGTTCTTAGGAATCTTAAAATCTCAGGGCAGGAAAGGCGTCTGCAGTGTTAACCAGTGAGGAAGGAAACATTACTTTCAAACTTGGTTAAACGTGAACGTAGCCCTGGGTCAGGGTGCAGCCTTCCCACCAGCACCGACTGTGGCAGCTTTCCTGGGACGAGAGTGGAAGTCTGAGTCACTGGTAAGAGGCTGCTGCTGAGTTGCTGTACCTATTCCTTTGATTTTAACAACCTCAGATGTGAAATCCAGATTTCAGGCCAAATTCTGCTTGTCTCAACATATTTCATACCATGTTCTTTTCAGTAGGTTTCTAGTATGCACAAAATAAGAGAAGTTTGGCTCCAATGGTGTGTTTGCTATGCAAAGCTATAGAAAAACAATGGCATGGTTATTTCTCATCTTACTGCAGCACTTTGTATTGCTATCCATGCTCAGTATCCCACAATTACACTGTGTTCAGATTTCCAGTAGATGTACCAATGCCACCAGATCCCCTGTGACACTACAGTAAAGGAACTGGAGGCACCATAATGAATTGTAATGTTGCTTTCTGGGTTACAGAGTAGATCTGCTCTTTGGACAGCAGACAATATCCATTTCTAGAGTGTGCATTGTCTGCATGGTGGCATGCATGCTAAATTACATGAATAAAGGCATCCCGTCAGTTCTTCCATTGTTTCTGGCTAGAAAGAAGGCACGAGGCATGCTGTATACCACAGTGAAACACACACATACGTCCATTTTCCACACCAACTTTAGGAATACCACCTGTTCTTGCAACAGTTAATTCATTAGATTTCATGGCACATCGGCACATGTGTTATTCAATCTTTTCATGTCTGTAAGGAGTCTGCAACCCAAACAATCAGCAAAGCATGCAAACTATGTGCGTGGGGAAGATGTGGAGGAAAGAGAAAAAAATTGGAATTTCCACTGGCTGCACCTCTCATATCCAGAGCACACTGCACAGGAAAAGGGTCTAACGAAGTGCAGGGCATGCAGCCTTACTCTCAGCAGCTCACGCTGTGACTCTGTCCTCTTATCCACATGGCTGCAGCAAGTCGTCAGACAGCATTGTCAGAGCTTCCGAGACTGTAAAAATTGGGGTTTGTGCTCTTTTTATTTCCAGTTGTTGGTGCATTTCCTCTCTCCCCAACCTTGAGGTCAGATCCTAACAAGGTCTAGAAAGGATAAAGGGCACAGTTCAGGCTGGCTGGGGCAGCAGCAGTCAAGCTAGTTAGAGACAGAAACCTTCCTGCAGATGCAGCAGGGCAAACTGTAGACAAAGAACTTTCCTTCAGCTTCAGAAAGGAATTGCATTTGAAGCTGGAGAGCATCCCGCAGGCATATGTATGGCAGTGCTCCTGCACAGCCTCAGCACTGCTCTCAGCTGCTCTGGGTGTTCGTGTCCTAGCTCCAGCCCTGCCTTAGCACCTTGCATTTGCTCTTATGCATGCTGCACTGAGTGGACACAACTGCCTCAGTGTGTCTTCCTGTGTCCTGAGGTTCAGGAACAGAGGAACAGTCCGGATTTGGCCTGAAATTACTGGTGTGGGAACTCTTCTTCTTGGGTTGTTGATATGTTTCCAACCTGGAATAATTAGGAGATATCCGGTGTCCAGGAGAGCATTTGGCTCCTTTTATAATTCCAGACTGATCTCTGAGCCAAAGGAATCAGATAAAACGTGGTGACATTGGGGAATGCTTAAAAAAAAACAGACTTTCCCTTCTTCTGTGCTGAACATACAACTGCATTACAAGCACGGATGGTGTGGTGGTCTTTCAAAAGACATCTCAGTAAGTAGCCCTGAACAGAAAATAATGAAATCCTGTTCATCTCTCTGTTAAATCCTTCCTGCTTTTATCTGATTTGTGCCCAGATGCCTCCTTGGTGCTGGTAGCGGTTTCTGAGTGACTGCAGTCCCGTGCATGGTGTGGGAATGGCTGTCCCCGTGTGACCCCGTGTCCTGGAGTCACCAATCCATGAGGCAGTGCAGCCCACAGCTCCACCGCTCCCCAGGGCTGCGCTTCGTGTTCAGCCGCAGCAGTAGCACAGCACAACTAGCATGAAGGTCATTTGCCACGTTCTAGGTGATGCTGGTCGCCAGCTCACACTGCAGCTGCTGGGCTGCAAGAAGCCTCTTGTGCCATTCCATTAGGTGGTGGGGCCCTTACAGTGCTGGACCAATGCTCAGCGTGGGGTGCAGCAGTGACTGCTGCGGTGCCCTGAGCTCAGGTTGGCTGTCGCTTCTTTTCTCTCTCTGTGTGTCCAAAGGTGCAGAAGCATGTAGGCAGCTCTGCCCAGTGCCTGCAGGCACCCATCCTGCCTCACAGCTTCTGGGTTTGGGATTTTTCTGTCTCAGACATACAGGACGTTTGCTTCACATAATTGATTGTCCCTGTGGTGCAAACATCCAAGAGGAAATAAATAGCTTAAAAGGTGCATAATGTCTGGGAAGCGTTTGCTGCGCTCTGATCTCTGGGGAGCAGCCTGATTTCCTGAGCGTGCTCTGCGTGTTCCGCTTCTGACAGCTCGCAGTGTTTCTCCAAGCCATTTGCCCATTGCATGCAGAACCCACTTCAAGCCTGAAATAAAGTTACCAATGTTTTCTAGTATTTTTTTTATTAACCACCTCTACCGTCTTATAATTTAAAGCACCTGTCCATTTAGATTTTTCCTTCTGACCTACTAAATAACCCTGCATGATACATACAATGAAACTAATGGCTTTTGGATGATGTTGTTGAAAACTAGCTTATGAAAAGTGAGTTGAATGAACCACACTGCAGGAAATCCTTTCATACCCCTTGGAAAACCAAGCTGGAACACCTTTCTGCTTCGGCGTGTAGAGCCGAATTCTTAAATAATTATCACTCACTTTGCACTTGAAAAATGAGGACTGTCTTGTGATTTCTCAGCACTGCTGGTGTCACTGCCCTCCCTTCCCATGGCATTCTGTGAGGAATGCCAGAGCCTTTGCACACACAGGTGCTTAGTGAAGCCAGGAACGCTCGCCTACCAAATACAGATCTGTGCAAAGAGGCTGTCCGTCTCCTTCTGCTCCACTTACTCTTATTCTTACACAAATACAGATCTTTGTCATGGTGTAGGGTGTTTTTTTGTGTTTTTGGTTTTTTTGTCCTTGTTTTTCAAGAAGAAATGAATAATTTCTTCTCAGCTACAGCAAAAGCAGCTTTGTTTTCACTCGTTATTTCTTAACTCTTTGTGAATCCTTCAATCACGACTTTGGCAACCTAATGAGAAGAGCTAGGTGGAGTTACGTTGTTGTGGTGACTTGGGGTATTTTCAGAGGAGGTTTCCAGAGGGGTGGGCTCCTGCAGGGGGGAACGCAGTGGGAATTGTTGCCACCGAGATGCCTCAGCTCTGCACAGCTCTCTGCTGGATGGGGCAACTGCAGCAGCCCAGGTCTGAATGGGGCTGCATGGGTTCATCTGTCCCTGTGTTGCTCCATGAGGGACAGAAATGCTGGAATGACCCTTCCCAGCCATGCTGGAGCAGCTGTGTGCTGCTGAGTGCTACGAGTGCTAACACTGCTGCAGTGGCTTCCCTGGGTGCAGAACGGCCCAGAGCTGCTATGAGGGCAAGTGGTGACAGACTCAGTGGTGACCAATTTACAGAGGTGAAATTCCCCTGTACAGCTACAGAGAGCACATCTTACTTCCAAAATGAAATGTGCAAATAATCTGTTGGCAACCCGAAGTTATGTGACACTTCACTGCTGTCAGGCAGCTACCCTGAGAGATCTCCTGCAGCTTCCCCACAGCAGCAATGAGCTCTGGGCGTAGGGACTGGAAATGGGCACTGGTGGGCACAGAGTGTGGCAGGATTTCCATCAGCTGTCATCTGCCCTGGGCTCCTCTGTCACACAGACACTGCTGGTTCTTGTCCATGGGACACAATTACAGACAGTGGTTTGTCTGCAGAATATTCTGTCTTTGTTCTCTATGATTGGACATTGCATTTGCAATAAAACTTCTGAAAATAGGCAATACCAGAAACGTTGGTTTGGTTTGGTATGGTTTTTGTTGGTTTTTTTTCAGAAGAAACTGTTAGTGAAACTAATTTTGTTGTGGAAGATGTCAGTTCTGATTGGGTTTTTGTGATTTCCCTTAGAAAAAGGACATTCACTGCCCACAAGTGATACCTCTGGTAACTGTGCCCATAGTCCTACAGAGCCTTCTGTGAGCTCAGGGGTGGCTGCCAGAGGGGCTGCCACTGCTGGGAGGAGATGGTCTCCATCAGCGGGCCGGTGGGGCTTACATACACACATGGGAGCTATTCTTAGTAACGGTGTAGGATAGCACAGCCCATAGTGGGTTACAGGTTGAGGTTATGTACAGCTCTGTGGTTCTGTCTGTGCATCATTGGTGACATCCATTTCTGGATTAAATGCAGCGTGAAGTGCAGATGAGTCAGACATTATGGTGGCCATACGTAGCACGCTCTGCTGGAAAACAGTCAGAAGGAGAAGAGCTGGGGATAAAGTAACTATGAATGCTCGCAAGCTGGCCAAAACAGTGACCTCAAAGAAATGTTTGTGCTCAGAGAGAGCTCCCAAGGCTGTAAGAAATACCCTACTCAGTACAGGACAGTGGTTGATTATTTTTCCCCCCCTTTTAAGCAAGGCCTTTGCCTGCCTGAAGGGTCAGTGCCACCCTTCAGCTGCGTTCTTTCCCTCACGACGCACGGAGCTGCCCCTGAGCACTGCATCCGAGAGCAGGACAGAGCCGGGGGAGCCCTGCTGCTGTCCCAGGGCTGAGGTTGGTGGGAGCAGCAGTTTCTGTGCTTCAGCCCCAGCAGAGATCCGCTCAAGGTTGGCAGAGCCTGGCGCTCAAGCAGTGCCCAACAAGAGAAGGACCGGGCAGGCACCCATGGCCAGAACTGAGCTCACGTTAGCGAGGAGGTTTTGGTTGTTTGTGGAAAACCACCTCTGCTGCAAGCTAGCTGGGGGTTGTTAGCTACATCCTGGCAAGGGCCTGCCACAGGCCTCTGAGATTTGTCACAGCGAGTAAGGAAAAGATGGTTCGAGAGTTAGGTAATGATGTGCGCTGAGAATTGGAGACTGCAGAGATAAAAGGCAACTGGTAGCAAAGCACAAAGACTGACACCACTTAAAAGGGCAGGAGAAGTAAAATGGCTAGACACATCATAGCTTTAATAGGAAACACATGAGAGATGTTGATCAGAGAATGCTGGCAAACAGATGAGGTCTCTGTAAAGAAAAAAAAAAGAGGAAACAGAAAACAAGATGGAAAGATAAAATTTCAAAGCAAGCCCTAAATGGGTAGCAGTTCCAGCTAATAGGAAGACCTGTAGTGATTTTGCCAAGTAGTACACAGAGAAGCTGATGATCATTAACATACTGATAAATTTATTATCAGACAATTCAGTCCTGTCAATTTCAATTTCTTCTGAGAGAGAGGGGTCGTTTCATAAAGTTACTAAAATTACGTGAATCCCTAAAACAACAAATCCTCACTGTTTGCTTTCTGCACAGCAACTCTTCAGGAGCTGAGGGTGACAGTCAGAGAACCACGAGCCCCATTGCCGGGAGCCGCAGCCCCACAAGCAATGCAGGGTGAGGGCTGCACTGCATTGGGCCCCGCTCAGGACTGGGGAAGCCCTCAGTCGGGACCACTGCACCATAAGAGGGAAGAAAAGCTGAATTTCACCAATCCTATCTGCTCCTGCCACCACCTGGAGAGCTGTTCTTGCATTTCCCGGTTGCACTGAGGGGGATTTCCAGGCTCTAAAGCTGAAGCAGAGTTGTTCACAGGGTGGGGAGTTACAAACCTGCAACTTGGTGCCAGAAAGACGCACACAAAAAGCAGAAACTGCAGTGAAAAGGGGAGAGCTGCAGAGGAGGCACACAGCTGCACCAAGCACTGCACATGGGCATAGCGCAGCCCAGGCAGCACCACGGGAGGGCTGGCACGTTTGCTTTATGGTGTTTGATATACCTTGAATTTTTTTGTCATTAATTATTCATGCCTCGCGCTATGTTTTACAGTGAAGCTCTGCACATCCTAAAACTAAAAATAATCCTCTTACATTTTTAATCAGGCTTCATTATGAATGGCAGATGCTGGAAGCTGAAGTGAAAATCATCATCAGTTGTGTTTATTGGCTAAATTCCTGCTACACTCAAAGCTTGAGAAAAATCAAATGGGTTTGACAGCTGGTGGAATGAAAGGGGAGGATAAATCTTACCCTGGCAACATCATTACCATGAGCCCTTGAGCTCAAAGAGGCATCGCTTTCACCCAGAGTGCTGCTGTGCTGTAAGGGGCCGCAGCCGTGGCACCCACTGGGCAGCAGGTGCTGCAGATGCTGTGCATGCCTGCACTCCTCGTGCTGCCGCATGGGCAAAGCTCTCATGTTCTGCTCCCAGAGCGGCTGCCCGGTCCCCCTGCAGCCACATGGAGCTCCAGAGGTGCAAAGAGCCCTTAAGCTGCTCGCTCACTCCTTGTTTTGCAACAAGCTGTTCTCACTGCCTGTAGGGAATGTCTAGCAAATGTGCCCACGTGGCGCTGGGTAGAGGTGCTTGGCCATGCTGTTCCACACGTGCAGGGCAGAACGTGCCGCGCTGTGCAGTGCCGGCTGTAGCCAGCCCCAGGTGAGGACAGCCATGCCCTCAGCCTCATGCTCAGCTCCTGCACCCTCCCGAAGGCAGTGGCGGTCCATATCTCCGCCATCGGGGCAGCAGGACGATTTCCCAGTAATTCAAGTACAGAAAGATAAAGTTTCAGCTAACTTGTTAACCTGATTGGTGAGCACTAACTCCGGTGTCGCATTTCACCCCCACATAATTGGGGAATTATGATTTGCATTCATTCCCTCTTCACCTGCGGGTCAGAGGTCCGCGGCGTGTCCTGCAGCATTTGCACAGCTGTTTCGAGGTAACGTTAATGCGTCGGGTCCCCGGGAGCCGTTGGGGCGCAGCGCTTCACCGCGTTGCACCCAGAAAGCGCAGCGCCGTCGGAGCGCATTCCTTATCGCAGCGGTTGTGTGACGCTGGGACGCTTTTGCCGACTTTTTGTGATGTGTATTTCATGGGCTTGTACTGCTTGAAGGCGGTCTCTCTGTGAATCGCATTCCTGAAAAGAACACTGAATAAAAAAAATATGAGTTCAAAATGCAGAGTTACAGAAAAATTCTGTTTCACTACCAGAGGTTTGCAGATTATTATAGGGGTCTGTTTTCACTTGATTTCACACCATGCAGATTTACTATGTTACAATGAAATACCGGGGTAAAATAATTCCGCAAATGAGTAATGTAATTTGTTTATAATGCGATGTTCTGCGTCTATAGCAATTAGCATGTAGTAATTAAGATATAAGATTTATCTTTTTAACTGTAATGCAACCCAAATTCTGGCATTTTTTCGCAAAAAGAGATTTGCCCACAAAGGGCAGTAGGAAGCACAGTGTTCTGCTCCTGCCTGTTGGCCCATGCGGCCAGCAGTGCCACAGGAGGGGCAGAAGATCTTCTCAGGCTCAGCCCTCACTGCATCTGCACTTCTCAGTGCCAGCTAGGAAAACGCTTTGCCTCATTGCCGACAGTGCCAAGAGCTTTTGGCTTTGTGATAGAACATTTAGAGGAGCAGAGAAGAGCCAGCCCATCAACTCACAGCTCTGACATTTATGTTTATAGGTTAACAAAGGAAACTGGTCTTTTTGGTCATACCACAACCAAGCATTTCACCAGCAGCATTCAGCACAGCAGCAGTGTTCCCCAGACTTGGTTCCCTCAGGTTTAGGCCCTCTTGGCTTTGCCCTGGAATGGCCCGGCACTTTGGCTGTAGCCCTCACTCCGACACACATAGCTGCCCCTGCTTGGCTGTGGGGACTGCAGGGCCCCAAACCACAGGAATCAGCACCCAAAGAAGACTGGCTTTCTGAAACCAAAGGTGTTCCCATGTCTTTGTCTCCTGGATGTGTGTTTCCCATTCACTCAGTTTCCTTCTCAGTCATGTCTGAGCCCTGAGCAGTTTTTAGCTGGTGTTTCCTGCTCAAATGGTGCTCCTTGCTTTCCAAGAGGCATTTTAGCTGAGCTTTGCATTCCCTTGCTTTGGGATGCAGATGAGGAGTCCCACAGGTTAGATTGGCCCTGACTTACCATCACTGCAGCATAAGCCCTGCTGCCTCCTGAGCATGAACTCCTGCCATCCCTCCGAGCCCTTATGGTAATGGCTCAAAGAGTGAAAACTCTTCCTAGACAATGTGCACACAAGATGCCCCCTACCCACACGCTGCCAAATGCTTTGGTGCTGAGCAGCCTGTGCTGGAAATGGACTTCAGCCAGGTGAATGGAGATGAGGTTGGCAGAGAAATAACTGTAGTTGCAAACTTGAGTATTTTGCTAACGATGAGAAGTACCAGAGCTCCATGTTGGGAGCAGCCCGGGCTGCCCATGGTGTGGGAGGGCACAAAGCCCTGCAGTGAGCAGCCACGTGGGTCCTCTGTTTGCAATGGGGCTCTGCACTGAGTCACAGTGTAGACAATGTGTAAACTGTTGGGAAAGAAGAAAATGATTTCGGGTTGAGCGCTTTGTCTGAACTTTGTCCTTTTCTCAAGCAAAAGAAAATATTATTTCACCCTTTAAAGAGCCACACATAATAAGAGGCAAAATGTCAAGACCAGTGTTGATATAAACCCCCAAGGAAAACAAACATCTATGTGGCTTCTCCAAAAGGTCTCACTTCCTCACCCCACTCCCCTAGTTTAAACAGATTCAGTAACAGAGGAGGAAGGGAGCGCAGGCTCCTCCCTCCTGGCTGAGGGTCCCATGCACGGACCCGGCCCTGCCACCCCCCAGGCACAAGGTGCTGGGCACAGAGCCCCCCCCACCAAGGACCCTGAACTGCATCGTGCACGGGGCAGAGCCCGGGCCCCACCTCACCTCTGAGTGCAGCGCAGACCACAGCAGGAGCGTGAGTGCACTTTGCTGCTCAGCAGCACAGGTGTTTACTGGGGTGCCGATGTAAAACATCCTCAGATGTTCTGGAGTCTTCCCCCACCAGCGCAGTGGGCATGCCAAAATCAACAATTTCTCACCAATTTGCATCTGTTGACTTTTTCAGAGAGTTACATAGGATTAGAGTTGGCTGTCAGCTAGCACCAGAAACTGAACGTGTGATTCTCTGTAGAATCCCTTTTTTCTTATATTATCTTTAATAAGAGGTAGCACTGAAGTCTGAGGCAATCAGGAAGGTGTGCTGCAAGCAAGAAGGGTCTGGACCTGTTCACCAGGACCTGCAGCAGAACAGAGCAGCCCTGCAGCTGGAGGTGTCTCCATCCTGCAGACAGGTACAGCTGGAAGGGTACAGGGCAATGGGCCCCGAGCATAGTGATGGGAGGACAGTCACATCCACACCCACACTGTCTAAGCCTGCTGCAGAGACAAAGCTGCTGGCTGTGAGAGCAGGGATCGGCCTCGTGGGAGAAGGCTGAGATAAAATGAGAGCACAGCAGGACCGAGGTACACACAGGGGAATACCCCCTTGTGATGCTGAGTGTGCACAGGCAGGAAGTGGAACTGGGGGTATTCTTTGATGTTTCAGCCAACATGTAAAACTTCAGGTCTATGGAATCAAGGATTGACATCTTCCATTGCCAGGTCTGAGCTATAGCCAGTAGTTATTAAACAGGTGTCTCTGAATAGGAGTAAGTGTGCCAGTAATAGCGGCATTGGCTCCCTGAGCTGCAGGTTGGTTTGCCCAGCAGCATGGGCACAGCCCTGCTTCCCACTGCAGGTCTTCACTGCTCCTTTTGGCCTCATCTCTCCCTTTCAGCTCTGCTCTCTTTGGTGCACTGGTGTTGCAGAGGGCCTGCATTTAAATGACACTTATGTTATCAATGAGGACAAGTTCAAGCCATCCCAAAGCTATTCAGTATTTAGCCTGAAATGTAAAATTCCCAACAATGGTGCTGTTACCAGCAAGCACAGGCACAGTAATTCCCACCCATAGCAGCAATAACTGTCACATGGTGCCACACAAAGTACAGAAATTAATAATTAAAAACCTTGAACAGGCTTTGGAAGAGCTGCATTATTATGTGCATCAGAAGCAGGATAAATCACAAGTAATTCAGAAGTATATTCCCAGGTTCACTCATAACCATCATGGTATTTGGAGTCCCTTTGGGAGCAATAAACGACATAGAGACCATACTATAAAAATAAACATGAACTTAAGTGGCAAGGATTCATTTAAACCAAAAGGGAAAAGACTTTGCTATTCATGCTATCAGTTTAACATAAGTAGAGCAAGTTTCACCTTGGAGCACGTGCCCAGTGCTTGGAGAAGAGGACGGCGGCAGAGGAACTGGCTGCTAGTGGCTGCTTCTGTTCAAAGCTCTGTGTCCTGAGAACAACTGTGTGTGATTCAGGTCCCCATGCTTACAGCTAGTACTGCTAGTACTGCTTGCACTGCAAGGGCAGGAGGCAAACTTCAGCATTTATGCTGATCTCGCTGGTTTTAAGCCAGCTGAATGGATTTTAGAAGCCTGATCTTGCACCTTTTTTTTTTTCCCCCAAATAAGAGCTTCATCATTTTGCTCCCAAAATCTTGCTCAGGTTTAAATGAGGACAGGTTTTCCAATCTAACATTCCTTTTTTTCCCATAGCAAAAATAAAGTTAGAATATTCTGCAACACAGATCAAGCAAATAATAATTTAATAATAATGAATAAAATGTAAAATTCTATCACCTGTTTGATTGGTTCACATGGGAGGGGCACACCTTGGATCCACGTTTAGGTTCTTAGCAAAAAGGAGAATTAACTCAGAGGAGTGGAGGGGAAGGCAGTGCCAGAATGTGTGAGAGCAGACCTGCATGTGCATCGTGGGAGAATCACGCAGAGCTGGAGCCAACAAGCCTCACAAGCCTCCCTCTGGCAAATCACCGAGCAGCGCTCAGTTCAGTGCGGATTCTGACTGGCCGAGGGCTCGGTGCCGGCTCTGGCCTCATGTGCACTCTTTGCTGTTTCTGCCCACAAAACTGCCTTTCCTCAGGTCTTAACTGCATCTTGCCTCTGATCTCAGGCTCCTCCTTACAGGCTCCATTTCAATTGGCTTTACAAATAAATACAATTCCAATGTGTGGTCTCATGGTGAATTATTGAACTGGCTCCAAAATGCTTTTCAGCAGTATGAAGCTAACTTTCCTCTGGGTTATCAGTCTCACCTCACACTTGTTTTACTTGATGTAAAACCCCGCAGGGTAAACACACACAAGCACTTGTCTTTCCCTTGATAGAACCTTTTTCTAATCTCTTGAAGAAATAACATTGAAATTATTATTGATGTAAGGCAGAGCACGCCTGGTGTGCGCAGCGCGGCAGCTACGTGCAGTCTGCTGTAAGAACAGTAGATGGAGCTAAGGGAAAAAAGAAAGAGCAGTGCGTGCTCCTCCCGTAGTGCAGGTTCAGCTCTTGTTTTGACCTGGCTGGGAAAAAGAATTCCTCATTTCGTTTTTTAAGCTTTGAATGTAATATGGGAAGTAGTTCTGTGCAGCTCTGCTGGCTCTGTGACCGATGGCAAACAGCGGCTTCTGGAACAGGAAAGACTCGTAGCCAGCCCAGCCTGCAGGGCGAGGAATGCAGAGTATGGCAATAGGACAGTTGTATTGTTTTTCTGGGAAGTGAAAGATGGGGAGAGCGATCTGTGAGGACAGCAGTGGAGGTCTGAGCACTGAAGTAGCTGTTCCCCATCAGTGGGCCCTACAAGGTGATTCAGCCGGGCTTTTGTGACCCTTGAGTTTGCTGTGACCAACTCAGGATGCAGACAGCAGATCCAGAATCAATGCCATCATTGACAGTCACAGTGCCTCCCTGGAGAAGGTAACTTCTTGAGAGCAGTAGCAGCAGGTACAGCAGAGCTGAGGATTATCCACTTAGAATGCACATATTTGCAATGGAGACGTTCAATTTGAACAAACGGAACCATCTGAGGTTGATGAATGGTAACTCAGAATTAACTAATCCTGGACTGCAGAATTTACCAAGCTGTGTTGTGCAGAAAGTGTCCTCAGCAAGTCCTTGTTTCAAAAGGCTTGGAGTACAAGAATATGAAGCTGAAAATTCTTAATACTGCTCACACTGGTGAAGATGTTCACATGCAAATTTATATTCCAAAGTCATCCATCATCTCTGTCAGCTTTTGTGATGTCTGATAACCTTTTCTAACATTAGAGCTGTGGTTAATTTGCCTGTGCCTTTAAAACAGTGTTATTTTTTTAATATATTAACCATACAAAAACATCAGACCAGAACCCAGAATGAGCAGACGGTACCAGCATTCAGTATGGACAGTACAGGGATTAGAAGCAGGAAAAGTACAGCTGTGATGCCCAACTGCTCATACGCCTCTTCTTTTTTATTTCCCAGCCTCCCTCTCTTAGCTCCAGGCCCTGGGATTCCCGAGAGGCAGTCTTTGTAGTAATGACAGAAGCAAAGCATTCTGTATCTCTGCCTCCTCAGCAACCCCTGTTACCACGGCACCCACCTCACTGAGCAGCAGACCCACATCCTCCATAGTTTTCTTTTTACTGTTGACATATGTAAAAAAAAACTTTTCTTGTTATATTTTACCTCCTTTGCCAGATTAAATTCCAGGTGGGCTTTAGCCTTCCTCACTGCATCCCTACAGGCCCTGACAACATTCCTACATTCTTCCCAAGTGAACAGGCCCTTTCCCCACATTTCTTGGACCTTCTTCTTCCCTTTGAGTTTATCCATGAGCTCCTTGCTCACCCATGCAGCTCTTCTGCTTACTTTCCCTGATTTCTTACTGTTAGGGATGCATCAGTCTGCAGCTTGGAAGCTGCAGGGCACTGGGAATCCCACCGCAGTTTGTTAAAGACACTGTTATTGGTGCTGAAATGGTAAAGGACGAAAGAGACAGTGTTAAATCCTGCCTGTGATTCAAGGAAGCTGAGAATTTCTCTTTGTTTGATGTCTCTAGCTATTTTTAGCTCTTGCTGAAAGTAGTTCTTACAAGTGCTGTTCGCTTCCTATGGTGCTGCTTTCTCGTGGTCAGCAAGGAATCTCCTCCCTGCATGTCCCGGAGCCATTCTGCATGCCATGTGGTGAATGATGACAAAGCAAAGCAAGGTGTAGCTTGGTGTGGTCCTTATTCTTTCTGTACTTGTTTTATTTTCAGCATCTGAAACTTAAAATCTTACCAGGAACATTTTGGATTTAAAAATACAGAAAGACTATAACCTCCTGTTATTCTAAGCTTTCTCTGCTGTTACTTTTCTCCCTTCCTGTGGCCATACCATGGGTGATAGGGGCAGCATCACTCAGTGGCTTGGAAATTTGAGGCACAGGCTGGTGAGCACGTCCTCATCACAGGGCATGTGACAGTTTTTACACTGTTACTATATGATTTCTGGTACAAGCAGATGTTTTATGGAGGTTTTGGAGAATATTCCATCTATGGGATTAAATGAATAGTTCCTATTGAATCTACTAGGGCAGATGCATTGGGCCCTTTTGCTGTATGCATTCTGGTGGTGGAAGAGTAACACCCAGGTAGGATGGAACTTGTCCTTCCCTTTTGTTGTTCCCCAATGGCCTCTGCTGAGCTGAGTGCCCCACTCTTATCAGGTTCTTGTCTGTATGCTGGAGATGACTGCTGAAACAATCCTAACCTACTGATGCAAATAGGGTGCAATGCAAACGCTCTATTTCTCTGAAAACTTTAGGCAGCAAACAAAAGCAGAGTAGAAGGTTTTTTAAAAGCCCTCTAAAATTTCAGCCTGTTTCACAGTCTTTTACTGCAAACAATCGATGTCCATAGTGCTCAAATGCAAGTGGTGCTTTACAGTTGTAATTATCCAAATGTTCTACACTTAACGTGTAAGTATTAAATCCTCGTAAATAGTGCTGTCAGGTCTGTTTGATTTTAATTGTTTTGTTGTTAAACAAAACAAGCATTGTATTTAAATTGATTTCCCTTGCTTTCCATTGTTCAGCTTTTCTTTTCTTTTTATTTTTATATTTTAATGACAAAGAGAAAAGTACATCCATCCTATACAACAGGCAACAGCCAAAATAAAAGCACATCAAATGAGCTTATTTAAACAGACATACTCATAAAAAGTTAATGAGATATCAAATAATTACAGGAAAAGGCTAAAGTCCAGCTCTGTGTGGAGTCTGAAGGTCTGAACTGTATTTAAGACCGATCAAATAAAATGTGCATTGATGGTATAACGCCAAGGCTCTATCATCAGCGACACATCCATTTTTTTCAAGGACAATAAACTTTAATGGGCTAGAGGAGTTGCATCCAAATCCCATAAAATGCCCTGTCATTGGACGTGCAGAAGAGACTAAAATTGGTTTTATGGTTCAAAATATTACCCTACTGTGGTTTTGCTCATCACACTTCTATTTTGACACAGGAGCTAAGTAACATATTACATTATAGTGTTTTAAATGAGTGTTTCTACTACAGGGGCAAACACATCCTTGTCATCTGCAAACAAATGTTGTTTGTTCAGCTAAGTGGGGCTGTGGTGGTGCTGGTGGATCCGTGTCCCAGGGCTTTTTCAGCAGCTCTCCTTGACATGAGAGGTGACCCCCAGCAGCAGCAGGGAGAGGGCTGAAGTTTGGGAGAGGGGAGGGCGGTCACTGCAGGGTTTGGGCTGCTTCTGCCCCGTTATCCTTGCTGGGCGGTAATGCAGTCTGTAGGCTTGGTGAAAGCTTAAGGGATAAAGGACTTTGGTGCACCCAAGGTGCATCTCAAGATGCGGATGCTCTGCGGATGGAGCACAGCAGAGCTGTGCGTTCTTCAAGGTGCGGACAGGAGAGACCTGCTCTGCCTGTGCTTGTGGGTACACACAGACACGGGGCGTCCCAGGCTGGGACGAGGCAGAGTATTCCTGTACAGCATGGAGGGATCTGGCTCGGGCACCAGGCCAACCATGAGTGCGAGTGCCAATGTTTGTGCTGGCTCTGTGGCTGGGGGTGCCCTTTCCTTCTCTTTTGGGCTGCACTAATTCCATATGGGATGTTCAGCAGAGAAATTGGGCTTTTCTCTGTCTCTGTGCACACCCTGAAGTAATGTTTTATTCCAGATGTTCAGAAGGTACTTCTGGAAGCAAAGGAAAGCAGACGAATGGCACCAGATGGTACCCTCTGCTTTAGCAGCTAGGAATAAAAACAGAGAGCGGTTTAAGGTCTCTAAACTGCTCTTGTGATAATGTTAGAGATACATGGAGGATTTTTAACAAGTTGCTTTAGCAGTGGGAAAATGGATTTCCTTTCACTGATTTTAAACACTCCGGTCAGCATTCTTGTCTCCACCTGCTGGTAGAGAGAAGCCCATCTGCAGCTCTCGGCCGCGCAGTGCTGCAGGCACTGGGTTGCCATTTCAGATTTCATTCCACATTACGGGTCTGACTGATGTTATTTGCACACAGCAAACTCTGTAGATATTCAAGGTATACTGGGATTGTAATGGTGCCTGGAATGTATATGTTGGCAGAAGCTCCTTTGTGAATATTTCACTGTAGTGAAACCAATGCTGTAATGCAGTTCTCTTTTTTCTTAAAGATGCCTGTATCATTTTAGAATATATAAACAACTCTTAAATTGTTTTCCCTGAGCACCAACAGGATTAGAACAGCAGTTTCAGAGGTGAAAGGCCTGTAATTAATACAGCATGCCAATCAAATCTCATCAGTGAAACACATTTCATTAATATTTGTTTTTTCTCTGTTAAATTGCGTTCTAAACACTATAACAGTTCACATCTGTCTTTCATAGAACAATTGTAATTGAAATTAAAATTTTAGTTTTTCTAAGGTAATTCTATTTTAGGAGTGTACATTCTTGCTGGTGGGTGCATGATGTCTTCAGCTGTATATCTCAAAGCACTGAAAGCTCTATTTGATCAATAGCAACTGCTTAGTTTGTCTTTCACCTGATAAAAGGAAACAAAATGTTTCCCTGAAAATTCCTCTCCACCTTTACCATGTTTAGACTCCTGTCTCCTGCCTCTTCCCAGCCCTTTCCCAGTATTTAAACACAGGCAACTTCAGCCCATCTCCATCACACCTTCTCCATCTCTTTGCTGGGTTCTGAGGCTGGAGCCGGGCTGTGTGTGTGGCAAATAATAATACCATCCCCTCCAGAAGAGTCCTGGTGTCCTCACAGCTGCCCTCAGGTGATGAATCCAGAACGACAGCGATTGCTTCAGAGAGCAGTGACTGCGTTGGCAACAAAAGATTTGCCAACAGGATGTTGGTCGTACAACTTTTCTCCATTTTGTCTGGCAAAGGAAGATTGAAAGTTCAAACTCAGGCAGGCTTTACAATTTCCTATTTAAACAGCAACATTAACATCTTTTAGAATCATTAATCATATAGAATCATATAAAATCATTAAAGTTGGAAAGGACCCCTAAGATCAGCTGTCCACCTCCCAGCAGTACTCAACCATGTCCCACAGCACCGCCTCTTCTTGAACACTTCCACAGGCAGTGACTCCAGCATCTTCCTGGACAGTCCGTTCCAGTGCTTCCTACTATCAGATTTTACCAATGAACCACACTTTTTCTTAGTATCTTTGATTGTGACTCCTTTCCACACAAAGCCAAGGAGAGGAATTTCAAACACAGAAAGCACCGGGACAAAAACCTCCTGAGTACAAATGTTGCATGCTCCTCAGTGTGTGACCAGCTTGCAGTCTACTAATTGAGGTCTGATGCTTTCCTCGTGCTCTGCTGTGAAATTACTCCAAGTGATACAATGAGTATGAGCTCTGATCCTGCCACTTTTCCAGCTTCACAGCTGAGGAGAACAGGACATGGGAGTGCCTTTAATGCACTCTGTTGGCCTCCTGAGTAATCTTATAACTGTCGTATTAAAAAAAAAAAAAGAAGAAGAAAGAAAAAAAAAGTGTAACAACACGGCGATATTCTCAGTCTTATCTTTTTTTTATAAGCGATGGGTTCATTCCCTGACACCGGTAAAAAGGCGCTCACGTGAGCTGCTTTGTGGGAGCCTCAGCCCCGCTCCGCTGTCGGAGCCCCGCGGCACGGCGCGGCTGCTGCTCGGTGTGCCGCTGCGGTGTGCCGAGAACGGGAACGGGGCGGGCAGTGCTGGGGCAGCGCGGAGCTCTCGTCCCCCCACAATTCCCCTGGCCCTGCGGCGCTCTGAGGGCTCCGCGCTCCGCGCTCGGGGCCGTTGAAGCGCCGCTGCGGTGGCTGCCGGGCCGGGCGGAGCGTTTCGAAGGCGCTCGGACTCTTCGGAGACATTTTTTTCCACCTGAGGGTAACAATCCCGTTCATTTAAGCACAACGTGGCATCCAAAATTAGAAGTGTGAACTCCTTTATCTATTGGCTTATGTGACAAGCTTCTTGAGCCTGAGCTTTTAATTTTGATTTTTCTCTCCTAATTCGAGCTTTCCTGAAACAACGCTGAGGGTTGAAAAGGCGTTTACCTCCGTGTGGCCGAACGCCTGAGCAAATCAGAACTCATCCTATGGAGTCACTGCTTCAGAAGTGCGGAATGGGCGCTGCGGGGACGACTCACTGCCGTCCGTGCCCGCAGGTGAAGCGAATCGCGACCCAACGCGTTCGCGTCTGCGGGGATCGCAGGGAAAAGTCGCCTTGAAGTTCTCCGTTCCTTGTTTCAATTCACCGCTTTTTAACACAGGTTAAAAGGGTGCTCTAAATTTGTGGTGAATGTGAGTGTTCTACTACACGGTTATCATACAACGGGATCCCCTCCTCGGACACACCCCAGCTATTACACAAATATTGAACTCCACAATATTTGGGGTTCCGGGAAATCTCCGGGGGAAAACAAAAGACAAAGTCGGGCTCTGAGCCGCCCTTTCCATTGACCTCTGCTCGTTCTCTGTTTTTTGCATGCAGAGCTGCACTGAAGTGTACGATAAAGCCACAAAGTACGATAAAGTACGATAAAGCCACATCTACAGCAGAAGAAGAAAAGAAAAAAAAAAAAAGAAAGAAGGAAGGAAAGAAAGAAAGAAAGAGAAAGAAAAAAGGAAAGAGGGGGGAAAAAAAGGAAGAAAAAAAGCAAGCAGATCCAATGCACTCCTCCATTTTTACCAAAAATAAGAATGATAAAATAACGAGGGGGGCAAATCTGTAGTGCGGGACGTGTCAAAGTGGTTCATCTGCAATTGTCTCAGTGAGGCTAAAGGTGAAAGTGTTTATTGTTCACGATAACCTTTGAGCCCTGGGATCAGAGGATTTCTTTTAGGAAAACACCTTTCAAAGAGATCACTCTTCAATCAGCTGCCACAGCCGGCTTTACGCACACGTACTATTTCTCGTTATCTGGGAATGTAAGCGCTGTGCTCACTGACAACGGATTGAAAATCACCGCATTCTCCCAACACGGGACAGAATGAGGGCGGACGGCAGTTCGGCACGGGCAGCTCTCTTTCAAAAATTACCGAGCCGGTGCGCGGCGATCGAAGCCCTTCTAATAAAGACCTCCGAGGGCCGCTCCGAGTCTCGTCTTGCCAGTATGCAGCGTGTCAGATAAACGCAGACATGCAAGGGAAAGAGACAGGACAAGAATATGCTGCCAGAAGAGCCTGCAGCTTCGTGCGCATCTTTAGAGTGATCAGTTGGCATCAGGTGAGAACATGTCATGTTGTGGAATTACATCACGCAACTGCTCTTCATGACAAACTGCCGGTGTTGTGTGGTGCGGATCTTGGGAACGGGAGCCTGTAAGTGAACCGCATCTGAAATGAAAGCGACGGGAGCGGCTCCGCGGAGCTCAGCGCTGCAGTGCGGAGCACGGAGCGAGCAGCGCTCCCGGAGCAATTCTCCCGGTTTGGGAGATTTGCTTTAGCGTTACTCTGCGTTCTGTGTGGCACACACACACTCCAGTGATTTCCTTCCCTCTTGTCGTACCGCGTGTGCTTGGAGTCCCGAAGCAAATACTTCCACCACTTCATTCTTTAATGACAGTGCAGTAATCACTAATATAAACCAGAAAGGAACTCTCAGCTCTGCTATTCCAGGGAATTGTCAGGCTGGCGAGGTTAACAGCATTACTTATTCGCACTGTTTCTGATATTTCCCCATTTAATGTGATCGTTTTCTATTTACAGACCTGGTGCGAGATACCCAAAGCAAAAAGACCCTGACTATGTAACGTAACAAAACCACCTACTGATTGTATTTGTTGATAACTATTAATACCTTACGTGAAAAGATAAACTATCTCGCATGCAAATCCCTCTCCTTTTTCTGTCTGCTCTCGGTCTTTATTCTGTATTTCTCCCTTTGGGAAGCAACAGGCAGAGCAGGAGCACCGCGAGATCGCCGGCTGCTGCCGTTTAAAGCGGGTGCCCTGTCGAGCCGTGCGCAGCGCCGGGCCGAACTCCGGCAGTGAACCGCGGGCGCGGAGCCGGGAACCTCCGGAGGGCTTCGGCCACGCACCGGCCGCGGCTCCGCTCTCGGTTTCCCACGGAAGGTGCGCGGCTCTTAGGAAGTCCCGGGGCGGCAGCGGGCCCGTGGCGGCGCCGTCGTGCAGGGAAGAGAGTGGCCGACGGCGGTCGGGATCCGCGCTCCCTTCGGCGAGGCGGCAGAAGACGTTGGTCGTAGGCGAGCGGCTGCCCAGCCTGGCCAGAAAACGGTTTCTCGTTGTTTGATTTTGTTCGCTCCTGAAAATGGGCTTTTATTAGATTTGTCGATTAAACGTATAAGTGTGACCCCGCAGTGCGTCTGCAAAGAAGAGGAGCGGGCAGCTCCGTCCTTTCCAGGTGAGCCGCCTGCCCTCCCGTCCCGACTGAGCCGAGCCGTCGGAGCCCCCGGCGCTGCCTGCAGACCGGGCCGGAGCGAGGACTGCTGTGCGGACGGAGCGCACCGCGCGTACCGAGCTGCGGGCTGCCCGCAGGGACTGTCCCGGCTCAGCGGTTCCCGGCGCTGCCCCCGAGGGCCCGACGGCTCGTCTCGGCCCGGTTCCGCGGGCAGCGCTGGCTCCGCGCCCCCTCCCGGGCAGCCCCACGCACCTGCCGATCTGCTGGGAAAATAAAAGCGGAAGATTCGGGGTACGCTCGTTCTTCCTTGCGGCTGCGGGGCACCTCGGCCTTCTTGCGCGGCGCGCCCCGCCAGGCTTCTCGTGCGGTTCCCGGCGGTGCGGAAGGTGCGGCTCTGCGGAGCGTGTCGTGGCTGGTAACCGTGCGTGCGCTGCCTCGTCGGTGACCGACGGCTGCGGAGCATTCGAGACCGACGGCTCCGGCAGCACGCCCAGCGCTGGGCTCGATGCACACACGGCGATACGGGCACCTGCCGAGCCCCGCCATCAGGAGCCCACCGGGCCCGGCACGGCCCCCGCCTCACCACCAGCCCGTTGGGCTGCGGAATTCCTGGGGCCGCGCCGAGGGCCCGATGGGGAGCGCGGGCACTTCGGGCCCGTCCCGCAACCCCGGGGCAGCGGTCGGCCGCCCCCGTCCCCCCCCTCCCCCGCCGGTCGGCGGCCCAGCAGATGAAAGGCTGCGCTCCAGGCGCGCCCCGCGCCGCAGGTCCCCCCCCACCCCCCCGGGTGCACATGTCAGAGTTCACAGACCTGGCTGCTGCCTTTACAACGCTGAGCTGTAAAAGAGCGGATATTAAACCCGTATAATGGATCCAACTCCAAGGAGAGGTTAAATTTCCCAGTGAAATGAAGGTATTTGCCCTGAACTGGGAAAAGGACCCCCGCCCTCCCCCGGGCTGGGAAACGCGCGGAGCCATCAGAACTCGGCGGTAAACTCTGCCCCCAGCCCTGCACCTGGCACCGGCCGCCGCCGGACCACATGTGCGCGCCACGCCGCTGCCAGCCGGGCCCAGCCCGTCCCGTCGGGCCCCATCGCGCCCACTCTGTCCCCGCTCGGGGGTGCCCGGGAGGGCGAGTGCGGATTGATGGTGGGGGCAAAGATCGACCGGGACGAGGTCGGGGTCCGGCTCGGTATGATGTGAGCGGGAACCGGAGCCGGGAGAATGTGTTGGGACGCGGGCACGTTTTCCGCCGCCGCCGCTTCTGGGCTCCGAGCTCAGCCTCTGTCCGGTGCCGAGCCAGACACGACAGCCCGTTCTCAGCGCGGCCGCTGGCGGACGGGGCAGCGCCCGGGGCAGAGGCGCGCGGGATGCGGACCCTCACACGCCGGGGATGCCTGGGGAACTTCGAGGCCGGGACGGAAGAGGCCGAGATGCCCCATACGCGGCCCCGTTAGAGGTTAAACCCCGTCCCTGAGGTTCCGGCGCCGGGCGAGCCTCCTGCCCGCGGCGCGGGGAAAGCAGCGCGGGGCCGCGCCTGTCGCCGGACTGGGCCGATTGCGTGGGGCTGACTTGGCGCCTCCTGCGGACCCGTGCCCGCGCCGGTGGGGAGAGAGGGCGGCGGAGCGGCTCCGCGCCGAGCCGGGACCGCCCCGACGGGCCCCGGGGCCGCCGCTCCTTCGGGCGGGCGGAGGGTCCGGGGCCTGCGGTGCTCAGCAATGCGGGAGGCGCTTCGCTGGCGGGGAGAGGACGCTGGGCCCGGCTCCGTCTGCCACGCTGCCCTCAAAAATCCACTTTAAAAAGATGAAGGCGCATGCAAATGCGTGGCGCCTTCTTGCTTGTGCCTTTAATCATGGTAAATTGACTCTCGTTCCTCCAGGCCCCCCGAAAATACACACAGCGCGCACCGCACCTCGGCGGGGCTGGAACTCCCAGCGCGCCGCGCACTCGCACGCACCGGGACCTGCCCGGGGCGATCTGGCGCTGCGCGGCCCCGTGCGATGCCGCTTCCTCAGCAATTTTCCTACCCAAAAGCTGCCGAGAAGGGAACAACAGAGATAGCATCGGGCTGCCTATATCAAAGAGATCCCGCTTAATTAAAGCGGCGGCGCGGTGCTCTCCGTCTTCCCCACGGCTCGGCCCGGACCGCGCTCTGCCGACGGTTTTCGCAGCCCCCGGGTGGGGCCCTCTGACATCCCGCGGGACGCCGGCCCCGGGCCCCCTCCCTCTGCCCTACGGGCACCGGGCGTCCCCGCCGCCGCCCCCCACCTGCTGCCGGGGCTGCGGTCCGAGCCCCGGGAAGGGGTGGCTTCGAGGCGCGGGGAGGCACCGCGTTCTGCGCAATGATCATTTGTTTGTGCCACCGAGCGGCAGCCGGGTAATTTATTGTTATTGTTAGCAGTAACTACACTTTGCGGCTCGCTTACATTTATCCTTCCGAGGGAGGCAGCGCGGGCTACATCCGTCAGCGCCAGGCGCACCCGCCAGCCGCTCCGAGTGGCCCCGCAGTGCGCTGCGAAAAAGTGGGCGGACAGCAGAGCGGCTCAGAGCCGCAGGGCCCGACGGGGCGGCTCGGGGACTCCGCGGACTCCCTCGCTGTCGGTGCCCGGGCCGCAGCTTCCCCGCTGAGACCGCCCCGCAGCGGGCTGCTCCCCGCGAAGCGATGGTCGATGCCGAGGCCGTGGGAAGCGCGCAGCGCCGCTGGGAGGGGAGAAAAAAACAAAGCCGCCGAACCCCCAGCCCCATCACCGTCCGCGCGTCGCACAGCCGTGGCAACGGGGACGAGCGGCTCGGGCAGCTCCGCACGTGGTAGCCCCGGGATCGCGTCCGCCGACCACGGGAGTTCTGAGCTCGCCTCGCCCCAGCTGACCCCGGTCCGCTCCCGGCACCGCAGCTCCCGCGGCGCTCCGGGTCGTGCCTCCACGCGCCGGCAGGGGGCAGGCTGCGCTCGGGGCCGGGCCGGACCGGGCCGGGCCGGGCCGGGCCGCGGAGCGATCGTCGCCTCCAGCGGCCGCGGGAAGCTCACCCGCAGCCGGGGCCCACGACCGCCGCTCGCGAGGCCGCCCGCACTGCCGGCGCAGCCAACTCCCGTCCCGCGGGGATCCCCCCCGAGCCCCCGGGGCCGCCCGCCTGCCCGCCCCCAGCCGGGAACTCAGCAGAACACGCGAACGCGGACGGGCCGCACGCTCCGGAACGCGCGGACGTCCGCACAGCCGCCCGGGGACCGCGCGCTTAAGGCGGAAAAATCGCGGAGCTCCTCTGTCTCCGTCCCTTCGAGTAACGCGGGGCCCCACGTTGTCCCGAACGCGCGCGCAGCGCCGAGCGGAGCGGTCCCGCACGGGGTCCGGCCGCGGCCCGGAGCGGCGCTTCGCGCGGGGCTGCGGCGGCCGCGAAGCTCTCGTGGTGGCCGCAGCTCTGCGCCGCTTCTCTCCGCTTCGCCGCCTCGTTTGGGAAACACGGAGCGGTGTTTGGCCGCTGCGCTCTCCAAATTAAAACAAAACACCTCAAAACAAAAAGATTTGTCTTGCAAATAAATGCTGAATTAGAAGCAAGCCGCGGGAGGTGGGGCTGCGGGGCTCGGCTTGGTTTTATTTCTGTGATGGTTTTGCGCGTGGGTGTTTTAATTGTATTTTGTTTTTTCGTTAAAAGCACTTTGGAAACCGAAGCTAACACCTCATCGAATGGCTCTCGGGGCAGCGGGCGGGGATGGGAGCAGCCGGTGCGAGGGAACCCATCTTTAGGGCCATATTTGTGAGTGAAAGCCGAAGAACAAAGATGGAATGGATCCCGGGGGTACAAGGATGTTGAATTCCCGCTCCACTCCTCACGGCCCCGCCGCACGATCGCTTCGCTATTTTCGTTTTTGTTTGTTTGGTTGGTTGGTTGGTTGGTTGGTCCCTTTTGATTTTTTTTTTTTTTTAAATGAGAATTTACGAAAACTACTGCGGAGAAGAAAGTAGGGCTCCGATTGTCCTCCTAATCGTAAGAGATAGACTGGGGGAAGCCCGATGTGGTGGAGAAACTGAATCCTTACACGAAAATAAGGAGGTAACACAGAAAATTAGTGTACATGAGATGCTTTTCTCTTCTCCGATTGAAGTCTGAAATTTAAGTAGCTTTTATCTTGATCTCAGAATTGAATAATCGTATATTATTTTTTCAGCATTAGTTACAAAGGTTTTCAGATTTATAATGTCCCAAATAAAAATAAAATAGGCTCTATCACGTAAAATCCTTCCCAAAATATTTGACTAAATCACGAATTTCACTCAAAGCTGTTTCTGCACGAACAGAAAGAGGCTTTATCTTAAGACCCAGAAAAAGACGCATTAAGTAATTCAGGTTAACACTTGTCCTGCTTATTAAATATCAACATTTGAGGAGCATTACAAAATAAACTCTCTTCCTTCAGCGGGGTCACAGCATAGCACGGGTCACATTAAGATTCCCGCGCGGAATCTTTTCCAGATTTTTATTTCCTCAGATTTAAATTTTAACAGTATCAGCAGAGAAACAAAAACGAAAGGAAAGCGCGAGCCCCGGGAACTCGGGAGATCAATGTCCCGCGTGCGGAGATCGGTGCGTCTCACTATTCGTGGATCGGTTCCGAACAAGAAAACAGAAGAGCGCGATATATTAAAATATGTTGGTTGTTTTTTTTTTTTTTTTTTTTCCACATGCATATCGTGTGCAAATGTACGCATTGTGTATATAAACACGGAGCATCTACGCGTTTCAGTACTTTTGCATTTAAGAGTACGAAAAAGCACAGCACATCCGAAGCCTTCGGCACGAAGCATTATGTACGAAGTGCGCAAGAAGCCCTCCCGGGCACAGCGCGGGCCGCTCCGTCACCCTCAGCTCCGGGCGGTGCCGCCGGGGGGACGCGGAGCCGCCGGGCGCTCCCTCGGGCCGGGCCCCTCCGTGGGCAGCGGGGAGCTTCGAGCCGGGAGCGGCTCTCAGCTCCGGGCCGGCGCGGACCCGGGCGGCAGCGGCGAGGCAACTCCGGTCCCTCCAGGTGCCAGCGCGGGGATCGGGCGCGGCCCCGGCGGCTCCCGCTCGAGGGCTGCCCGTCGTGGTCGGGCCCCGCCGCCACCTGCCCGTGCCCGGCCGGGGGACGCCAGAAGCGGGGAAGCGGCGCAGCTACGTACCGCTGGGCAGGAGCCAGGAGCCGCCGTCGGGCCGCGCCGCCGGCTCTCGGCTGCCACCCGGCCGGACACGGCACGGCGGAGCTGAGGCTCGGGGCTGCGGGCGCCGCTCCGCCGCGCTCCTCGGCGGCCGCGCTCTCTCCTCCCGGTCCCCGGTCCCCGGCCCGGGGCGTGCTCCGGCTCCGCACCCGGTCTGCGCCCCGCGGCCGAGCAGAGGCGAGCCGGGCCAGTCCGCCCCGGGGTGCGCGAAGCCCGCCCGCCCCGCGCCCCGGGCGCCGCCGCGCTTCGGGGGCTGCGGGGGCCCGCCGGGGCCAGGGCACTATTTGACGTCGAGGAGACGGATCACCGCGGCGCAGCGATACTGCGCGCACCAATGGAGTTCAAATGTCAGCAAGTTTGAGGAGGGGTGAGGCGCCGGGGGGTGTGTTCCTCCGCCGCGGCCCCTGCTCTAAACGGCGCGGCTCCTCGGGACGCCGCATGGCACAGGGGCTGCGGAGCGCCGGGAAGCCCCGCCGCCGCCCGGCCCCACCGCTCCGCCCGGCCCGGCCCCGGGAGGGCCCTCCTGCGGGCGTGGGGCTCGGCGCTGCCGGGAGCAGGTGACACCGCGGCCGCCCCGCGCCGTGTGCGCGGCAATGTGCGTGCCCGTGTAGCGCGGCCGCCCCATGGGCACGGCGCCGGCTCGTTCCTCTGCCCCCTGTCTCTGGAAGCGCCGGCAGGAAGCGCGCCTCATGTCTCCCAGATAAAAGTAAAAGCGCTCCCTTCTCCTGGCAACGCAGCGCCCCGCGCTCGGCCCGACGCGGGGTGCGCGGCCCCGCAGCCCCCGGCTCCCCCGCTCCGCCGCCCCATATGGACATCGCCTCGGGCCCCGAGTCCTTGGAGAGGTGCTTCCCGCGCGGCCCGACGGACTGCGCCAAGATGCTGGACGGCATCAAGATGGAAGATCACCCGCTGCGCTCGGGTCCGGCCACGCTCGGAGTGTTACTGGGTGAGTCCCGCTCGCTCCTCGGCCGTGCCCCAGAGGAGACGCTCCGCGGCTCCGCGCCGTCCCGGGCTGCGCCGTGCGGGGCTGACCGCGGGCTGCAGGCGCGGGACTGAGTGACACTTCGGGGCGCGCGCCGGGAACGGCCGCTCCGCGCGGTGCTGCCGAGCTCGGGGCCGGGGCCGTCCCGCCGCCTCACGCCGCGCTTTGCCGTTCGCAGGGTCGGAGTGCCCGCACCAGGCCGTGTGCGAAGGCTGCCAGAGGCCCATCTCGGATCGCTTTCTGATGAGGGTGAACGAGTCCTCCTGGCACGAGGAGTGTTTGCAGTGCGCGGTGTGTCAGCAAGCCCTCACCACCAGCTGCTACTTCCGGGACCGAAAGCTCTACTGCAAACAGGACTACCAACAGTAAGAGCACCGTGCGCCCGGCGCGGCCCGGACCGGCTCGGCTCGGCGCGGTTCGGCGGCGCGGCGCGGCCCGGCCCGGAGGAGCGCCGCGAGGCTCCGAGCGGACGCCCAAAGCGCCGCAGAAACGGGGCAGCGCCCGGGGCTGCCGAGAGCGGCGGGGACCCCAGCGCCGGGGCGGAGCGGCCGCCTGGAAATGAGGGTTGCGCTGAAATAACGCGGAGTCCAAACGTCCTCGCGGTTGGACCCGCTGCGCTCCGCGGTGCCGTCGGAGGGGGCAGCTCGTTGCGGCCCGCCCGGCTGTCCGCACGCGGCCTTCGGGTGCACCGTCGCGGGGAGCCGGGCCGGTGGGCTCCGTCCGCCCGAGGCCGAGACCCGTCCCGTAGCCGCCCGCGGCGCCGGCGCTGCTTGGGACGGCCCTGGGAGCCGCGTCCCTCCCGCCGCGCCCGGGCGCCGACCCGGCCGGGAGGAGCCCGGAGGAGCCGCGTGCGGGCGGCGAGCTCCGGGATGACCGCGCGGGGCCGTCGGGGCGCATCTGCCCGGCGGACGGGGAGCGGGCGCGGGGCCGTGCAGGTTGTGCGGGGGTGAGCGGGGCCGTGCCCGCAGGGGCTGGCGCCGACCGTGGCACCGCGGCCGGGCGGGGTAGGAGGAGCCCGGCGCTGCCTCCTTCCTCGCGGGCCTGGGCGCTCCCCGCGCTTTATTTTATTTACACTTTGTCCCCAAAATGTCAGGCTTTGTCGGGAAAGCGGCCCCCCGCCGCGCCGTGTCCTTGTGCGGAGACAGAGCTCCGGCCCTGCGTGGTGTTTGTCCTCCCCTGCAGAAGCCCACTTCATGCTTGTCACCGAAATTGAGGATCCTTTTTGTGCCGGGAGGGGGGCGAACATGGGCACTTCAATCACTAGGACATAATATGGCTCTGCTAGAAGTCTGGCAACAAACAAAGAACAACAACTATTGGTTTGCATCAACTTTTGTCAGGCATTCAGCAGGCTTCCAGAAAGGCCTGAAGTGGCTTAGTGGCAACAATGTGCATTTCATAGCTACAGCATGAAAATCCATCTCCATGGAAACTGGTAGTAAATGCTAACATGACATGCTGAGTATAAATATTGTTAGGGTTATAACTCTTGTATAAATGGCCCAGATAAATGTCCCCCTGTTTAGGAATTACAACAAAACGTGTTATTTCATACTGCAGCCCTTACCAGCATGCTATTAAAGGATCTTCCACGGGCCTGGGTACTTCACATGAAAGTAAACCAGAGTTCTCCGCTGCTTTGCCGCAGTCCTGCCGTTGTGGGGCTGAGGCTTTAGCAGTATTTGTGTTTTCTCGGGCTGCTATTAGGGAAGCGTCTCCACTTACTTCGCATTTGACTTCTACACAAAATAAAACACACCGTAGTGGCTCTACTGGGAGGTCAATGAAACTTCTGCCCATGTAGGCAATATTACCTTAGGAACTTTTCTTAATGGAGAAGAAATTTAAAATAGCTGTTAGTCTACCTGAAAAACATACAAATAAACAAAGGGCATTATTTGGCAATATAAATATTTATGCTTATGAACAAATGTATCACTTCAGCCCTATCTTTAGTTTCTATAAAAATAAGGATAACATTTTGTAAGTCAAAAAGCAAGGTGATAGGAGTATTGCTTTGGGGGGAGAGAAAATTCTTTGACTGCAAATAGAAATGTAACTTCTTCAGAAATTTCTGTGTTATCAAAGGGGTCCAATTGTTTAGGGGGAAGCGGGGTAAGCAGGCTGACGAGCAATAAAAAGATATCAACATGTTGGCCTTTGTTGCATCCCAGCACCTAGTGTGACATTACATGGTGGCCTGCTGTGTGTGCCCCCAAGGACTGACAGCAGAAGGAGCTCATGGAAAGGGGAGGGGAGACACGGTACATCCAAATTTGTTTTCTCTGAAATTTTGTTAGCCCAAAAGAGCAAACGTTGGCATCGCTTGCGTGCTTTTCCTCTCCGCATTGTTTTAGACATGGAGAAACCATCTTTTGCGATAGCTGAAGTACAAAAGAGCCATAAAGACACGCGGGCTGCTTCCACGGCGGCACGTTGCAGGCGATGGGTTTTGTCAGTGCGGAGGAGGAGTGCAGCAGCAGCGGCTGCTCAGCCATCTCCTGCTCACAGCCGTCCCAGAGCGGCAGCTCCGCGCTGCCCGGTGCTGAGCGGCGTGCTGGGGGTGCAGAGTGGGACGGTGTCGTACAGAAGGGCAGTATCAGTAACATCAGGTGCTTTCTGTTACTTGAGTCCTGTTTAGAGATCTCTGGAAAAAAATAGAAGAGGGAGAATAAAGATTACTGAAATATCTTAGTTGCTGAAATGTACTTTAAATAGATTTTCTGTATGTAGTAATGTAATTTAAAGGTCAGATTTCTCCAGAACTCCCAGGACTATAATCAAGTGCTGTGTGTGTATCTTTGGAAAGCTGCTGTCTCGTCTTTCTAATGAAAGCAAGCTTCTGATGGGTCAGATATCAGACCTTAAACCTTTCACTGGGTCAGGAACGATTCCTGCCCATCCTGGGATGAGGGCATTTGGCATTAGGGGGGAGGCTGCAAATATTTGTCTTTTTTTTTTTTTTAATAATAAAAATGTTGGCTGTTGGCTGTCTGATGCTACCCCTGTGCTTGGAATGTTAGAGTAAATCCTGGGGGAGATGGCTTAGTGGCCCAAGCACAGTTTGAAGCAGTCAGAGGTGCCTGATAAATCTAATCGATCACAAAAATACCGTCGGTCTACCAGTAGAACCTGCATTTTGCTGTGCATGTGTTCTATGCTGTTTTTATAACAGTGCAATTCAACTTTTTTTCTTGAAAAGTACATGCTGGTCTGTTGATTTCATGTGAAGTATTTACTTTGCTAAGATGTAATATTTTGAGGGACACAATACCTTTGCTTGTGGGGCTTTTAGGGAAAAATACGGAGCAGAACAATGGCACCAGGAGGACGGACTCTTGCAAACCTGAGTCAAACAAAATCGCTTTGATTTTAATGAGACCTTTGCCAGACTGCAGGATCGATACCATTTGGAACCTTACATTCACAACTTTTTCTACAGAAGTTTTTTTTTTTTCCAATAAATTGAAACCTTTAGAATGAACATTTCTCAAAAATAGCTGTTTTACGTAGTTATACTCAGGTTATTTGCTTAAATGAGTTTATTTGTTGTATCACTCGTAATAGTGCTTCCTGCTGTAAAACATTAATATTAATATTACATTTCTTTTCCATTTGTGTGTTTCTTTTTTCTCTGTTTTTTTCTGATTCTGCTTTTCTTCTGCTTTGTTTTCTCCTCACTACTCATTGTTACGTAACGATTTGCCACAGTTACTGCTGATATTTAAATATATCTATGCCATGAACAATAACCATCTCAGGTTACATTTTTATATCTACTCAAAATAAATATAATTTCTAGAAAGACCCATATTCTTATTGTAGTTTTGAAAATGAAGGCTGTAAAGGCAGTCATTTATTCAGGGAACAGCATACCGAGCCTCACAGTTTGTATCTCATAATTTTTCCATTAATGCATTTTAAGTTTTGCTTAGAGTGGGAAAGAGGAATATGTAGATCTTTGTTAGATTCGTAAAGATATGGCAGGCATTGTTTTAGCATCATTATTGGATGCCATCAAAGGAGTACTTTCAATATATTTCTGGTACCTATTTGTACCATTCTTCATCTTTGAGTCCTTCCTTGCCCATGTCTGTACTTTCTGTGTCAGAGCAGTGTGTACCTAGCAGGAAGGAAACACAGTGCTGGGAAACCTTGTTGCTGTGTAAATGTTAACTCCCCCAGATTTTGTAAATTCTTTCACACGAGCTTAATACTGAGAGTGATGCTTCCTGATTCAGCTGTGTTTTATATTCAAAATAAGACGAAGGCTTCCAATTAATAAATGTCTCTAATTTTCGTGGAGGTTATTTTTCTTCCAGAGAGAGAGAGAAAGACAGAGAGGGAGGGAGAGAGAGAGGGAAAGCATTTCTGCCGTGAGAGCAGGCTGTGGAATGTAGGCAGAATTCAAGGCGCAAGAAGTGACTCGAGCTCTCAAGTTCTGCTGCGTGCATAATGGGCAATTCTGTCTGCTAACAGGAAGATTTTATTTGTTTTCAGTTTTCCTTTGCTATTTTCTTTCAAGCAGGCTCACTGTTCATCAGTGCGGTGCTGTCCCGCTCAGCTCCTGCGCTGGGCCAGCAGTGCTCCCTGTTTGTGTCATTGTGCGACAGCGTAAGGACGAACTGCAACTTACAGATGAGGAATAACGTAGGCACATGCTCAGGACGTACAGTAATGATTAAAGTTATGTCATCCACTAAAAATGCTTTTAAAAGTGTCTGAAATACTCTGGCTTTTTTTGCTGGAAATGCAAACAGTCCCGCGCTGTCGGACGCTTTGGCCAGGTTTAGTGTTGTCTGTATGAATGGGCTTTAGTAGCACCTCCACGCAATTCCAAAAGCAGGAGTGCTGAGGAAACGTAGCTGTTGTTTTTGCAGATGACGTAAGCAGAATTGCAGGAGTTCAGGCAGAGCCCCCTCGGGTCCCCATGGTGTCAGCAGGAATCCATCTCCTTGCGGACACGGACAGGGGCTGCAGAGAAGATAACTGTGCAGGTTTGGCCCCGGACCGACAGAGCCGGCAGAGAGCAGAGCTGGGTTGGGAGTTAAGGTGAAGAGGTGTCACAGAGATCTGGAGTGGAACACGTCTTAAGAGTCTGGGGAGACATGTTGTATCCTTCGATAAGCTTGCTAACCTCACAAGACAAAATAATTGCAGTGGTAATGTATAGTTTTATCCACGGTAGAAAATGATAGGGAGGATCATTTTACAACACAGGCAATATGCAATTATATTAATAAGAGGATAATTTATAATACTTAGCTTTCAAGCTTAGAAAAAATAATCAATACATATGATACACAGTACTGAAATTTCTTCACTAGTATAAAATGAACAGGAGTGCTCTTTATCCTCTTAAGAAATTGCATCCATTATTTTTTGGCCTGAACTACTGAGCTAATTCAAAGACATACATTACACCTTTTCAGTTATCAATAATATATTGTGACAAAATAGCTCAATTATAATATAACTTTTTAGACTAATTATTTTATTAATGTATTTTAATAGTAAACATGTACACCTTTTCCTCAGTTGTGGAGCAGGCTACAAAGCAGAAATGCCTTGAAATGCTTACTGCTCTCGTGAGCTTGAGAGGTGGTGGCAGAGGCTGCCTACCTTAGTCACATAGATGGAAACAAATTTTCAGAAGAAAAAGGAGTGCTTTTTCATAATGCAACTGTAATTCTTGTTTTTCACTCCAGACAAAATTCACAAAAGTGAGATTTATACTCACCCTGCTTTTCTTCACCACTGTTCTTCTTGTTGTAACAAGAACTGATTTCGTTTTGTTTAGTACCTCCTTCCGCTGGCATGAAGAATGCAGCAGATAAAGTAATTATTGGATGTGAGCTCAAGCTCCCTGCGTGCTCGCAGTGCAACTCAGCAGGAGGTTGGAGTGCACCCGAAAGAGGACAGGGCCTTCAGTGTAAGGAGATCCATGAAACCAAACGTGCTGCCCTTGCTGTGCAGTTGTGCACACAGACACACGCACAGAGCCTGCACAGCCCAGCGCCCCGCCGCAGAGGAGCACACAGACTGCTGCTGGCAGCTCAGTGGGGTAGCTGGGGGAAGAGAGGACTGCTGAAATACTGCTTTTTGCTTATCATTGCTAGGCTGGAGAGCAGGCAAGCCCACGCTGTGTCTGCTTTGCACAATGCCTCTCGTGCTGTGTCGTACTATTGGCAGTTTTGGAAGAGTGTGGTGCGTAATGGTAATATTTTGTGATAATGCTGGAGAGCAGTTTTCTACTGCTTGAATGGACTGTGAGTATTTGATGAGTTGCATAGAGCGCAGGTTCACAACAGCTATGAATTTTAAACACTGGTGAAAGGGGAAAAGGACATTACGGTACTCTTTAAGAAGGACATTTCAGGTCAGAAGACAAACTTGCAGAAAACAAACAAACAAACAAACTGGGATAAATGCTTCTTTTTGCCTGCATTTCTTTTGCTTATACGATAAGTCTTATTGTTGCTTCAGTGAAGTAAGAAAGCAAGTAAATAAATAAAGCTGTGGAGTGAGTGGTGCAGCAATCTCCAGTAAAGGTAAACAAACCATGTGTTGCTCTTGGATGGTTTGTGTGGCAGAAAGGTGTTTTGGCATGATGTGGGGATGGCTGCATTACTCAGAAGGCAAAGATTGACTCATAGTGAAACGACAGTGTCTTGTTCACTAAAAAATATCCAATCCCCACATTTGTTCTGAAACAAAGAGTTTGGTTGGGTGTACAGAGCACTGTGGTGTGAACCTGAGCAGCCAGGTTCTGAAACGAGAGGAGTTACAGTGCAGTTAGATGGGTGCTATGAAGAACAGAACTGTCCTTTCTTTAACTGAGTTGGAATAAACATATCAAGTGAGCCAGGAATGATTGTCGAATATACACGTGTGTCACTGAGGAATGATTTTCTCTTGATAGAAAATATTAGATTTGCTTTTTTTTTAGAAAGTAGAAGTGTTTTCTGCATGAAGGCACTGTAAAGACAGAATAAGATTATGTTGCAGTGAGAACTTTAACAGCACTGGTAGCATTTAGGGAAAGATGCTTTTTTTCCTTTAATGACTAAGTACAGTAAAACAAAGCACGTGAATAAATTAATATCTAGTGTAAAAGAAAATAAAAAGTCAGATTAGACTTCTGAGTTCAAGAATAGAGAGCACAAGAGAACAAAACCTTTAAGGTAGAACAAGATAACTTTTGGTTTTAAATATGGTTTTCTTTGCTGTTTATAACACACATGCTGGTACAGATCTGAATCTTGCTTGCCTTGCTCAGGCAAATTATTCACTGTTTCTGGATACTCTGTTAAATTCAAGATAAAATTGAGGCAGATCTTCAATAGTTGTTTTAAATATATATATATATATATTAAAAACAACTATTGTTTATATATATATATATATTAAAAACAACTATTGAAGTGTATATATATATATATATATATATACTAAAAAAAAAAAAAAACAACAACTCTTACATTTACTTTCTTGAACTTGCTTTGGCTGGATTGATATTCCTCAAATGAAATATTGTCCTGCTTTTGTTTTACCCTTTGGTGTGCCTGCAATTGCTTTGAATGTATCTCAGCAAACTCGTGCAATCGCTCTGGCTGTCCCTGAGATCAGAGCCAGCCATGGCATCAGTGATGTTATGAACATCCGGGCAGGTCATCATTGCCACAGTGATGTGAGGAGGAGACAGGAACAGAATCCTGGAAGTGAATGGGCAATTCTCAGCAAATAGGCTCTGGTTGTTACCAAATAAATTGTCAATAAGTATTTTCTCCTTTTATACAGCCGACACATACCCAGTATATATATATTGCCACTGCCCTTTACTGGATACTGAATGCACCTTATTAGTAGAAAACACCATGTGTGGCAAATTATGCAATTTTAATAGAGTTTATGTAGAAGGAAAGCTCTTAAAATGAAGCGTCTTGTACGCAACATTAAGTATACCCTACCTATAAAAGATAAAGTTGTTACTAGAGGAATCCAAAATCTGTTACAACTTTTCAGGACTGAGATGGAAATCTACCAGTCTACCTCAAACCTGCCTGCATGCTTCTTACTGTGATGCTCAGGCTGGATAGAGGGAATTTGCTCTCTTTTCAAAAACTGTTTGACGTGGGCTGCTGAACAAGTAGACATTTGCAGGGTTGTGTTAAAGTAAAGGAATTGTTAAAATGGTTAATTCCAGTGTGTTAATTTGTTGCTTTTGAAATTTTACAGCGATCTTCATTATAGATCCAGCAGAACTGCTACAGTGCAAGTTGATTAAAAGCCACTTAATATCACCACAAAGAAGGAATAGCATATTTCTTAGGAACTTCATAAGGGTTTATACTCTGGTGCTTCTGTAACAAGCCAACATGTTTACAGAGAACACTTGTAAGAGAGGTCATTGCTTTGCTTCCAAAACATACGACATATTATTTTTAATATGCAAAAAAATTTCCTTTGCAAATGTTGACATGAACTTGTGAACATGCAGTTCCTATTGACTTCAATGAGAGCTATCCTCTCTCATCAAAGGATAGAGTTTGGCTCTTGATTTTACTGCAATCAGTGTATTATTTATAATGTACAAGCATGCACATGCACTCTCCCAGTAAGAGCTAATAGAATTTATGTGCACATGCTGAGGACCAAATCCTCCTGGTAGCTGTTAGGAAGTTTGCTCTCGTGTTTGCTTCTCAGTGTAACCTGAATCAGCATTCACTGACTAAAAACACAAAACATAAAAGTCTTTACATAACAGTCTATACCCATACTCTTTTCCACGCTTGTTTCTTTTATTGTAGGTTGTTATTATGATAGGAAGTAAGCAGATTTGCAGAAGAAATGACTAATAGTGTTTTAAAGCATTTATTACAGCTAGTGATTACTCACATTGTTCTATCAGACTGACAAGCATCACTGCTGCTCATAGTAGTTTCTCCTTACAAATTTAGCACTAGTGCATTCCTTGTATATTGGTGAGAAAGCACATTTCCTACAGAAGGAGGATGTGGGAGTGTTGGCTGCTCCAGCGGAGCCAGGGTCACTGGGAGCTTTGTGGGGCTTTGGCTGCAGCACGGTACCCACCAGAACCCAGCAGTGAGAAAGGCTGCAGTGCCACTGACAGCCACTCCACAGAACAGCTGTTTTCAGCCTGTGGGATCTTATCCTTTGACATAATCAGTTTGCTTACAGCTGCTATTTTTCTATCACTTGATAGAACCTATTCTTGCAACTTCCCACTAGAAATCTCTGATTTCTAATTTTCTCTTAACTTCAATGCAGTTTCATGGAGGGTTGTCTGTTTGCTGAGGTTTCTTTTGATAATGCATGTAAGATGAGATGACCATTTAGTTCTGTATTGTACAGAACAGATTTATTAGAAAATCCCAAGAAAGCACTGTAGAAAACCAGGAAATGGAGTGAGTCACAAAATGGAGAAAAAAAACCCCAACCAACCAACCAAACAAACAAAAAACCCCACAAAACAAGACGCTGAAATGACTGCAAGCAACCTCTGGAAACCTTTGGTGCCAGCAGGGTACAGCTGTATGTGGCAGCTTGAAACTGATCCTCCATCCTCCCCACGTGGGTATTAATTGTCCTAGCTTGCAGGCTGAATTTCCTCTCCATGAAGGCGTGGACATGCGGGCTCGAGTCAGTATCTATCTGTGGCCCTCGAAGAACAGCCATGGTGCCTCAGGTTGGTGGGCTGCAGCTCAGGCTGAGGCCAGCAGATGCTCCTGGGGCTGTTCCCTGTGCTGGACCATGGCTGCTGCCCATCCCTCGGCTCCAGCAAGGGCCTGGGCTGGCAAATCCTCAGTCAGGGCTCGGTGAGCAGAACCATGGGAGCCAATGGCCCTGCCTGCAGCGGCTTGCAGGGTCATGCAGGGTCAGGTTTCCTGACAGCAAATGTCTGGAGAGAACTCGGTATAGCTGCTCACTCGGTATTGCTCAGGTTTTAGGGACAGGCTTCCTTTAGGCCCACACAGCCCTAAGCATGTCACGTAACATTGTGAGTCGACTCTCAGCTGGGTCCTGGCATGGACTTCATGGACAGTGGAAGGTTTGCGTGTGGAGTGATCCGGTAGCTCAGCTCCTGCTGTAGCCAGTGAGGGCAGTGGTGAGCCCTGAGTTAGGTGACAGTAGTGGCAGCAGGGCATTAGGGACCCATCTCTGCCTTCACCAAATATCTTGACAAAAATAAGCTCCCGTTCTTTGCTTCATGTTCCTCTGTATGCTTGTAGTCTTTTCTGTGTTTACAGCTGTAGCAGAAATGCTAAGTCACAACTTGAAGCAGTGGTTGAGCACCTGGTGTGAAGGCAGGGCCCAAGGGAGCTCAGGTGCATGCAGTGTACCTGAGTGACCAGAAGGGATGGAGCCAGGATCCACCCCTGCACAGACCTCATTTAAGGGTTGGCAGTGGAGACAAAGGGTATCTTGCTGGAGAACCCTGTGTACATGAGGTCTTCTGGAGGTAAGTAGTTGTTTGTTTGTTTTTTTACTTCCTTATTTCTGTGGTTGCTGTATTTGAGTATATCCTCACTTGCTGCAGTATATGACTTTGCTGCTATGCTGTTGTTCCTGTACTTTCTGTTGTGTTATGGCATTAGGACAGCTCACTGGGAAAATTCAAGTAGTGTATTTCTAGTTCTTCACTCAGTCTCTAATTGTTAATGATTAGAATCCAGAGTTAGAGAGAAGGAAGGGAGCAGAAAAACAAGAAGAAACAGCAAAAAAGTTCTGGAGTGATTTTATTGATAGTAACTGTATTACATGTTGGTCTGTTTTCTTGCTACCTGCGAGCAACTGCACAGATTCAGCATCAGAAGAATGTATGTGGCTCCCCATTTCTCAGATGGTCTTATCTAACTTTCAGGTTGTGACGTTTAAGCTCTGTGCTTTATAGCTAGAGGTGATTAAGGAAGACTTGGTGGGCCAAAGCCATACGGAGGAATGTCCTCAAAAGACTTCTGCAGAATGTGTGCTTGCACTTGGGGAGGGAGAGGTGTGAGGCCATGTCCTGGTTTGCTTCCAGGGCTTTGCTGCAGCTGCCAGCCTGAGGGGGCACAGGCTGGCAATGGGGGGAGCACAGCCTGGGTTGTGAACCATCACTGGTGTGGGCCCAGGAGCAGCAGGCCTTCCAAACCATCTTTCTGAGGGTCCCACTGGGGTGCAGAGCAATCCCTGGGGCTTGGGCCCCCTGTCTGTGCCCTCCTTGCCAGGTGAGGCTGCCCTGAGTCAGGCTGGGTGGGGGGCGGTCACCTTGGGGTATGGCTCTGGGCAGCTGCAGTCCCTGCTCCACATGACTGCACTGGTTGTGATGCTTCTGTGCTGACGAGTCACTTTCCTGTGAGCAAAACATGCAGAAAACTTGCAAGGATGCTTTCCCACTTGTATTTATGTGCATGCGAGTGAAATTACTTACATCAGCACTTCATTTCACAAGATGTTCCTGGGCTGCAAGAAAGCTGTCTGCACATCTCTCCTTAAAAAGTCACAAAGGAGTGACATGAGCAGTGTTATATCCATGTGCTACTTACATTTGTGTTGGCATTTGCGTGAGTACTCACGCTTGTACCAGATAGGACCATGTCCTGCATGTTCGCTTTGGTTTGTGCATATGAGTTTGTGAAAAGACAAGCAATATTCTGGTTTTGTACAGATGGGGAGTAAGGATAGGAGTATGCGTAGTACAAAGGATGGGTAATAATTAAGAGCAGTATATAAAATGTTGCAAAATTACAAGCAGTAGAAATGTTTGAGGGAATAAATGGAATGTGAAATGCTGCAGCGATGTTATCACTGCTCGGTATCGTTGGTTTGAACCTGCTAGGCTTTGTGGTTGCATCTGCAGCACACAGCCAGTCAGCCCATGGGAACAGAAGGCTGCAGTGAGCAGCTACGCCCTTAACGGGGTCACTAGGATGATGCTGAGCACAGTGCCAGCTGCCACAGCCCAGAAGAATGCATGCAGAGCGTGTGTTGGGTGCATGCAGGGTGTCTCATGGCCGTGGGTTCCCTGCCTGCCCAGCTCCGGCCACACACTGGCCAGGGCTCTGCCTGCTGCGGGGGGCCTAGCCTGTCCTGATGAGCAGAGCAGGTGGTGCTGGTGTGGCAGGAAGCTCTTGCCAGCTCTGTCCTCGGCCTCCCTGCCTGGGCCAGTTCCCCAGCATGGCATTGTGGGCGTGGAGTAAATTAGCCTTGATGGCGCCTGCATTAATTTTATGTGGGAGAATCCCCAGTGATTCCAGGGCAATTACAGAGAGCAACTTTGCTCAGAGCAGCTTCCTTCCATCCAACGCCACTCCCATTTGAGGCGGACGGCCGTGGCAGTGCCTGATCCCAGGCTGTGGGCAGTGGGAGCTGCATGGTGCTGAGCTCACCAAGCTGGTGATGGTGTTACAGAAGGGGTGTAAAACAAGCCCAAGGCATGCGGGCTGTCTTTGTTTCATGCACGTCCTATGAATATTGGTTGTCTAGCATAATTGAAGCCTGTTCCAATTGTGGCTTTTTTAACTTCAAAATAAACTCATATTTTGGCAGGGGTTGTCTGGGTGCATAGCGGATACATTCAATGACAAGAGCTATAACATTCATTCAGTTTGTTGGACGCCACAATTAAACCTCAACTTTTTCACCCAGCCATTTGAAAGCCAGTTGCAAGTTGTCACTCAAGCAGGAGTACATACAAACAAGGGCAGTGCGTAGCCCCAGACCCTAACAATGTGATTTTCATCGCCTTACCAGTCTTTGGGGAGTCTTCAGCTTCCATCTGGAAGTACCTTCAACCCTTTCCAACTACGGATCTTGGAATAACTAGAACAGAGAGAAAACCAAAATTACACGGAGTTTATTGCCATTTCAGAAGAAAAAAAGTGTTTGAAAAAGTTTATTCAGGAAGCCAGGGGAAGTTAAGTGGGAGACATTTGCCATTTCATCAGTCTGTTGGTGATAGCCATTCATGTCATAAATGGCTTGTGTCATTTGATGCCAAAAATAACACAATTTTCCTCCCCAAAGGCCTATAGGGTTTTTTTGCAATAAATGTTTATTTGTTAATAATATACTTTAAACAGCCCAGTCGTGACCTCAAGTCTCCAAAAGAATCCATCTTCTCTCTGAAAAATCCTACAAAGTTTGTGTAATTTTTTCTCTGGGAAGGTGTAATTGATGGTGCAGTGAAGGGTAGTGTGTTTGCTTTAACTACTGCAGCTGCGTGGATTAACTGTTTATAAGGGCCTACTGTGCTTTGAATGGCTACTTTCTTAGGTTTCAAGCTATAGTTGACAGCACTTCCTAATGCTTTCATGGATTTGCTTAAGTTTGATCAGTAAAAATAAATTTCTGTGTTTAGGTCACCATTGTCCTTATTCTGGTGGCTGACTTGAAATCTCTTAAATGTTCCTTTGTGTTAGTTCTGTTCCACTGATTAGCCTACAAAGTGTGCTCTTTAACATGAAAATGACCAATACCACTGTGTGATAGAGCTGAGCTTGAGCCTAATCTGGTTCCACATCTTCTGTTGATTTCAGAAGAAAATGTAATAGAAATTTGAGCGTGTAGCAAGTAACTTGTAGGAAATATTTTCAGGCAAGTTCTCTGTACTTAGTTAATGGGGATTTTAGTGTTCAACATTGAGCTAGCAGATATTTAATATGTGATATAATGTTTTATGATGTTTTCAAACGTTTAAAAGGATTTTGTAAATGTGCTTAATATAGAAACATATCTTGAGGGGGGAAAAAAGTCAGGTAGTTAATTTGTAATATCTTGCAGTGCTTTGAAATTGTCTTCCCAAAAGCTGGAGTTTTACACTGGCAAAGTGTCTGTGAAATGTCAGTGGCATGGTTTGGCAGCCCAGTAATCTAATGGTTGTCTCTTCAGTAAGTGACCATCTACCACTATTTAAACAATGTTAAGTCACTTTTTTCATTCTATCACTCTGATCTTTCTCCCTTAAGATTTTCATGCAAATTTTCACTAAAAATGCAAGGTATTAGAATACTTGTCAGGATTTTTTGCTAGTCCTTAAATGCAAATGTGGTTTTCTTAAAGAACTCGAAAGACTTTGTTTTCTTTAAGATGATCTGAGTTATGGAAGAGAATTACATGTTTAATTTCTCAAAGCATTTCAGCTTAAAATGCTAGTTTGTTCTTGACTGGGTGGGCATTTGGATGAAATAAGGATCAGTATGTGTAAAATGAATGGAATTCATTTATTTTTTTGCCCAGTTCACGTTTGCAGTGGTAAATTATTTGGCTAATGTGCACACTCAGGTGCCTTGTGTGAAACTCATTTCAGTGGCACAGAGCCTCACTAAAATGACACCAGCAGTTTTCAGAGAATATATTTGTAGTGCATTAATTGTGGAAATCATGTGGCGATTTAAAAAATTGTTTTGAGAAGCATAGCTACTAGCTTGGGCTGCAGTCTTGCATTAGTAACTGGTTCCTTTTACCCAGTTTTGTCAGCAGCTATTTACACACACAGCCAGCTGAAGAACCAGGGACCTTGGGGTAACTAAACTACAAGGCAGTTGCTGATCTACTTTGCAGAGGTATTTTCTGGGGCAGTCTAAGCTACTGTCTTCTCCTCTGTTGCTGACAAAAGCTTGGATGATTTTTGTGTCCAGTTTGATTTCTGTGGGGCAGACTTCTTGACCTTAAATCTGTTGGATCTCTCCTGTTAAAACAAGATCAAGTCCAAACTTTCTTTCTCAATTTCAAAATATTTGGAGAATATCTTTATAACTTTTCACAGCTTCCTACCGTTCTGCTGCTTCTGATGCTGCTGGGAAGCTCCAGCAAGGGCAAACAGCCTGTGGGCAGAGCCTATGATGGGAGAGAAGGGCATGCAGCACAGTGCCCTGCCAGCCATACAACCTGTGTTGTGTGCAGTGGCCCTAGAGAGATGTCTAGGCTGTCTTGAGATGTTTGAGGGGCCACAGGTGAGGACATCAGTGCTATGGTGACTGGGGGCTGTGCTTCATGTGGCTGAGATAGATGTGGGCTGCTCACACAGTGGCTGCTGGCTGCAGAGGTTCCAGCTGCACGATGCCCAGGGACAGCACTGCTACATCCTCAGCACCAGGGCTGGATGCTGGGCAACCCGTCTCTCTCCTCTGCCTCAAGGCAGCACTGTGCAAACTTCACATGCTGCTTCTCAGGTTTGAGAGCTTCCATGCAACTTCCATGCAGCCTTTGTGTGGGCCAGGCCCATTCTTCTCCCATTGCCAGTCCTGGCATCGAGCTGTGCTCCTGGCTCTCTCTTCCAGGCACTGCTGTGTTTCTCCATGGTCACTACAGGGCAGTGCAAGGTGATTCACTCTGTCAGCATCAGTTGTCTTTCAAAAACCAAAAAGAAACAAACCTGTAATTGGCTCAGAGAAACAGATGTATGTCTAAGGCTAATATGGCTTTGCTCCTTTAGAAGAATAGTGAAAGTTCCCCTTGTTGCACAGAGTCCAAGTTTTGCGGTCTTTCGGTCTTTTTGCCAGCTTAATTTTGTATTAAAGCAACTGACATAACGTTTAACTTTATCCTTGTGCATGAGTACGCTTGCTAATTAATTCAGTAACTTATAACCTTCTGTTTAAAAGATCACAACTGATGCTGTTTCTGCAGATGCTACCATCCTTTCAGATCCTCAGTTGTTCGTTTGTTGTGAGTATAGCTGTAGTGTAGATGGCTCGCATCTTTGTCCCATTATATTCTTGTAATAGCTAACATTAACAAAGTTAAATGGACAAATGAACAAGAGCAAGAGAAGAAAAGGAAAGGAGCAATTAAATGTAACTTTTCATCATGAAAAGGATTTCACTGGTTTATCTTCTAATAAGATTATGTCACCAACACAAGTACCTAGCAGCCTTTGATTGACAGCCTCCTGTACTTTTGTCAGGCAGCGTGACACTAAACCTCGGGGCCTTTTGTCCGATAGAGTGAGCTCACGGAAACTTGCCATCCTAATCCCCTTATTCATGTCAAGCACAGAAAAGAAGTCCTGATCAGATGGCACCTTACAACAGTGTCACCTCCACCCCCTCGTAGCTAGATGAACACGGGACATCTCTGGCTTTGTTCTCTGCCTGTGCTTTGCTCAGTCAGAGCAGAAAACTCCTGCCTACTGTATTACACGTCCTACCCTGCTTGCTCTAAGCTGTGATTATTATGTGGGTTTGATGTATTGCGTTGTGCGCTGCTGTGAATGACTTGCACTTGCTGTTATACTTCCATCCTTCCTAATTCCAGGAGGAGATGGATATATGGTGCAGAAAAATCCCAGGAGGACAGTAGGAGCATTCATAGGTGAACGTTTTGTGTTTAAATTTTCTTTTTATTTCTCTAAAGAAAGAAAAAACCTCTCAAGGTATTTCCTTTTTCTTTGTGTATGTAAGACTATGTGGAGACATCTATCACACTTCTTTACACTTTCCATTCAGAGAAAGGAGAAAATGAAACTAAAATCAAACATCTAAGTGTGCGATCAACATGAAGTGCAAAATCAGTGGTAATTGCAAAGGGGTTTAATATTTGTCCAAAGCTGAGAACAGAATTATGTGTAGTCCTCTGGGCATGGATACCTATAGAATTCACTCCTAAGTGTTGTAGAAGTCAACAACGCATCCCAGTAGCTGGTGTTATAAGTTTCATAGCTCCAGCCCTTTCTTAGTTGTAGGAATTCCTTTGTGCGTATCTCTGCAGTAACCTATTTCAACTAGTGGTTCCCTGTGGTGCTTTATTTACTTGTCCAACTGTTTGGAAGTCTGTTAGTCTAAAGATCAGATGCTCTGAAACAAATCTTATTACTTCAACCAGCTCTGCAAATTCTTCTTTCTCCATTTTTATTGACTTCTCTTCAGCTAGAACTAATACACATGCAGCAGGTGGGCAAGTATGTCTCTCAAAGTTTAGCCTCTCAGATTTAACATGAGAAACTATAAATCTTTCTGTTTTTCTTGGAAAATGTGGGAAACCACAGGTATTTGAAGAGTTGCCTCCTCAGTGGATTTGTGAAGTTTATACTGGTTGCTGCAATTTTTGAAACAGAACTCAGGGAAACTTTAAAAGAATGCTGTATTCTGAGGTATAGACTAATTATTTTTTTCTTATTATTTTTTAAGCTGTAATCAAAACCAAGGGAACAATAAATTTTTATGATTTTCTTTATTTTCATCTAGCCTGGAACTGCTGGTAGAGATACTCCAGCTGGTTTGTTACCACGTAGTTTGCTCAGCACTACCCACCACTCCTAGTTTTAGAAGGTGCGTCCAGCTCCTCTGTACTCTTCATCTTTATGCACTTTTTTAATAAGTTTAGATGTTAGAAGTCGGTGCTAATTAAGCGCTTTAAGAAATTTTCTTTCAGGAATTCCCCTTCCCCCCAGCCAGTCTCCTGGCGACCTCATGCTCCCCCAGCCTGAGCACACATCTGATGCATGGGAAATGTCTGCACCTCCCATGGCACTTTGCTTCAGCAGATATCAAAGTCCTTTCCAAAGCGACCTGCCCAGGTTTCCTGCAGGCTGGGGCCTGTCCAGGGTGCTCTCGTCGCTGAGGCACACCATTTCCCATGTCTTCTGAGGACCTGGGCAGCACCAGGCATCAGGATGGGAAAATTCCCATGTCTGATGTGCGCAGAAGGGTACGCTGCTGCTTCCTCCAAATTTGGTTGTTCCACATGGAAGCAAGTGAAAATGCACACTGCATTGTTTAAAAAAAGAACAAGTGAAGGAATCTGGAAAGTAGCAATGCTGCCCTTCAGCAAAATGTTTTCTTTAAACGTAGCTCCCCTCAAATCTCAAAATCTGTGTCAGTTTTGTGGCAGTCTCTACAGTAAGGAAAGGACTGGATGCAGTGAGCTGAAAACCACTTTAAATATCTAGGTGATCTGTGAGAAGGAGTGCCTATAAAACGTCTGCAGACTTTTAAGGCTGGTTAGCAAACAGTTGAATTGCAGCAGCCAGCATGATATCAGAGCATGCCTAGGGACAAGGCTTAGTAAAACTGAGATTGTTGCTCTGCAGACTAACTTTTTCAAAGAATCAGGAATATTTTAACAGAAATGCTAAGCGCAAACCAAAACAATGCATTAGTAAGATGTGAATATGTCAGAAACAATGACTTCAGAAAACCATCTGAGATTCCATTTTTGTCATGGATTTAATGTGAAATGTTGTGCCTCTGCTGCTCCAATCTGTGCATACAAGCCAGCAAAGGTTCCAGTTTAGATGTTGCGTGCTAAGAACTAACATTTCTACTCTATAAGGAAACAAACAGTGCAATGTTTCTGCACCCACCAGAGATGCAGCAGGCCCTGCGCGACACCCACCAGATCCACTCTGTGTCCTCTGCTCCCTGAGCCAGTGGGTCAGGTAGTGGGGATGGCAATTCACCCGCAGGAGGTTGAGGAGGTGGTGCTGCATTAGAAGCACTCGATGCTAAAGCATTCTCATTGAAAGAAAAATAACTTTTGGATAAAAAAAAAGTCTTTCTGGGATTGAATTTCAGAGCCTCCCAGCCTTTCTCTCAGCCCCCTCTAAAGGCTGAAATGATTTGTGTGCGAGGGCCTGTGACCCAGGGAGGCAATGAACAGCAGAGAAGGGAAACATTTGGAGTTCAGAGGGACAGTGGGTCTTGATGACCGCCATAAGACAATGCAGATGTTTCAGATCAGGAGGTCGCTGATGATGACAAGGAAAGGCCCCCAACAGCTTACAGGCTGGTTCTTTTCTGCAGTTTTTTCCTTTTCTATGGTGTCTCATCCCACAGGATTGTGTTTTTAGGATTTGTTATAAAAGAATCTGTGTATTTACTGTGTTGGATATCTCTGAGAAGTGAGGTGGGTTTGTAGTTCCTCCCTCGGGAGTCGGTTAAGGACTGTGCCATGGTGTCCCAGTGCCCCCAGCAGAGCTGGGCTGTGCATGCTGTGCTCCCTGGCTGTGGCGGCGGGAGAGCTGCAGCAGGAGGAGAGCTGGCAGAGGAACACTTTTTGGACAAGAGTTCAACAATAACTGCGTGTCCCATTGCCGTGTGTGATATAAACAGAGATTTCCTGGAAGGACAGATTCTGGGACAAGGAAAGAAAAATACTGGCAGAGGGATGGTGGAGGAGGAATTGTTCAGGATCCTCACTAAGCAATAGGGCCCCCTCTGCCCGTGTGCTGCTGCTTTGCAGACTCTGCATGCAGAAGAAGTAGAGGGAAACCACAGGCAGCACCAAATGCTGAGCTCCAGCCCCAGCATGTGGCTGAGACCTGGCAGAGCATCTCACAAGATCTCAGTGCTGGAGATTACTTGGGATTTTACACCTCAGCTGTGCTGTGAAAATAGTGTATCATCGTTATATAGATAACATATATATGAGTAACAGGAGAGTGGTGCGGGTTGTGGAGTCCAAGCTGGGAAACAGCTCCTGAGAGTGCTGGGTTGAAGGCTTAATGCCTGGCTGGCAGCAGGAGCAGCCTTGCTGCTTGGCTGCGTGCTGAGGCTGTGGGATCCCCAGGGCTGGAGGAGCAGCACGGGCTGAGAAGTGGACTGTGGGTGGGCTCACTTTGCAGGGCCATGGAGCCACTGCTGCACAACTAAATCCTGGGTTACGTGTTGGCAGAGAGGATGGAGGAGGAAGATTTTTGAGTATTGTTGACTGAAAAAGCCGTCTGTCTGCTTGAAGGGATGCAGAGGCTGTACAAGGTCCTCCCTGCATCTCACTGGGAAGAGGAAGGATCTTCACATCTGCTGCATGCTGGGGAAGGAGGTGAGGAGGGGCCAGAGCTGCTTCCTGCCCAGCACAGAGCCTGGCTTTGGGGCAGCAGCAGCGCAGGGCCACCTCAGGGCTCGGCTGCTGTGCTCCCTGCAGTGCTGCCACTCTGGAGCCTGGCAGAAATCAGAGCCCCTGACAGCGACAAGTGTCTGCCGGGAAGTGTCTTCATTTACAAGTGTTGTGTTCAATTACCCTTATGTTTTGGGAAAGCTGTCTTGTTCCTCTGGCAGTCTCCCCTGCAGTTTGAACCACCTTAAAAAAAGACTAGAAATTGCTTTTTGCTTTACAAATGCTTAGGAATCCCATATTTCTTTGCAGCCAGCTTTGACTTCTTGTGGTGCCACTGGCCAACGTGGTAACATACCTGTCTGGTTTTATGATGTAACGCAGGAGTCTCTTCAGCAAGCTGTTCATTAGTACTTTTATATGTTACCGTTTTCTTATCAGGTATAGCCAAAAGAATGAAAACAGAACTGTGGTGCCTAGAGATCCGCTATTGCAAAGAGGTATAATTAAGAAAATCCTTCCCTGCTTGTTTATGATTTTGGAAAAAAGTGATCGCTTTGCACCAGTGAGACTGATACAGCTTTACCATTTGATTTTGGCATTCGCTGTTGGGCTTATAATGGAGCGTGGCCTTTATTGTCATTATGGTTGAAAGAGCATAAGCAAGGGCACAGCTCAAGTTTTGTAAACATATGCTGGAATATACGCTTAAAATATTAACGTTTTCAATAACATTTTTATTTAGAAACAAAAGATCTTGGTTTTCCATTTCTGGACTGCTTTGTGAGAAGCCAAATGCTTGCTGTTCCAGGGATACAGTATCTGCAGCATTGAAATCAATGTTTCAGACGGAAAGAAGCAAGATATCTACTTCAGAATGGTACTCAGCTAGCAACAGTGCTTCTGAGGCCAAAACAGCTTCAATAAGTACCATCTCTGGTAATCAGCTGATTTTCTTTTTTTCTTTTTTTTAGGTCATATGTAAATTAAGAACACATCTGCTTTCCATATGTCCTGCATACACAGCTTACATATGTTTTTGAATGTATTATCTTAATCATATTTATTGGCCAAAGGAAAAAATTGAAGTTTAAAATATTTTTGGATTCATCATATTATAAAACCAACAACTATAAAGCAAATGAGTCATGTACTACACTCCAGTTATAGTGTACCATTACGGCGTGTATTTAAAGGCTATATTTCTTAGCCGTAGTGAAATCCAGAGGCAACAATGCTATCTCTCCTGTATTTTTTGTCTAGTAGAGATCTAAAGAAGAATTAATTACGCTTCTTTGACTGATTGTTGTTCTGCTGAAGTATGGTTCTAATCCTTATTAACATTCTCTAAAGTCATGCATGAAATATGACTTTTGCACCACACTCTGTGGCATATGTTTTCTCTTTCCAGAGTATTTTTCAAACTATCTTCAACCCTCACTGCTGTTCATTATTTTAAGATAGGTTTAAAGTTTGCCACAGTCTCAAAACTGATCCAGTACAGAGCGTTGCAAGGGAAAAAAATGACACATCATTCTGCTCATGAACACAAATTGCTTCTGATTATTTAGCTTTGAATGTTCTCCTCATACTGTTTTTATTAAAAGCCCCAGTATATTTACTCTTGATAGTGTCTTCAATTAAGTTGAAAAGAGTCCCTTTTCTATAGCAGTATGTAAAGAAAATAGTTGTTACAACCGCAGAATTACCGAAAAAACCTGGTTCTAGTAAAGTACTGCTTCAGTTCAACAACCACAGCACGAAATTTGCTGTTTTCTTGTAGACTTTCCAACCATTAGATAAACAGTGTCTGTATCTTCACATAGAAAGAAGCACCCTCTCTAAGTACAGTTGTCTTTTTTTTTTTTTTTCAGCTCTCTGCAAAGTATGAGCTCCACTAATCCATTTATCAATACAGAAAGCTTGCTCATTCCGAGCTGGAGTTACTCTTTTTCGCCATTGGCGAGGCAGGTCTTTGCTCAGTGAATAATTTTGGTAACAAATTGCTAAATGACGGAGGCAGAGTGCTCTGGTTCTGTTCATTTGCCTCCTTGTGAGCGCAGTTAATTTCAGCTGTGACAGGGGGAAGGAAAGTTGTTACAAGTGGGATCCTGTAACTTCAGCACACATTGCACGCAGCCAGGAATGTTTTCCTTTTCCTTTTATAAAGTAATGATTTAGGAAAATGCTCTAAGTTTAGCACTTTCTGGAGCTTCTATGCTGTTAGCTTCACAATAACTGATTTTTCTTTTGAAAACATTGTCTTTTAATGGTGTGATGTCACAGTCTAATATTGTACAAAAGCATAACTGGACTAAACATGTCAGAAACATGTCAGTAACTTTCCATAAATTATTCAGTCTCTTTGGGAAAACCCCTAATTATGTGTTAACTCATTTTCTACTTCAGAGAAGTTTTGTCTTCAGAATCCAATTGCTGGGGAGCTTTTTTTTTTTTTTTTTTTTTTAGCTTTTGGGTTACTGCATAAAAAGAGACAGAGACAGAACTGCAAGGATCTGGCAGTAGTGGGATGGCAAAAATCAAAGAATGGTGAGAGTGAAGGCGTCAGCTTTAAACTCCTTCAGAAAAAACCCTGGAAACGTGTGGGTAGCAGTGGCTCTGCAGAGCTGTGCTCGGCTAAAAGCAACTGCAGTGCATCCCCGAGTGAATGCTTCACATTCTCCAGGCTATAAAGCTGTTTGTGCTTTGAAGGCAATGGGGTACGGAGGAAAGGACTGTTTGAAACATGTCACTTTGAACTGTGCTGGAGGGTCCCAGGGAGCTGGCCACCTCCGTTCGCCCGCGTTCCCTCTGAGGTCTGCTTGCAGCCTGCAGGCCCTGGAGCCAGCCCTGCGGTCTGCTCAGGTGGCCCCACTGTGAGATGTCAGGCTGATAAGTGAAAGTAGAGACCTTAGAGGGAAGATCAAGAGTTTGCAGCTTGAGCCGAATCTCTTGCTATGTGTAACAGTTCGGTGTGGTAACAGAAGGGTTTTCCTGCCTGCAGAGACAGATGCTGCCTTTTCAAAACGTTGCTTTACGTTTGAGGCCTTAGCACACGCTGTAATAAAAGCTGTCCCAAAACTTCAATGGATTGCATCATGGGGAAGCGTGGAGAGGAAAGAGCTTTAGGTGGATCTGTGGAATCACGTGTGAATGGATGTCCTGTTAAAAGACCAGGGCTGCCACAGAGGCACCGCTCACTGCCTGGGTCCATGCCGCCCAGTGCCAGGCATGGCAGTGCTCCTGCCAGGGCTGATGAGGAGGGCTGGGTCACTGCTCAACTGCCCTGCCTGCTTGTGGGAAAAAAAAAAAATCTGGATTCTCCCCTTCCTGTCTAAAAGATGCATTATTGTTATTAGCTGATGTGCGGAAGTCAGTGTGGGCAGAGGACAGTGTAAGACTTAACCATCTTCTGGGCCAAGAAGTGGGGAAATAGATGAATCTTCCTCTCAGAAGGGGTTTGTACACATCTTCCCATATCATGGAGACTTCCAGAAGGCAGATGTGAATGCACTGCTTTGGCCAGCATGCTGCAGCACATCACTTGGCTGCAGTTCTCCCAGGCCCAGAAGTGTTCCTTCTCTGCAGCACTTGCTGCATTCTGTGCAGAGAAGGGTGAGAAACATTCTCCGTAGCTTTTTGTTTTAAAGCTGCTGTCCTCTTTATGCTTTTGCATATCTTTCTGAAGCATTCTGTCAAATAAGCTTTACTTGTACACACGCTAGTGAAAAACAAAACATGAATTTACTCTTGTTCCTTTCTTTGAAGTGAATTTCATTATGTGCATTTAGTAATCGAGGCAGTGTGTGGAAGCAGCCTGCTGTGGCTGAGGACAGATAACAGAGCAACTGTTTGGGTTAGAAAACAGAGAGCAGGCATTTAAAAAAAAAAAAAAAAAAAAAATCTGATGAGGAAGAGGAGCGAAAAAGATGTATGCAGGCTGTGATTACCTACGGGGAATACAGAACCCTCTGACTGGTAGAAAGGATGCAATTCAACAGATAGTTTGTTATGTCTTAGTAATTTGCTCTGTGATGATTTTGAATGGAGGGAAGGCTGCAAATTCCCGTTGTAGCACTGACAGTAGGGAGCAGTACAAAGCGGGCTGCCAACTGGAGGCACGCAGACTGGAAGAAAAGGTGTTTAAAAAGTCAAGAATCTCTAAAAGAAAATATTTTCTTGCCTGATCCTTGAATTCAGTTTGTGTTATGCTGGAATTTTGTAGAGCTAGATTCATAACTTCACATCTTTGCAGCTGATTTTTTTTCTCATGGCTGTGTACATGTGCAGTAGTTTCACTGAAGCAAAGCAAAGACTGCACAAAGTTCGTGTGACTTGATCTAGCACAGCCCTTCCAGAAAAGGCCATCAGATGAGTGTGAACTCTCAGGCCCCCAGTAAAGATGCTGCTATTAAGTATAAATACAGAGTTGTTTTTTTTTAATAACTATAATTAACACATGTGGTTGTTTCAAATGAATAGGAACTGGTTTTGTCTCTCATTTTGTAGCAGGGATTTACTTGAGTCATCGAGGTGCTTCAGAAGTGTCAGAAATGGGGCTCAGAGCAGTCCCCCTGATCTGGCAGAGGATGGCTGGTTTGGTGGCAGTGGTGCCGTGCAGGCTGGGGTGTTGTGCTGGGCAGGCCCTGGGCTTTCTGCACACACCAAGAAGACAGTTTGTTCTGGAGGAAGTGGGAGAGAATAATGGGGCTCGTCAGCCTGCTGTGTGTGCGAGGATCAAACCTCACACTGGGTCTGAATGAAGGCAGTAGCTTGGGTCAGAGCCTAGGCTGACCCTGAGGAGTGAAGCAGCCGCAGGGCAGCATGTTCTCCTGGCCCACCTGGGGGGGCTTAAGGTGCCTGTCCTGCCTGGAGCTCTGCTTCACCCGCAATGGGGTCCTGGAAGGGGGGGTTCTCCTCCACCCCTGCCCCTGCGGGGTCGATGTGGTAGGCTGCTGAGCACGCCTAGCACGCTGACAAGATCGGGTTTCTCACAGAATGCAGAGGCAGCCAAAACTTTCTCTTAAAGCACTGCCAGAGAAGGAGTTGGTTGTGCTTCTCCCCTCCTGCGGCAGCCGGGCACGCCGGGTGTCTGGCTGAGCTCCACACCCCCTGCTCACCACCAGCGCCATGCCTTGGGCGTGCCGTCCCTGCAGGTGGCACCGGCTGTGCTCGGGCTCTCCGCTGGTGACTTCTGTGCCTGGTGGAGTGGGTCTGCATGAGCGTCGAGGTAGGACTGTCTGCAGACACCTTCTGGCTGCCAATGAGGGAGTTCTACAGCACAGCCGAAGGTGTGAAGCTCTGCCCTTCATAAAGGCTGAAGACATGAGGCTGTGAGGAGGTGGTTGGGCAGGTTGGCCTCATGCAAGCTCTAGGTGCATCAGTGCTGGCACTGGGACGGCTGCCACGTATGGGTGATGGGTGTTCTAGTCCCTGGGGAAGAATGAGTGCGCACGTGTGAGCCTGCTAGGCTGATCCTGCACGATACTGAGCGTGAAGGCATTCCTGAGGCTTCCTCAGGATAGGCTGAGTGTCAGCTAGCCTCTGTCAGCATTTCCCAAGCTGTTTCACCCCCTGTCCCACTTCCAGGTGAACCTGACTCCTACGCCCCCGTGTTTCTCAGCCTGGGCACAGTGCCGTGCTGACATGGCTGTTCCAGCTCCAGGAGCTTATCCAAAGCCCCCAAGCATTCCTGCATCCTGTCAAGAGGGTGTGCCCATGGTTTGAAAGTATTGGCATGTGAGGGAATACTGGTACTGTGACCTGCAGAGCTCTTGGAAGTTGGTACTCCTGCTGATAAGGGGCAGCAGAGCCAGCAGCCTGTTAGGAGAGGTCTTGGTGCAGTGACCAGGGAACAGCCATCAGCACGTTGGAACATGTGTGCTAATGTCTGTGAGGGCAGTGAGCAGGGCCCAGTGTGCCAGCAGCACTTACCTCTGCACACCCATCGCCATGTGGTCAATCTTGTGTGCCTCAGCTGCATCCTTGGGCAGTCTTCTGTCCAGTACAGCTCCTGCTCCAGCATTCACTGCTGGGTCTCAGGGCATACAGGGCTCTAACGCACGCAATCCTCTCAACCTCCTGATGTTCATGGTTACATCTCAACATTTAGAGTCTCTAGAGTCAAACTTCATCTAGTTAAGTGCAAGCGGTACGACTGATGTGTGCCACGTTCTGTTCTACCACGTCCTTCCCACAAGCGGAGGCATGGCAGTTCTGTGTCCTTTTATTTCATGAGGTTCTTGGACAACTGGCTCTGTACTTGGAAGAGGCAAGGTTGAAAAAAGGTGGATAGCAGGAAGGGGAGGGTTGGGTCAGTCCTTTCTTTTGCAGTAAACTCAAAGTTCTTTCTTTTTTCCTTTTTTGTGATTGTGCAAGCATTTCTTAGAACCTGCAGGCTAGTAGTAGTTTGGACAGACAATCTGCCCTGTTACAGTAGTAACCAAACAGCAACAGGCACAGAGCATCCTCCTCACTGCTCCATGGCTGAAGGTCAGTTCCAGAGTGTGACTAAGGATGTGGGCAGAACTGGAGAAGAACATAAAGTTAGGCTCCTTCCCGGCATTCGAGGCTCGTGTGCAATGAAACCACCCTGGAGAATGAATCTGTGACATCTCCCTCCTGTTGCAGAGAAGATACCTGTGAACTTCTTGGTGAGTCCTTTAGTCTCTGGTGGTCTGTAAATAAGCATAAAATGCGTGTTAGTTTTGGCTCAGGTTTCTATTCTCAGATGAATGAATTTGAATTAACTTGTCTTATCTGTGGAATCTCTTTTGGAGCTGATATTTGCAGAGAAGATAAATGTGCTGCTGCCTGCCTGCTTGTCCTGACTTAATCTGTGATGCACTGAGTAGTGTCCTGGGGGGATTAGGAGACCTAGAAGAGAGCTTGGGATGTCAGCCTGCCAGGACCTGGTGGTGTGACCTGTATCAGTATCTCCATCAGAGATAATGCTGTGGATTGCTTGTTAGCAGCAGTCTGTCATGGTTGCAATGTTTTTCCAACATGTTTTGTTATAGGCAGATGTCATGCATTTATGTCCTGTTATTGCGGCACCCAAATAAAGACATACACTGGAGGGGGGAAAAAATCATTCCACATTGATGTGGAGGAAAATTTGCCTGTAGACACGAATGTTTTTTCAGGCTAGTTTCTGCAAATGTTAAAAGAGCTCGAGATTGAGCTGGCCTCTCTTTCCAATTCCCTGCACAAATTTCTGCTTCCAAGAGCTTGTGAAGATCCTAAGTGAGAGCACTGTACATTGCAAATGTCACTAAGTTACACTTACTAAACGTAGACCATAATGATACTGCTGAAACTGTCTTGAACACCTACAATAAGGACATCCATTATAAATTTATCTACCATCAGTTCCCTTAGAAGTATGCAACATAGTCTCAACATTTTTTGTCCTATAAATGGAGTATTTTACTGGAGAATTGCTTAAAGCATCTTTTAGACTAAGGATTAATTCAAGGTAGAAATAAAATGAACTGAAAATGACTGTGGGGTGAGCAATGAGCAGTCCCATAGGCTAAATCTCAGTAGGAGAAAACACTTAAAATTTCTTTAGTGCTGGCAGGTTCAAAAGTCAAGGCTGGTTTCAATTAGCCTGGGAGAGTCTCAGTGATAAACAATTCCTGTGGTCTTGAAGCAAAGGGGCTAGCTGCATGCAGCCCTTCTAACTACTTGAGCTGGCCCTATTCCCTCTGCTCGGGGAGTAACTGTCTCTTTGAATGAAGTATTTGTCATCGTTTGTATATGAATTCTTCTGAGTTTCTGAGAGCAAGGAAAACACAAAGTTTTTGGGTTAAAGCATTTTTGGTCTGAAAATCCCCCAGGGTTTCAGCTTAAAATATGCATGACGTTCATGCAATTTATTTTCTTTAAGGGGCTGGAAAATGTGAGTGTGTGCAGATGTTTGTGTGTATGGCTGAATGATCCCCCAAGTTCTGCCTACAGATAAATTTGTGGGAATGCCTGCTTTGCAATTGGGTAGTGTGGAAAAACAGGTGGAGGGCTGCCACTGCCCATGACACGCAGTCCTGTAGATGGGCAGGCTTCAGAGAATACCTGGGGCTGGAAACCTTGTTCTCCTCTGCCCATGTTATTTCAAGAAAGGGGCAGGAATTTCAGGTCCTTCCAGCCGTGTGTGTGGCATAGAAACCTATTCAAAGCTCCTGGAGCATCTCAACATTCTGTGGTTGCTCACGCTGACAAAGCCCATTGTTACAGCACTTCGGGCAGGCATGCTGGAGCATTGCAGCAAGGAGATGCGTCGTTTTCACTGGTGTTCACACTTCATGTATTGTTTTATGTATTGTACATTTTATAAAGGGGTAAAGTGAGAAGTTAGGATTGGGAGTATTATAATTCTTATTCAGAAAGATTGTATGATCAGTGCTCAGAGCTGCATAGGCAGCTAGTAAGGCGTAGCTTCTGTGTCACTACCTTGAGCCCCACTCAGGACTGATGCTAGTTACTTTCTCCCAGGCCTGCCAAGCCTGTACTGACTGAATGTGCTTTTGTACTTGCAATTTATTTTCACGTGCCTGAAACATTTTTGTTTTGTTTTTAAGATACCGCATTCAGTGTCTGCTCACCTCTCAGGAATTGTGGTGCCGAATATATATATTTTTTCTAGAATTAACATTAAATCATTTCAATTTGAAGAACATTGAATAGTTAAATGCAGGGGGAAAAAAGTAATAGCCCACCTTCTCTGGTAGGGTTTCTTATTGTATTTGGTTCTCTCTGTTCTGCTTGTAGTATTAAAGTCTGAAGTCACCTGAAATACCTCATCATCATCCTGGATTCAGGACTTACTGTTAGAGATTTATGGTAACTAATGCCTAGGGACAGGTTGGAGGATTATGTATAATAATTATAGACCACCATATACTATTACTAAATAGAACTTTTATTTTTAGCCAAAATGCTGAGAAGCGCAAGCTTGCTGTTTTCATTTGAAAGGGATGGTAATGTTTTCCCTTAACATGGCCGTGCAGCAGAACCTATTCAAGCAAATCTTGGTGAAAGAAAGAAATTTTTGATAAATGTTTTCTGTGCAACAAAACAAACTGCACGGAATAGCTCAATAAGCCCCCTTAAATCATGCACAGTACAAATCCTTTGGAGCAGGAGGATCTATTTTTATCATGTGAGTTTCCATAGCAAAAGCTGATTTAACTCCTTAGGGTAAAGTTCACGCTGGTGCATGTCTCTGTGAAAGATCAAACTCCCTTTAACACATGGATGTGGGACCTGCAGAGATCTTACATTTGGAGTGGAGAACAGATGTCCATGCACAAACATCCAAGTGTGTACTGAAAAACTTTGTAACTATGGTGTGGCATCTCCACTAGCAGTGATGAAATGTCAGAAAACTGCTCAGCAAACAATGGTAGTTTGGCTGTGAGCAGATATCCTTTCCACTCTGCTTCAGAATAGAAGGCCTTGTAAGGATAGCCTAGGAATTTTATTCTGAAAAAATAATACTTAAATATTGTTGTTCAGTAGCGTTTCTGAACTCTGTGGGGTGTAATTATCACAGAAAAATATTTAACAGGGCAGGAAACTCTTTGCACAGCTACTCGTTGGTCAGGCAACACATAAGCTCCTGTGAGTAGTAAGAACCTGGTGCCAGTCTCAGGTGGTACAGCACAGACCCTCCTACGTGCCTTCATCCAGCATCCAGTGGCAGGTTGGCCTGGGCTGACTATCTCCAGAATGGCAATTTGCTGTTCAGAAGGAGAACTTAAACACAGTTATAGACCCTGCTGTGTTTCTTCTTGTGTGTATTCAACCTCTGTGTTCAGAGCAGCATTTCTTTATGCTTCCAGCTCTATAGAAATCTGAATTTCAGGAAGGCCTGAAGGATATTCTGTCTCCGTGGTGATGCAGATGTCACAGGTGCAATGTCACCTTCTCATGCTTGCAGCAGACGTGTCGGGAGAAAACGAGCTTGTCAGGGTTAATGAAAAGAGTTCTTGCAGCAAGTGGCTATAAAAAAAAAAAAAAAAAAGAAAGAAAAAAGTTCTGTGGAGGACTTGACTGCCATCTTCAATATGTGATAGATGTGTTGAGCTGGGATACCTGAGTCTCGTGGCCAAATCTATCATGGGCTCGGGCTGCGTGCAGGGGAGTGGCAGGATTATTTCCCTGGCAGGTATGATTTACAGGGCGCAAACCGAAGCAATTAGATTCCCAGGGATGTAAATCAGCCCGGACCTGGCCTTCCCGCGGCAGTGACGCCGGTTCGGACTCGCGGCGGTGTGGGCAGCGGCCCCGGGAGCGATGCCCGCCGCGGGGTGGCGGAGCGGCTCCGGGCTCTGCAGGGCGCGGCGCTGATGCCGTCCCCGCAGCTCCGTGGGAAGGTCGGCCGTTTGATGGGCTGCCGGGTGCGGTGCGTTCAGCAGCCCCTCGTGCTCGAGCACGGAGCGCATGGAAAGGATTTGTCTGTTTTTGAGGAATTCTGGAGCGAATTCCTTCCCAGTAGAGCTGGGAGAAACTCCAGTGAAGTGATTCAATGATTGAATTTTGTGCATTGCAATTTCTTGCAGATTCCCTGAATTGTAATTTTTTTTTATAAGTAAGCTTTGCAGTGAAGTCTTCCGATAGCCGTAAAATACATAGACAAAGGTGGACTGCAGCTCTGCCACAGTACCCAAGTTACTGAAAAGTGATCAGGTTAAATAATGTCAGAGGGTCCTGGTTTGGGTGGTATCTTCTTCCTGGTTCTAATATGCGTGTGCCAGTTCACCCTAAAAAGAGAGATTCATACTTAAAATGTTCACTTCAACTCTCAAACTTTTACTTAAAGTTGGATAGCTGTGTAAACAATTTCATGTTGAAACTTGTTTATTGGACAAATAGTATAGCAACATAGACATTGTAAAAATCAGTCTGATGCCATTTAGCTTTTATCTCTCACCAGGGAATGGTTTGGTTCTAAATTTCTCCTCACGCTGAAGTTCTACTGAAGATTATCTTCAGTCTGAAAAATCGACTGTGGGAGTTTTGCTTCGAAGCCCCGAATAGGAGCTGTTTTACAAATATTCTGTCATGATCTGTAGCAAAGTGGGATTTCTGCTAAATTCCATATAGGCTTTCTTCATTTTAAAATGCGTAGAATTCATTCCAACTTCAAAAAATTTGACTTGTCATGTGCAGATAAAATTCAAAGCAATATGCAAGCTCTGGTGTTAGAATGGCTCGGGGTGTCAGTGTTGAGTTGTTTAGAGTGTATAAATCATATGTATGTGTGATTCTAGAGCTGGTACCTGGGGATTTGCTTGATATGATTATACACACTGCTCTGCTCACTTAGTTCATTTCACGTCTGCCTCAGGAGCGACCTCAGGAGGCGTTTACATTGATTATTTCCCTCACAACAGCCAACACAGTTCAAATAAAGCAGACTATGCATAATTAAAGGCATCATTGCTTTCTCACTCAAAATAGTAATGGAGCAGTGGATCTAATTTCCTACTTAACCCATAAAAGCTGTGCTTATTAACTATTCCTATGATTATTGTTTACTAAACTAATTTCAATAATGGTCTCTGGACTCCCAACTCCCCCTTCTACTTTTTTTTTCCCCCTTGGAAAACTGAAGCTGTTTCCTTTTTACAGTAAGAGTATGACAGGGCAAACAGCTGATCCAGAGAGAGAGGCTTGGCACAGCATCCCTGAGGATAGGGCATCCCCCAGGGAACTGCACGGCTGGAGTTTTAGGCTGCAAGAAAGTATTTATGGTATACTGCAAGGTGTGCAGAGATGGAGAGCTGCACAGAGGAGAGTTGAAAAGAAGTGGAATGGGAAAAAAAAATTCCTGTGTTTAAAAAAAAAAAACAAAAAAAAACAAAAAAAAAAAGAGTGAACTGGAAAGGTGCTTCTGCATCTCAGTAATCAGTCTGGGGAAGCAGACAAGAAAGCTCTCTGTGGAACAGCTGCCCAGGTTGTACTCTCTGTTTGTCCTGGGAAGTGCTGCTCTGCTCACAGTGAGAGGCTGTGGGCGCAGAGCATGCGGAGCTGTTCCCTGCTGCAGGGAAGCACGCCTGCATTGTGGGCACTGTACTGTCAGCACACCCCAGCACAATTGCATTGGAGTTTGCTCATGTGGTGGACAGCTGTGGTTTTCTGACAATGCGGTGGTTAGTGTAGAAGACGCCCACTCTCAAAGCCAGCCTTGTATCTGTTTTTCCTGTGGGAGAAGTTTTAGCACTGCCCCCAGACTTTGGCTTGCATGCTTCCGAGGGCTGTTGTGCTCTTATTTCATTAGCATAATAAAATCTGCACCTCACAGTTTATTCTTCTGAGAACCAAAGCAAAAAACAAACAAACAAAAAAAACCCTCATACAATGATGCTTGTGGCACTGAAAGAGAAAGTTGGATGATGGGGAATGGCTGAAGGATCATGCTGATGGCATGGAGAAGCAGCTGATGCAGTCTGACGTCAGGCAGAAGCGTGTCGGCTGCAAGCCTTGATCCAGACACTGTGCCCTTGCAGCAGGAAATGATTACACCAAGCTGACTCTCGCCCTGGGATTCCTGCTCAGGCAAGACTTGCACGTGCTGTCAGGCCCTAAATTATCAGCTTTCCAGATATAAATTCTGGAAGTTGAGGCATTTTGTAAACTAGTCTTCTCATCTGATAGAATTACTAGCCCAAGGATCTTCTGTTAACCTAAAACTGCCAGGAAGTTCTGGACTAAATTCTGTGCGAATGCAGCCGAAGTTGGCAGGTAACAATCTGAGTGCAGGGACTTGCAATGAGAAAACATCTGGGCTTTGTCATGTTCTCACCCCTTGCTGATTCTGTCCAAAGCTGTGTCTTGCTATGGGGGGCTCTGAGGTGGGGTGGCTGACTTGTGTGCTTTTTCCAGTACTTGCCACTCTGGGGACACAAATAACAGTAACTTTATGGCTATTTGTACATGCTGTCATAGGCATGAACTGTTGCAATTTTGTGGGAAAGACAGATATCCACCAAGATAACATATTGTTCTTGAAGGGTGAAGCAGCCTATGTCATAGAATCACAGAATGGTTTGGGTTTAAAGAGAACCAAAGCCCCACCCCTACCGTGGGCTGGTTGTCCCCCGCCAGCTCAGGCTGCCCAGGTCCCCATCCATGGCCTTGAGCACCTCCAGAGATGAGGCATCTGCAGCTCTGGGCAGCAGTGCCAGGGCCTGAGAGCTTTGGGTGAAGAATTTCCTCAACATCTATCTTAAGTCCTGCCTCTTCTAGTTTTAAAACTGCTCCCCTTGTCCTGTCATTATCAGACCATGTAAAAAGTCACACTCCTTTATGTTTATAAGCTCCTTTCATGCACTGGAAGGCCATAGTGAGGTCTCCCCAGAGCCTTCTCTTCTCTAAGCTAAACAAAGTCGGCTCCCTTAGCCTTTCTCTGCAGAGAGGTGCTGCAGCCCTCCAGATATCCCATGGCCCTCCTCTGGACCTGATCCAACCGCTCCACATCCCTCGTGTGCTGGGGGTTCCAGGCCTGGATGCAGGACTTCAGATGAGGCAGAGCAGAGGGGGATGATCTCCTCTGTCACCAACTGCCACCCTGCTACTGATCAGGATGCTGCTGGCGTTTTGGGCTGCACACTGCTGCTCATGTCAGCTTTTCATCCATCAGAACCTCAAGTCCCCCTCCACAGGCCTACTCTTAATGAGCTTGTCTCCCAGTCCTTACACATCTGGATTGCCCTGACCCAGGTGCAGCACCTTGCACTTGATGTAGTCCTTGAGAAAAATCCTTCAGATCTTATTACTATCAGTGAATGCAAACCCACAAATCTCCTTTTTCGAGTGTCTCTACCAAAGTTAATACAACTCCCTGTTCTGCTGTGTGGGGCTGGGTCCTGGTGGCTGTGCCCAGAAGGTTCAGGCTGGTGACTCCATGTGGGGGGACTGAGCACGATGGATGGGGGGCTGCCACGCAGACCCTGCTGTAGAATGAAACTGTTCTGTAAATAAAACACTCCATACCTGCGAGCCTCACATTTTTATGAACTTGAGCAAACAAAAGCAAGCGAGTGTAAGAAATAGCTGAGAAGTCACAAGCTCAGTTTGTTTCATAGGCTGTTAAATATCTGACAAACTTCTGGTTAACTTTAGCAAAGACCAACGACAAGTGGATTATTGCCATTGTAAATTGTATCTAACAGTTTAATAGTCGTAGTACCTGGTATGTTCTTTTTAATCATATGTGCCTGGAGTGTTGCAGAACAGAGAAAGCATCTGGATCTATAGCAGCTGAAGTAGAAAGTTGATTTTCTGTTTACAATATGACTTTCTGCTCATAAGAATGTCCTTTAAGTTTGTGGTAAGTGCGCATCTTGTGTGTAGATGGTATTTAGTATGCGAAAAAGGTGTATTTTGTGTGCAAGTTGTTTAGATCCTGGTGGAATTTTTTTTAGATTGGAAATGAGAAAACAAATACGGTGAACAGAACCCATGTTGTTTTCACTGCAGAAGGAAAGGTGCACCTGGAAAGGTGACCTCCGTGTGTGGCTGAAGACGTGAGGTGAGGGCTGTGTGGCGCAGCTGTGATGCGTCCATACAGACCAGCCATGCTGAACCCACGCTGTAACTGCTGTAACAGTTCCCACTGCACAAACACAGAGTGGAGGAGGCCCTAGGAGTTCATCTCAGCTTGCAAGCATATGCCCATGTTAGCCCTTTACTGAGTGTATGTGTATACTCGTGTGTCTAGCTGACTGGAAAGGGGTTGTGAATACAGTCATATAATTCCTGAATTTTGTTCAGGCGCCTTAACAGCTTCTCCTACAGGCAGGAAACATCAGTTCTGGCTGATAGATAATCGAAAGTAATGACTGGGACTTGGCAGAGCTCTGGGTCCTGCCTGGTTCTGCTGTTTATCTATATGAGACTAGATTTGAAATGGGAAAGGATTCTGGTTGTCTTACTCTGTTGAAAAACAAAAGCCATAGTATTTAAAGAGGTGGGCAGGGCTTTTCAGCACAGCCTGGGTGAGCTGGGGCAAACCTGCGGGACACGTCAGACAGGGTGCTGAGATGCATCAGAAAGAGTCAGCTAAAATGAGGTATCTGTGAAATATATTAAAACTTATTAAATAATTGCAGTATACTCTACCTTAGACATGGATTTAGTTCATTCACTAGTTCAAGGTCCAGCTCCAGCTTTCACGTAGGAGAGACTGCACTTGGAGTTTAGCAATGCACACTGTTAATTCATGGGTCGGTGTTTCATCATAGGATCTAGAGTGACCTCAGAGCAGCCCCCAGGGCATGGCTCTGCTAGTGTCTTTCTGTCTCCCTTTGCTGGACGGAGTGGGGCAGGAGTCACCGCAGACCTTCCCCTTGCAAAACCCTTCGTTTGTTGCTAATCTGCTTTCTACCCGCTTCATTTGTGATGCAGAGTTGAAAGCAAAATCATTAACACAGAAGCTGTTGTGAGATGAAAAGACAGTAGAATTTGTCTTGTGACTGCTTTGCTTCCTTCTGTCTGTCAGTCTCTTCTTCAAGTGTAGGTTCTCAAAGTAGCCTGTTTCCCAAATCCAGATCTCTGTTAGGATCAGAAGGACCAAACCCGTTCTCTCTTGCCCATTGCTGGTATTGTGCACAATTCCCAGACAGGGCTTCAGGTTGGCAGGGTATCCCATAAAGGGTGGGCTCCATTATTCCATAAGATGTGAATGCTGCAGTCCCCAGACAGGCGTCAGTGCCCAGGCAATCCTATGCAGGAAAGATTAGTATCAGTCCTAGAAAGAAGCAGTCAGAGCTGAGATTATCATCTTCCTTCCCGTGGAACTCTGTTGGAGGCTTCCAGTAGTTGTCCTGTGAATGACATACTTGGGAAGCAGACATGGCAGTGGATGTATTGGTGAAAACACTGGAGGATTTATCAGAGCAAGTTGCCTCCTGCAGCTCAGCTTTGTCCCAGCTGGCTGCCAGTGTTCAATCCTGCCAGATTTCTTTCCCTTCAGAAGGTAACGGGCTGGAAGTATTTTCTCTTGAAGATAAATGATTGGGGAAAACTTGGGGAGGAGGGCACTGGAACAAGGGAAGCCCCTGGGTCATCTCTTCCTGTGAACAAATAGGATGGGATCAGAGAGTCCCAGCTTCAGGCTGAGAATGTTTATTACTTTTCTATTTCTATACATGAACCACTTTACAATTAGAGTTCAGTCCAGGGCTCAGTTAGGTGGACACATGAATGCTGATTCCCACACCTATGATTTAATGTAATTTATTCAAGCTAAAAAAAGCTGTCACTAGAAGGTAGAAGGGATCTGTGGTTGCTGTCCTTCTGTCCATTTACCTCCACGGAGATATGCCAACATTGATTTTGGCAAGATGTGCACGGGAGTTGCAACTAGTGCAGGGGCTGCACACCGAAGCTGTGCATCAGGTCAGTGAGATTGTCCATGGTCATTTTGGGCTGGCTATTGTATTTCTATGTCCCAGTATCAGGAAATGTCAATGCTCCTTTCTGAAGTGGTTTAATGCAGTGTTGCACACCTGCTTTGCTGTGGTTGTCATCTGCTATCTGGTAGGCTGATCATGGCATGCTTTTCTGTTTTGATTTGGAGTATTTCTTTCAGCCTAGTAGGAAGTGGTTCCTTGTTTCACTGCTCATCAGATGTGGCTTTAGAATACTTTCAAGCTGCTCACACAGCTGAGATTGCAGATACCTCTGCTGACTTTTTTACCTCTGCTGACTTTTTATAAGCACATTTTCAGTGCTTCAGATTGGATGAGGTTCAGGATGTATCCTGTCCTTTAATCCTTGCACTGTCTTTCACTCTACAGAGCTGACCAGAGTATGTAAGTTGTCTAAAATTTTGGGCCAAACAGTACCAGCAGCATCTATCCCCGGGGAACTGCTCCTATGCAGTGAGATGCAGTTACTGAGCCTGTGATCTGCTCAGTCCTAAAATTATTCCTGGGATCAAACAAGTGGAATTGACTCATAATAATAGAGGTCCCAGTAGGCCTAAATAGAAATTGGTTTTCTCAGATTCTTGATTTGTGTTGGTGTTAAACACAATCACTGACACATCATTCGTGTCTGCAGATGTTGACACAATACTTGTGAGGACCCAAAATGTGGGTAGGCTGCTGCTCTGTTTGCAGCCACGTTGCTTTGTGCTATCCTAGTTTTCCAGCTCACAAAAGAAAAAATAACTGAGATTTGTCTTGTCTTGGGCTGACAGTATAGCCAAGTGATTGCCAGTCCAATTTGGCAGTTTTTAATCATTTTATCTCTGTTCTCTTCTCTCTGGGGAGACAGTCAGTGTTTAGCAGTCTGCTCAGAAAGACCTTGGGGCTAGTTTCAGCGGCAGTGGCTCAGAGCTCCGATTATTAGCTCTGCTCTTAGGAGCACACTGAGATCTTTCCCAAGGGAGTGGTGTGAAAAATTAACACAGGCTTAGAGCAGCAGTGCAGCAGCAAGCTATGTAACTGTAATTACTCCATTGATATTCCTCACACAATAACACTGTCATCAGTCATTTACATAAACTTTTTCTCCATGAAGAGGGAATGGCTGCTTATAACCCTATTGGGTGCTTCCAGAGCATGCATTATACATTTTATTTGCTCTAATTTCAGTCTCAAGGCCTGTAGGAAGAGAGAGAGGAAACATGCCTTCTTTCTGTTGTTTTTTCGTGTTGTAGCAGTATCCATGCCACTCCACAAACATCATCGTGCGAACAGACTAAAATGGGTCTTGAGGATATCAGGAACAATTTCCAGAATTTGAAATGTTTGTTGTAATTAAAAACAAACAAACACCACCCATAAATATTTTAAATAGAAAGATTCAGCTGCTCTGTACCAAATCTCTGTTGCTCACGTTTTCAAATCAGGTCCACTAAGTATGGTCCTCTTGCAGGAGCCAGAACTCCTCAGGATTTATGCTTTCTTAGGTTTTTTTCTTCCAAAGTATGCTGCATTGTTCTGTGCCCTCCACCTGTGCCAGACTCCTACAGCTTCACTTTTCCCTCCACTCCCAGAGAGAATGGCTGCATTACCTGCAACTGCTCTCATCTGACAGCAGTAATCCAAGAGAGTAACAACAAATAATTGGTTAATACAGAATTAACATCATCCTGTCTTCTGTCAGAGATGCTCATTTGCTTTGCATCTCTTAATGCAGTGTAAAAGCCAGAGCTGTATAAAGCAAACTGCATTTCTCCCAGGTCAGAGCCACGCGGAGTAGAGCAGCCCAGTGCTGGGCCCAGCAGCACTTTGTGGTCCCGATGGGCTGTGATTTGGAGCGGCTGGCTCAATCAGCCTGCTCTGCAGCTCTGTAAATAAGTGTGCTGCTTTGAGCATTGCCGAGCCTTCCACAGCTTGGCCCCGTCGTTCTCAGGCTGTGCCGGACCGCACGGTCACTGCAGAGAGGAAGAGAAGAGGAGATGTGCTGAGCTTCTTAAAGGAGCGTCTCATGAGGGACGAGATGTCCCTATTGCAGGAAGTGTTTAACTTTGGTGGATGTTACACTTTCTCTAATTAAAGTCTTTGGAGCCAGATATTCCCGGGGCCAAGGCTAATAATGTATTCCGAAGAATAATAACCCTGTCGAGCTGCGGCGCGCTTATTGATGGCGCTGTACCTGACGGCGCTGACCGCGTCCCCTCGCCCTGCGCTGCGCTGCTCAGGCCTGCAGGGCACGGCGCCACATATTGCTGTCACAGAAAGAACTCTGAGCGCTGCAGCAGGACGCGTCTAGCGGGGAAAAAAGGCGCATGATAGTCAAATTTCACTTGCTGAATATTTAATGAAGCCTGCAGTGTTTATTTGGTTAGCCTGTCGATTTTTATCGTTCTGTCAATAGCTTCTCATATGTGGCACGGTGATGATCTTTAGCAGCCTGTCCCCTGGGAGCTAAAGCGCTAAATGCAATTATGGATTTTATACCGCAATGTGTTTGATATTTCCACTGATCTAATTTGCAGTCTGGTAGTTTATTGTTTGGCATTTTAATGGCGTTTGAATGCTATGGAAAATTTGATTTCTCTTTATAATTCACCCTAACATCATTAATGCTGGTAGCTGGATAGCATAGATTTTAGAGGACTAAATATATAGGAAAATTATTTTTTTAATATGGACCAAAACAATCAGTTTTAACTAAAAGGAAGCCTGTGTCCTATTTTTCCAGCACTTCCTCTTTGTCACTTTCTGTTAAACACTAAGATGGCTTTGAGGAAATGATGAAACAAATGCTGGACTTCAGCAAATAAAATACAAATGTGGTGTCTTCTGATGGAGGCTTTGCTGCACAGCTCAGAGATCCTCAAGAGTCCTTTGACAGAGGAACAGAACGAGAACCATCTCTGAGAAGTCTGATCGGACTGTTCCTCTTTTCTACTCCAGGTCGCTTTTACTTCATAATTAATCCTCCACACTTTTTTTTTTTTCTTTGGGTGGGAGAAGCCCTGAGCCAACCACTTACTCAGACGCATACATCTGAACACCACACCATCTCTGCAGGAAGTCACATAACTAAAAAATAAAAATAAAGACACCCAAGCCACAGTTTGGTGGGAGTTCTTGTCTGTTGGATTTGGGCTGTCGGCGATAAGAAGGGGTGCGCAGAACCGCGAGGGCCGAGGTGGCTTGGGGGAGTTAATCACGGTGTTATTTTACACATCTACAACACTTTTATTGTGCAGTAACTCATGAGTTATGGGTCCTCTGCAATTGCAAAATAAATCCTTTAATTAACCACCTAGTCAGAAACAATTTAACCTCCTCAGTGTATCTCATAAACTACATTAGCCCCAGATTTATTTAAAATAGTGTTGTGCAAGTGTGATCTATTTGTATTAAGAATATGTCCTTTGTTATGTCAGGCATACTGGGACTAGGAAACAAATCTGGTTTATATGGTTTCATCTATGGCTTTTAATGATTTTACTGAGAGTTCTTCAAATAGAAGCAAATGTGTTTTTCCGCTGAGCAATACATGAAAACACACAGGCAGAACGATAGCCATTTCACTTACACAGATAGCTTCAAGTCGTGCTGCTTCTTGTTAAGGTCTGTTTTACAGACAACGGTGTTTGAGAAACCTTACTCTCCTACTACGTCCAGTAAAAGTCAAACCATGCAGTTACATGCTGACAAGCAATGATTCTGTATGTTGAATGCTGAAGAGTTTGTTTCTGTCTTTCAGCAGAGGTGTGAACACAAGGCCAGTCAGTGTAATAAATCTTACCGGCTGCCAGAAATAGAGCATGCCTTGTGGTTTGTGAATTTCAGAACATTAAAGAGGTTCAAGAGAGTTCCTCTTCTAATGTAATCAAGTAGAAAAGCCGACAAAAATAAGAAGTCATAAATGAGACCGAAATGAGGTGCCAAAAGCACTAATGAATGGGTACAGAGTAACCAGCCCTGTGACTGACAAAGCCCTTCAGTGGTTGCACTGATCGATGGACTGTTTTGCTTTTTGGATGTGATTCATTCCCACCCACAGGTTCTCAGTGCCTCTCAGGAACGTGGCTGCATTGATGTTGCTGCTTGCACTGTATTTGGTAGCAGCAACAAGCGCTGACTGTATTTGTAATTCATCTCACAGTTCTTTCTATTATTAACAGATTTTTGCGAAGGCGGTGTTCCCTAAAATATATTTTCTCTGAAAATGCTAAATGGTAAAAGCAATATTGGTCACACAGAGGAGAGACTCTTAACTACCACATTATCTTCCCTCGGGTCCGTGTATCTCTCAGGGCACTCATTTTGTACCATAGCGATAGGCCGTGCTGTTGGATCACAGCGAGTTTGGGTGATCAGAGGCTGCATGGAGGGCACCTGGTGTCCCGTGGTGAAAATAACCCTGCAGTGTACCATGAACAGGAGCAGCAGTTGCTGGAAGCAGGACAAAGCATCACACAGCTGTTTCTCCAAGAAGTATATATTAAAAAAATAAACCTACTGTATTATTCAAGCTCTGGCCTGTGAGAAAATCAGGCGGAAGGTTTTTGATGCCTTTGTTTGCAGGATCTAAAGCTCACATTCTGTCACAAAATGGTTGACAAACCTAGTTAGCAGGAATTAAAAACTGCCACCAAGTTCTGGGGAGAGGCAGGCTAATGACATCAGGGCTGGCCCTCCAAATGCTCTGTTAGCAGATGATAGATGAATGCACGCCTCACTCGGCAGCGCCACCAGCCTTGCTCCATTCTTGAATATCTGTCAAGATGTTAAGTGGACGACTGCAATCAGCAGTGAAATAAGACCTGTGTAATCTGATGTTCCACTTAGAAAAGAAAACAAAATTCCTACCACCTAATATGAGACTACACCAGTCAACACACAAAGGCCTTTCAAGAAGGCTAGGTATCTGATAAAATCTTTACACCTCATTATCATTTGTAATTTAGAGATATGGGTACAGCTGTATCTACAAATAGTGCTTGATGACATTTCCAGGGATTTTTATCTGTGGCTGTTTCCAGCAAACAGCTCTTTATTTGTGTTGTGCTTTTACATGCCTTTTAATGTGTTTTTATTCAAATTTTATCTTGCTGGGAGGGGTAGGCTACCTATTAAAATTGTCCCTTCAGTAAGGATATACGTAGATTAGCAATAAGGACAGTCTTCTAGTTCTCTACAACAGCAGTTTGGCTTTGGTTAATTCAATGTATATTATTTTCAATTTATAGTCGAGCTTAAGTCATCTATAAGATGATAGGAAATGGAGATATTACCTTTAGTGCAGAAAAATCACACCTCTTATGGAGAGTCTGAGAGAAGCAGCAACAATATGAACATTAAGTAAAGTTCAGTTTTCAGTATCTAGGACACGACAGCCCAGAGACAACATCAAGCTTTGTTACTGTTTAATCTGAGCCTTTCTGATTGCTTTCACCCACATAGTTTGGATTACAGAGGATATTAGCTGATGTAATTGAATGCACAGCAGTTTGCTGTGAGAAGACAGTCAGCTGTATAAGCACATTTGCTTCCTCAGCGTTATAACAGAGGTTTATAGGATGGATGCTGAGGCCTGAGAAAGTGCACCCAGAGGACTGATTGAACATTTCAGCAGAAAACACTGAATGAAGTAGAAACACTCATACAGCTCAATCCTGAGCACAGTGTACAGTTGATAACTCAGTGGTGCAAGGCTGGCTTCCACCATTGATTGCTCTCATGCAGAACTTCGGGGTACTGCTGAGACAGAGCACTCTGTATGTCCAGGAGCATGTTCCTGCTGCACCTTTGCTGTATGGCTCCAACTCCCACTTTGTGCCTGGGCTCCTTTCCAAAGGAGGATGGTTTATGTCCAGGACTTGTCCTAGAAAGCAGCTGGGGCACAGGCAGGGCACCCTGTGGGGATCAGCCATGGGAGGCATAGTGGAGCTTACCATCAGCACAGCTTCCAGGAGCAGCACTCTGCTGTAATGCTCTCAGCACAGTGCTGGATACTGTGCCTGATGTTTTGCACAGGTCGGGCAGCTTATTGTCACTGCGACATGGTGCTTTGGAGCACTGGTGTTACTCTATAGTTCTCTGGAGCACAGAGTTGCTCTTCTTTCCTGCTCTGAGTCCAAAGGGCTGTATCCTGCAGGTACAAGGTAGGTCTCCTTATGTGAAATCAGTTTGAGTTCAGGATCCTGGCTCCAACCCATCCAGTCACTCAGTGCACTGCATGCACCTGAGCTGGCCTTGCCTTCCCACCAGGTGTTCCATCACTGCTTCAGGCTTAGCATTTCTGCTATACCTTGTAAAACTACATATAACTTGATCTGTAAAGTCAGGTTTAATAGTCAAGGAGGAATATTCTTGTGACAAATATCTAACTGTAGTTTCTAATAATCATGAAATTTTAAGCAGGACCAGACATTCTGAAATATTTTTTTTTTAAACTGCTTTTTTTTGGCTTTGTGCTTTTCTACTCTCCCAATATGAGCTAACTGTAATTTTAGGATTATGCTGGTAAATAAAAAGGAGAGATTGGCAAGGATAAACTCCATAAAGTGTTCTGCAAAGACCTTTATTCCAGCCTGGTTCAACCACTGGAACTCAAACAGCAATAAAATTATGATTACTGTTATTACTATTAGACATATTATGAATGTACATCCCCAACATTCAAGCAATATTCACCTTTCCCTTCATGCTGCAGAAGCTTCCACGTTCTCACCCACGATCTGTAAGAAGAGGTTAGGACAGGTGCACTGGAGTTCCTCTGTACTGAGGTGATGCTGTCTGTCATTTAAGGGAGCCCAGATGCATTGTGCATATTTACCATTTCACTTACTAGCTGTGTGTTGCACAGTCTGTTTCTTAAAAGTCAAGAGTGCTGGTAGCATACAGGTGATGCATCACCTTTTGTAATGTTTTCACTTTCTCTGTGTTTAATGTTTTGTATTTTTTTTTTAATGAATGTGACTATCTTTCATGCATTTTGGCTGAGATGGGGTTAAAATCCTTTGCAGAGGCCTATGTGATGCTGTGTGTTGGATTTTTATGAAAACTGTGGTGATGACATGTTTTAGGTTGTTGCAGGGTCAAGGACTTTCTGCTTCTTACGCAGCTCTGCCAGAGAGAAGACTGAGGGGAGCTCTGCTGGGATGGCTGACCCCAGCTGAGCAAATACATATTCTGTACATATGGCACTGTGCTCAACCAAAAATGTTGAGGGAAAGGAGGAGGAAGGGAGGATATTTGAAGTGATGCCATTTGTCTTTCCAATAAACTTTTCCACATCATGAGCTCTGCATTCCTGTAAGCAGCTGATGGGAAGTAGTGAATGAAATCTTTGCTTTGCTTCCATGCAACTGTTTTTATCTCAACCTGTGGGTGCCATGCACTCTACCTTTCCAACTCTCTTCCCCATCTCACCTGGGGAGAGTGAGCAAGTGGCACCTGCTGTACAGCTCCTCCCACTGTGAGCATCCCAGAAAACATGCTGCTTCCATTATGTAACTAGAAGGGAAAACAGAGACCTAAATTAGACTGAAAATAATGACTGAAATTCATATACTGCACTTATTGTGTGAAGAGATTCTTGTTGACCCTCTGCTGTTCTGAGATTGCTATGATGATTGTTGTTATCTCTAGAAATTTTCTCAGAGAGAGGGAATAAGAAGGAAGTAAGATTGTTTGAAGAGGTCAGGAATGGAGGAAAAGAGGAAAGAGTGAATATTGGAAGGAATGAAGGGTGTTAGGGAGGGAGGGAAAAGGAAGGAGAGAATGAGAGTTAAGCAGACAGAGGTAGAGATTAATATGGATGTAGACTCTTTCTCAGGTACTGTGATACAGCAACTCAATGAAAGGCTGGAGCAGAGCTCCTGGTGAGGCTGCAATCCTGACAAGGAGAATCTGTGTTGTTGCATTAGGAAATGTACATTGAGTTGCTGGTATTTTCTTACTATTCTCTTTGCCTAGCATTGTATTTAAAGACTTGCATCTTTTCACAAATCTGGCCTGAAGAAAGTCTGAACACCATTTCAGACAACACAGTACAATGTACTATGAAACTGCTTAATGCTGCAGAAAATTGCTAATGCAACAAAACAGAGCCCCTTGAAAAATCAGCTAACGCTTCGTTTTGCCTTCCTGGGTCCCTTTTGACCCCGTTTACAGGGAGCAGTACTTCCCCCAGAATAGTTGCGGCACAGAGGAGCTGTTTGGATTCCGTTGCTTCCTTGAGCCCTCCCCAGTGTTGTGTGCTTTTGCAGTGGAAAAGAATGCAAAAAAGCTTCTTTTCAATCACTCAACAGAAAGCCCTATCAGCTGATAGTAACTCTTCAGACAAGCTCAGGGTAGTGTCCTGCCTGGGGAACCCAGAGGAAAAAGACTGAGAGATCTTCAGCTTTCCTTTCGTTTCCCTAGCTTGCTCTGCTGTTGTGGCTGCTGCTAGCAAAGGAAGAATACATGGCAGGTTGAGAAGAGGGTGGCCAGTGGATGTTGGCACCGGCATTTTCTCTTGGCAGGCAATCTTTGGTTATTTAATTGGTCCTAAGAGAGTCACCTGAGCTAAAGCAGTAAAAGTAGAAGCATTAATATACTTAATCTTACATTAGATGATGTAGTTTTATGTTGGATTGGCAAAAACCTGTCCTTTGAATTAGGAGTTGACTTACAGTATTAGACTAATTGGGAGACAGGATCCTAGTCATTAAGCAATGACACATGTGTTACATAGCAAAAGAAAAAACAGTTTCTGTCATTCCTACCATTATTTGTATTATGACATCTTCTGAGGGCCTTGTCTACACCATGGCTACTGCTGTCCTGATGATAAAAAAACTCAGACAAAGAACCTTAAAAACCCAATGGCTTTGAGGCTCTCCACTTTTTAATAAACTACAGACAAAAATACATATGTAAAGACTCCCTAATTCAGCAATGAGAAATAATGTAATAGCGTGCATGTCACAAAGCTCATCAGGACATAAAAATTAGGTTAACAGTGATTACCGAATAAAGGAACTATATATGTAAGTACAAAAAAATGTATATTCAATGTATGGATAAATATGTTGCAGACAGAAGATATAGGGGCTTCTACAGGAGAAGATAATTAAAGATTTCTGTACTTCGTTGGAGAAGAAAAGTTCATTGAGATCCAGCCCTTCTCAGGGGGTTGGAAAAGTTAGAGCAGCAGAAGCAGCTGCTATGGTGATTCCATATAAATTTTTATCTGATGTCCTGCACAAGCAGGAATGCCTGAGTGATTGCTGGCAGACGAGGGAGAGGAGGTCTCGAAGGTACGTGCTTCTGGTTCCCATTGCTACCTTAGCTATAGATGGAGATTTGAAAGGAACCTAAAAATTCTTGAAAGCAGAGTGACATTTCATGCATTTCTAGAGTGGTGTAAAGGGGTTATGCATCATTGAAAGTCAGGCAACATAAAAGGTGCTTGGACCTTTCTGAAAGGGGGGCGAAGCTTGTGGTTGTGTTGATAGACTTAAGCTCCTTCCAGCCTCTGTGCAGCTGGGTAAATCTCCCTAGGATTGGGCTGGCTAACAGAAATATTGGCATTCCTTAGTGCTGGGTGAGTGAGTACAACTGATTCATTTCTTTGCTCTGCAGCGTAATTCTAAGCAGCTTCTTTTTAACAAAAAGGATCAAAGTCTCCAAATGAGAATGTGGTGAACTTGATACTTCTCCACAAGCCCAATAGGCATGGACAATATACATTCTGTAACCAAAACCTTTTGGGGTTTGTGTAATACAATACCCTTTCTGTAACCCCCACCCTTTTTCTCCATCCTTGTGACCCTGCTGCAGCTAAGGGACTGGACAGTAGAAAAACATGTCAAGCATGAAAAGCAGCAACTTGAGGGCAAACATGACCCCTCCACTGCTAGTTACTGAACTTCTGAAAGTACGTCAAGCAAGCAGAATCAGCTAAAAAGGGAGGCCAGGGACACCTCATGTTGTGCAAGATGGGAGGTTAGGTCTTTGCTCTTTAGAACTAAAGTGTTTTGTTTTAATCATGGAGAGAGCTGCTGGCTTGGCACAGTGTGAAGTGGCTTTAGAAATTCTGAGGAAGGAGGAATTTCTCAAAACAGTAAGGAAAACAAAAGTCAGCAACAGGGAAAAATTGGCCAGCATTTTTACAACAGGAAATGTGGAGGATACTGGAAAGAGAAAATTAATGACACTGGGAGTACAATCCTGTTAGCTGTTATTGTTGACACCTCATTTCTAGACCACGATGCCAGCTAAGGCCATGTTTCACTTGACACTAACTTGAGTCATCTTTGCCTCACCCAGAGAAAAAGAAATATCAAGCAAGAGAGCAAAACTTTATAATAAGAATTGAGCGCATCACAAGAAACTTCTCTGCTGTTGGAATCTGATAGCAGCTGCAGTATGGCTGCTGCAAGGATTCTTTGAGTTGATTGCACCAAATATTTTGCTGTATTTTATTTTCTGTGGTAGAATAAATGTTCCATTATGAGCATTGGAAAATGCTAGCTATACCTATTTTAAACACAAGTGTAATGTTTTATAGCCCATATAGGGATAATTACAAAGTACAAAATCACAGACTTTATAGCAGATTTTCCCAGGAGTGCAGTTAGGAAAACAGTATGTGTCATGTAGCCAATTTAGATAATGATTCTGATAAAGATAAACTGAATTGTTTATAATAAGTAATTGGGCCTACAAAGGCCCAAATGACACAGTTGAGTGTGCAGACTTGGAAATGGCACGGAATGCGGTGCGGCCTCGGATGCTGCACGGTTTTCCTCAGGTGTGGAGCTTCTGCCCACGTCGTCTTTGGCTGGATTTGATCTTTCTAATGCAGTTAATTTTTCTCAGGAATAGCAAAGATTAAAAACAGTTCAATTTATTTTTCCTTTGAGACTCCGAGGCAGTGGCTTTTGTTCATCTGTGCTGGAGGAACTGCAGGGCACATCAGCTGATTCACGTTTCCCGGCGGAAGTGGGAGAGACACCTGAATGCTGAAAATGCAAAAGGAAAGCCGCAGCCTCCTCTGCTCCTTGCAGAAGTCCTAGGGCACATTCAGAGCTGAACCATAAAGAATACTGGCCTTGTAAATACAGCATTGCTTTACCACAGGCAGGAGATTACTTGTTGAGTAGATTATCTCTCTTGAGATAAGACAAAATCCTTCAGACTCGAGTGGAGTATCTTGTCTGGCCTATTAGTATATGACAAGATGCAGTTTGGGCCCAGTAAGCCTCTATCAATCACAAGATGAAGTAAAGCCCTAATTATCATTTAATTGCTGCCTTCAGCTTGAGCTGCCCTTCTTCACAGTTTTCTGCATCCATTTGAGATTAGGTTGCACTGAAATGAGAACCGTAAAGGGCCTGGCAAAGGTGTGAAATTCCCTGGGTAACTGAATTAATGACAGCGCACTCCTGCTGCTAGGGGGGTTTCTGTTCTCTATGAAGACAGAATGAGTGAGGGCAAAGGGAAATAATGGGGAATTGGCAACGATAGCTCTCAGCCATTTGTTCACAAAAAGAATGACATAGAACAAGCTGTTTTGGCCAAACTTGAGGAGAACAAAGGAAATACCACTCACAGACATCTGAATTTATGCTAATTTTGTAGAACTGTGTTGTAAATTATTTCGTTGAATAAGAAAATGTTGTAATATGTCCTTGTAGGCAGCTGAGTACAAGTAGCGATGATAAGCACTGTTAACACTAATTTTTCTTTTCTACTTTATTCTATCAGGGCAGTTTGAAGTTGATTAACGGAGAGGTTTGGGGGTTGGTTTGGTCTGGTTTTGAAGCAACACTTGTTTTCCTATGCTCTGCATGGCAGGTGTGTTTTCTAAGTAAACTGCAGAGGCTGAATGTTGTTTCGCATGATGAAATCTTCCCAGCAGCCCTGGCACTGACATTCATCATTAAGATGCTTGTCTACACTATGTAGCTTTACAACATCAAATTCAGTTTCAAAGATAATTACAGGCCATTAGTGCCTGACACATGGAGTTTAATAACAGAGAGTAAATACTGCGGTGATTTTGGAAATGCATAAATAAATAGATAAATACATGAAACGGAGTTGTCTAGCTTTAAAAATGAGCTCCATAATACTGGTATTGCCTGAGAAACAAGCATAATTGCAACTGGTCACTTAACCTCATTAGATGAAAGATGTAGTCCTATTAATCCATCATTTTACTAGTCTGCTTGGCAAGCAAATGCTACTCTTCCTAAACTGGAACTGCACACTAAATGTTTGCGGTCCTCTGTAACAGGGTGGACTGTGCAAACCTAATACCTAGGAGCACGTGGGTAGCCTTGCCATCGCTGTTGGGTTCCAGACATTTTATGAGTGTTACCAAAAATGAGCATTAAAAGCTTGATAAACTTTTAAAGCATACATATTTTTATTTAAAATAAAACACTGAGCATCCTAACAACGTAGTTGGAATTCCTTTGTCCTGACATATCTTCAGTTTAATTAAGACCATAGAATGTCTCAAGTCAGAGGGACCCACAAGGGCTCCACACAGCACCACCCCAAGTCCTGTGTATCCCAGTGCTCCCTGAGCTCACAGCAGCTTGGTGCCAGCAGTATCTGGATTTAAGATTGAGAGTGATCAGGTGCCTTTGCTGATACCGAGGTAACTGCATGGGCCTTGCATGGCTTCTGGCATAGCAACGCTTCAGAATGTGGTGATGGAACCCCTGTGGGTGCACAGCTAAAATACTCCTAGGCCTGGAGTTGGTTTTAAGCATTATGAAACTTCCGTCAGGACACCTCTGACATTGGAGTAGCCAGCTGCTGAGAGAACCGAATGAAAATTGCAGAAGCTTTGAGACAAAAATGCTGTATTTGCAAAGGGGCGTTAAGTAGCATTTAACACATTAGAAGAGAAGGGAGTAGACTTGCCTATTTTTAACTTATGCTTTAGAAAGAAAATATCCATTCAGCTCTGACACCAAGGTTGCTTGAATTCTCTTTCTTGGAGGAATATTCATTTCATCTAGCAATTATCAAAGTAACTGTAGAAAGCAAAGGATGGAACTGCAGAGATCATCATCTGCCAAAGACTTTGTCAGAGCTTTTTTTCTTTTCAGAATATCCATTTTAACCTAACAAAGCTTGTTATGACTATCTTGCTGTATTTCTCATATGCTTGAGAAAGTTCCCATGCTGAGACTTTGTACAGAAGATTTAAGCCAACAATAGCTTTTGCAGCCTGCTTATAAATCATACAAAATTAAGGCTTTTAACAGGAGAGATTTTGTTGCTTTATCCATGAGGCTGCAATGTTCTGTAAGCCGTTTGTTTGGCTAACATATTACAGTAAATGACACCTTATCTGCTATGGCTGTAGAATATGTGCTGTAAACTGTTAAGTGTTCCTTTGTCGTGTTTTGTATGCTGGGACTTAAAGTGCTTGACAAACCATGGTGTATCTACACAGCTAATAGAAAAGCCTTTACCCGTGTTAAGCTGGAGAAGATAAAGCGGCATGATGGTGACGGGTTGATGGTTGGACTAGATGATCTTAGTGGTCCTCCCCTATGAAGACAGGCTGAGGGAGCTGGGCTTGTTCAGCCCGGAGAAAAGAAGGCTGCAGCGCGAGCTCATTGCAGCATTTCAGTACCTAAAGGGAGCCTACAAACAGGAGGGGAATCAACTCTTTGAAAGGGTAGATAACTGCAGGAGAGGGGAAATGGTTTTAAGTTAAGGGAGGGGAGATTTGGGTTGGATGTCAGGGGAAATTCTTTACAGAGAGAGTGGTGAGGTGCTGGAACAGCTGCTCAGAGAGGTTGTGGATGCCCCATTCCTAGAGGTGTTCAAGGCCAGACTGGATGGGGCCCTGGGCAGCCTGGTCTAGCACTAAATGAGGAGCTTGGCGGCCCTGCACGTGGCAGGGGGTTGGAGATTCACGATCCTTGAGGTCCCTTCCAACCCTGGCCATTCTGTGATTCTGTCTTTTCCAACCTTAATGATTCTTTGATTAAGTGCAGTTCAGCACTGGACACTTCTGAGGAGAGGTGCTGGAGCTCAGAGTTATAAGCAGGTCTTCTGACTTCGTTTCTCTGCTCCAGCTGCAGCTGTGGGCATGGCTGTTCAAGGCCAACCGAAAGGTCTGTCTCTCCAGTATCTGACTCTAACAGTGGTTAGTATCTTCTTCTCTCCCCTTTTACGTTTTGCAAATCTAAGCAAAGTACCAGGAGTTTTCAGGGTGCACTGCAATCCAAAAATAAAGTACTTATTTCAGTACACACTAATCAGGAGGCAGCCTCTTCTTTTTCCACCTCTCAGAAATTTGCTGTAGAAATTGTGAGATTAAATGAAAAAGCATAAAAGGCAATTCATGCTGGCTTTCTTCCTCCCCTCTAGCCTTTTAGTCACAACTGTACTTTGTTCTTTTTTCATGTTCTGCTCCATGTTCACATTCTAAAAAAAAAAAAAAAAAAAAAAAATCATAATTCAAAGAGAAGCAAATTAAATTGTATTTCTCCTGCAGGTCACTGGTGGGAGTATCTGGGACCTAGCATTGAAACAATAGGGAAGTCTTACAGAGGGTGGGATGTTTGCAGGCAAATCACCCAGTCTTTTAGTACTAACATACTTGCTTTGGAAAACAACTTTGGACAGCTCTCAGAATACGGCTATGGAAAAACTGTGTAGGGCTGGAGAAGACTTGTCCTGCCCTTTGCAACCACCATTAAAGGTGTTGGTTAAAAGCAGCATTAAGGAGGACACTGGACAGACTGCTGTTCATTCACTCCCTCTGCAGTCATTAGAGTTTTTAAGTGTCTCGTTGCATTGAGTTTGATTGCATGAAGCTGATTTCTAGCTGGACAGAACTTCCTTGAAAAGGATGGTGATTTGAATGCAGCATGCCGTGCACTGAAAAGACTCAAATTATGATCAAAGCAAGAGTCACACAGTGACTGGCACAGCACAGCTGATTATTTAACTTCTAATAGACCACACAAAATTCTGCTCACGCCTGGGAAAGCAGAAATTGGTCAGCAGCTTTCAGCCATCCTCACAGGCTGCACGCAGCGTTTGTGTCCAGAGAGCTCCTCTGCATCCAGTGTCACCACGCAGGAGCAGGAATGTTGAACAGCCTGCTGTGCTTTAGGGCCTCTGATAGCATCTCTGTTTTGCAGCAGAAAAGTTTGGTTATAATGAATGGGAAATCACTGCCACGGCTCTATTTTCTCACATGCTCAGATCCCTGCAAGCTTTGAAAGCCGATGCCTTATTACCCCGGGGCATTACTGCAGGCACAGCGCGAGCCCCGCTGTGTGCTCGAGCTGCATCTTGCTCGCCTTTTGTCGCTCGCCTTTCCTCGGGCTTAGGGAGCCGCGGATGTTAATGCTCAGAATCCTCCGGGGATTGTTTTATACACTCAGCAAAAGGCTCCGGGAGAAGCGGGGAAGCCCATCTCCAGGAGGCACAGCTGTGGGTTCCAGGTGAGGCCCCAGACGGCCCAATGCCCGGCTTCGAGCGCGGCCCCGAGCGTGCGGAGCGCAGAGCGGCCGGGCCGTTCGGTGCCGTTCGGTGCAGCACCGCGGGCCGCGCGCTCCGCCTCGCTGTAGCGCCGGGCTCCGCTCTGCGCTCCCTCACGTTTTCCCAACGCCATTTCGCTTTCGGAAAAGCTGCTGCTGCAACTTCGTTACCCACCGCAGCTCCACCTGTGCCCGGGCTGCAGGGGCGGGAGGTGCGGGCAGAGCTGTGCGGAGCTGGTGCTCCGTAATTACATCCAGCCCGAGTGTTCTGCGGCTGGGGATGGATCTCCAGGCCGTAAATAAGGATTAGGAAGTGATGTCCTTTTAAGACTAAGCTATTTTGCTAGATTTAAGGGTTGTTTAAATTGTAGTTAAGTAGAATGGCTCAAAATTTTAGGAATATTTTGTAATGTTTAAGGTTTATTTAGGATTTTGTTTTTTAAAAGGATTTATTTCGGCAGTAGCTGCAGCATCCCAAGGCTTGGTGTCACACATCGTCCAGCTGACTGACTGACATCCAGGGCAACATTTCTGCATGTGGGTTCACTTTAACCTTTTGGCCCCACTACCTGCAGGAAACTGCACTAATGGATAAGAGTAAAATATGATGTGAAATTTTGCTCCTGGATGTTTTCAAAAAATTGTTTGTTTATTAAAAATTTTTCTTAACTCCATGTCTTAAAATTTCATCGAGGCTGATTTATCTCACTCACGGTCTCATTTGCTTACACTGATGACGGTAATTACCCGTCCTGTTCCTAGAAAAATAAAATAGAGTGACAGTAGAGGTGAATAAGCAGTTTACATTCTCAGTGGAAAAAATACATCTGTGGAGATGAATTTCATTAAACTGATAACTGTAACAGTGAATTTTCAGGTTGGTTCCATCTTTAGCCAGTGTGCTCACCTCTACTCAACACCATATTGATGGAGTGTTGGAGATAAACCAAACCAAACCATAGAAGGAAGCCTTCTCTCCCTCTTCTGCTTTGTCTGGGTCAACATTTCACCCTCCTGATTAGATTTGGAACCTACTAATTAGATATAATTCATTATCTGCAAAAATGAGATCAGAAATCAAGAGCTTCTTTTCGGAATAAGGCGATCTTTCCCCTCATCCATCATGGCTATAAGTAACCAATTTAAAGTCAGACAAATGCATAACCAGCATTATTACCTTGTCATAACTAGTTAGGAAGAAAGACCTGGAATAAGCTGGCATTATAAATGGTTTTTATCACATTATTTTGCAGTTATTTGTCAGCCACTTTGCGTAAGATAAATGTAGAACAATAATCAGATTCTAAAACTGGGCTATGGACAAGATTTTGTTAATTGCAAAAAAACACCTCTGCAGACTGATTTTTCTGTAGTAGGGCACAGTTTATAAATTTTCTTTATGGAAGAATTGTACCAATCATTTGACCCTGAAAATCTGATGGGCCAGAAAATAAGAAGAGGTCTACTGCTTTGGAAACACAGTGTGGTCTCCCAGAAGTCAGCAGATGGACTGCTTAGCGAAATGGCCAAGGGAAAAATATCAGTTTTGGAGATACTGATCTTGTGGCAACAAATGGTGTAACTCATGGGAGGGAGCTTACAACGGCATGGCAGAGGTGCTGCAGCTCTGAGACTTCTGACGCGTGCAGATGCCTACAGCTGGATTATCCGTAATCACAAATGCCTGAGCTGTGCTTTCTTGACGGAATGAAGCGCACAATTAAATCGCAGCCACGGCAGGATTTTAGTTTGAGAGCAGCTTCAGAGAGTGACCGATGTCCACAGCCCCTTCCTCGTCCTCCTTGGGTGTGGGGAGGCAGCAGATGTGAGTCCACAGACCACACCGCAGCGGCTGCGCTTCCCTGTGTGGCAGAGCTGCGGTGTTCCTGATGTGGCTCCAAGAAACCAGGACTGGAATTCGCATTTAAAGAGGCCGACTGAAGGAAAGGTACAGGTGGAGTTCCAGCAATATAAATCCAAAACAGGTCCCTCTGCTGTACCTTCATTTAGACAAGGAGCAGCTTCACATTTGAAATTCTCCTGTGGAAAGCAGGATTAGTCATGAATTATGCAGATATTTTAATGACACTTGCAAACCATTCTTAAAATCGAGGGGCTTCAGGTGTGGAGGAAGGTTTCCTCGGGCCCACAGTCCCCATCAGCTGTAGGGGTGGATGATCCTTTCACAGGGTCAGCTGTGTTTTGTGTTGTTTTGTGTTAAGGGCCACTGTTCCTCTTTGTCATGGGGAAAAAAAGTGTCCTCACACTCCTTTTCTTCTGATGACAAAAATACTCTGATTTGTTTTAAATTGAAGCGTAAAAAGGGTACAGTTTTAAAGCAACAGAATTACTGCTGGTGTTATTGTGGGGGTGGAGGATGTGTGTGCTGAGGTGTGAGGATGCGGAGTTATTGAACTGCAGTGCTGAGATGCCACAAAGTCGGCTCATCTGTCACCTGTAATTCCAGGCTGTTAGCACACTCCTTTTTCTCTGTAAGTAGGTAAAGGCCATAGTTTGATTTTTCTCTCAACTGCAGCACTCTGAAGATTTCATCACTAGATATTTACTAGATTATTTGTTTTAGACTAGAATTTTGCTGGAAAATCAGTTATGTGTTTTATGTACCGTTAGCAGAGTGCTATGTAGGCATACCTTACTAAGGAAAAAATATTTAAGGAATATTTACTGTCTGGATTTCTTCTTGCTTTTCAAAGAGACAAGCCTATTAAGAAGTGTTAATATAATTGCAACTCAAGGGGAAGTGTAGCAGGAATAGGGACAGTTGTAAAGTACAGGTTATAAAATTACCTGAATTATTCTTCTGCCATCTCAGAGCTTAAGCCATCACCAGGCAAACTGTTTTCAAATTTTTTACATTCAAATGAGAGCCTTTTGTCAGCCCGTGAGTATCAGCACAGTACTGTATTGAATCTACCAGAGCAGGGACCATCATCTTCCAGACGCCCATCCTGCTGCAGCCTTCAGCAACAACAAAAGCAGCAGCGATTCTAATCAGGCGCTGTGTCAGTGCTTCTGCACAGTGTACGTTTCTGTTTGCAAATAAATATTTTCTGAAAAGTAAAGAAGCGGTTCCACCTGATTTTTGCATTTGGGATTCACTTAAAAGGGCCGATCAAATCGCCGGCTTCAGACAAGTTTTTCTTTTTTTTTCTGGTTAATGCAGTTTAAGTGGCCGTAACATGAAAAGACTTGACAAACTGGTAGCATTAATGTACTGAGTATAATGAACACCAACCATACAGCACATGGTGCTTGTCTGCTTATTGGTGAATTTAACTCACTTTAATTGCAGTGCTACTTACGTGATGAAGATGTAGTCCTCACAGGGATCGTTTGAGGGAGGAATAATGTATTTGTTTAAAATAAAAAAGAACAACGACAAAACTAGCAGATTGTACTACTAGCTGTAGTAAATTACAGTTTAATAATTATTACCGAGATCGTATTTAGCTTAAGGTTAAAAAAGAGGCACCTCTGGAAAGCAGGATAAAAGCTTGCCTAGAGCACAGCCACCAGGGCCGTCTTTTGCAAGCTACACTGGTGGCAAGATGCTCCCCAGAGCACCTGGGAATAAATGGAGTCTGCTGGGAGGAGAAAGTGTCTGCCCTCAGGGCACGTCAATGGAAATAGAAGGTGACAATGAGCCCAAGGCCTGCTTGGCCATATCACATGGGTCTACTGATTCTATTGAAGGTATTGCACAGCAACCTGCCCTCTGAGCAAATTTGACACCTGGGAGGTTTTCTATGCAAGTGGGAGGTGTAGGACCTTTACCCTCTAGCACAGAGCTAGTGCCGTAGGCAGTGGGACGCTGGTGGTGTTAGAACCTCCTTATGTCTGTCATTTGTACCCTGAACATTGAATATCTTCCTCATTATTCATCCTACCACACTAGAAACAGCTGGTCTTCAAGGGAAATTACCTAATGAATCAACAATAAGACTATTGTGTAGGCGTGACATTTCTGATAATAAATTATAGCTTTCAGGAGGTTGACCACACTCGTCAGGGTTTTGTGAATTACAGACTCAGCTGCCTTGTCTTCTGCTGTTTTACATAACTAACAATGTAAACCCTTGGCATTTGACTGGAAGTTGTTCCCTCAACTAGATCTGTATCATAAAATTTTCTTCATCATCTGTTTAGGATAATTTTACTAGGCATTTCCAACCCATACTTAAAAATTACAATCTTTGATTTTGAATTGATTATCTTTTTTATGTGATATCTATCTTAGAATTAAGTGTGAATTTAAATACTTCTATGCTAGAAATGTAGATGCGCTATAAATGCAGAGACTGCATTTCACTTTGATTTCACTTAGGTAAGCAGTGTGCTTGTATGGCTCATGCTTACACTTAACGGAGTATCTTCAGAAATCCATGATGCGGAGAAAGATCAAAATATTAGCTTGCTAACTTGCTTCTAACTAATTAATTTGGAACTGTTTGTCCCATAAGAAGCGTGCTTCAAGGATTATTATTTGAAAGCATACTTTTGTTTTTAACTTACAAGGTGCTGTTTGCCTTTTACTTTGTGTATCCAAGCATATGACCAGTTAGCATTTTAAAACAAAAGCTTTTGCTTCCTCTGAACTGAATGCAAATGATACTGAAATTCAGGCAATATCTGCAGCAAATGTTGCGCTTCATCTCAGTGGAATTCTGTGGAACCAGTTCCTTAGCTTTTAATATTGCTAGTCTTTTCATAAGTATCCAACAAGTAGAAAAGGACAGCACTTTCGTTTTTTTGCCAGATTTCTTGGGGGCAAAATACATACTTTGAAATATGAATGAAGTAGGCTAAGGTAAGTCAAGCTGGAAAGGAAGTCAGTATTCCTGCACAAGTAGTGGTGGAAGTTAAAAATGAGGTCTAAGGCAGTGAATGTGTGTTGTAGCAAGTATACCAGGTGACTGTTGTGCTATTGCTCTTCACTGGTAGTTGGTATTAGTTGGTATCTGATGTCTGCTGCTGCTTCCACCCTCTACAGAATATTTTCTTAATTTAATTCAGTAGAGCATTTTAGTACATTACATGGGGCTCACTCACTCTAACACAAGTAGGTGGATTTTGTGGTGTGGGTTTTTTTGGTAAACAATTTAGATTTTCAATGGGAAAAAAAAAACAAACCCACTGTGTCTAAGGAGTCTCTTCTGACACTGCTTATCTGAGACAGTAGGAAACCAGCACAATTCAGTTTTAGGAGAGCACGCTGAACTCTGCCTCGTGTCTGAAATGGTGTCAGGATCCCTTCTGTCCAGGGCTTTCTAGGAAGGCTGATTTTAAGTGGAGCTAATCTAGTAGCTGTCCTTGCAAACCCCCACCGCCAAAACTCCCAAACCAGAAAGTCCTCAGGGAATCTGTAAAGTAAAATCCTTCTGTAGGAGAATTGCACAAAATCTTGACTTCACTTTAGAGGGTGCCTGGAGGCAGCCTCATCTAACTCTTGAAACACAAGTACAGCAGACAGGAGTGCTGGCTTTGGTTCCCTGCTGACCCTTTGGCCCTGAAGGGGTTTCTTAAGCCTGTCTTTTCAAGTCTTTGAAAACTTTTGTTTCCTTTATATTTTGTGCCCTATTTCAGGCACTCGAAATTTCAGTTGTGGGAGCACCAGGCACTTGCTACTCTCACCAACTATATGTATAAGGCAATAATCAGACGTCAGGTTTCTTGTGCTCTCCCCAAGCAGGAGTGGAACATCAACAGCTTCAGCCTATGCTTTCCTGCGCAGTGGAAGGTGTGAGCACAGAAAGTGAGCTGCCCAGCTCCTGGGGAAGGAGGCAACACAGCTCCAGCACTGGGGCTTCTGTGGCCTTCACAGTTGGTCTTGCCCCAAACACCAGCAGTTTGCAAGCAGGCTCCCAGTCATAAATCCCATAATAGATTCCATCAGATTGTTTGGTAAGCAAAAGCTGAACTTTGTGAGGAAATATGTGAGATACTATGTGGTGTAATATCTTGGCATCAGTTAATTAATTGTGTGTTTTAAGTGGGCCGATGGGGATGAGTTGGTGGTGGACTAACTGGATTATCATGGACATGTTCTGTTTATAAAACAATATCTGTAGCCTGCAATGGGTACGCTGAGCAGCTAAAGGCTTTCACAAGAGAAGCTCATCTGGGAGGCTCTGCAGTTTGTGAGCCTCTTGTCCTATTGTTGTTGTCCCTCAAGAAGGGTCTTCCTCACCACCTCTTGCTGTTGGCCCACTGAGCTGCCATTCCATTCCTCCTTGTCCTGGAAGGAGGCTTTGTCTCCTGTCCGCTCTGAGAACACTTAGGCTGCATGCGGTAGCCAAAGATGGGAGAACAGCTGAGGGGCTCTGGCATTCATCCATGTTTACTGTGAAGATCAGAGCAGAGCACTGGGTTTGGATGTTGCAAGGAAGTAGGTTTGTAAGTGCTTGAGCACAGTCTCTTGAGTTTATTGTGAACATTTCTAACTTATCAGGACCTGGTGATTTGTGTGAGCACCATTCAGTTATGGTGCAGAGATTGGGTGATTGAAAAAGAAGCAGAAAAAGATACACAACTGAAGATCACTTGTGCACAATTTTGGGCTGAGGTGTTCGTCTAGAAAACTTAGCTAAATGTTAGTTGCAACCAAAGTCCTCTAAAACTGAATTCGTTCTTTGAATTTCTGTAATTTTGGGGGGTCCGTTATTGTAGGCACATGCCTGCTATGCTCTTCACTTTTTCAGAGAATGGAAGTTCAGCAGAAGTAAACAAAGGTGTTGCAATCACGTCACATTGTCACTTAACTTTCCCACCAGTTTTCTGATAGAGACAGGTTGTGTTCAGCTGCATACAGACATAACAGCAGTTCTGTCTCCAAAATCTGGCTTTGCAGAGTAAGGCCTGTTGAGTTTCCATGGCAATGGCCACAAATTCCTCCCCAGCTCTTCAAAGTGAAAGACATATTTGTTTTGCTAGTGCAACTTTGTAGCACAAAAGCTCTCTTTTTTCACATAACACCTGCTAATCTGCACTTGGTCCCTTTGAAGCCTCCTGCTGATCAGAAATTCAAATACATTTTTGCATGCTAATCTTAGTAGTAATCTAGAGCTTGCGTCTTTCATGTTCTGTCTGTGAAAACAGTTTTCTTTATAAATCACTGAAAATGTTGGCCCTGCTTGCTCTCCATGGCAGGATGAGCCGATAGGGAAATCACACTGTCAACAGCTTGGATGTTGATTTTCTCAAGGTACAACACAGCTTGGACGATGCTATCAGATCAGGGCTTTTTAACCGCCTGTTTGGTATTTGTGAAAAGAAAGAAGACAGAGGAGGGGGGAAAAAAGAGTAGGGAGGGCTTTCATTAGCTGCCTGCTGCCATGAGCGCTGCGTGCTGCCGAGCGCAGCCCTGCCGAGCTCCCGGAGCACAGCGCGGAACTCGCAGGGTTTGCACTTTATCTGCCATTTTACGCCCTGTTCCTATACGTGTCACCTCAACAAAGGAGCAAGTGTGGCTGCAAAGCAGGACAAATGAGTGTTTGCTGCAGTGCTTTTCTGCTCACCTGATGAATAAGTGATCAGCCCCAGCACTGAGCGGGCGGATTGCGCGCTCCTCCGCAGGGTGTCCGGGCACTGCACACACAGCACCGTGGGGACCTACACACTGTGCTGGGTGCAGCTGCCAGTGTGGGGGAAGATTCCCCTCAGCCCAGAGCCGCAGTGCGAGGCTGGGCTACCAGCACGGCTCCTCCTTTGCCTGTCTCTGTCACGGGGCCCCCTGTGCTGGGACAAGGTCCGGTGCTGGCAGGGACGTGGTGTTGGCAGCTCCCAGGGCTAAGGTCCAGCATAGGGGACTCTCATCTGCTGTCCTGTACCATCATCACAGCAGTCATAGCCATCATGCAGCGAGAATGCTTGGTGGTGTCTTGTTTGCATCAAGAGGAAAGGATTCAAACTATTTTCCCTTGGGAAGTGCCGTGCCCGTGCTCGACCTTTGTCTACCGAAGCATGCTAACCCCGTGTCCCACACACACTCCAGCACCAAACTGCCTTTAATACTCTCTCCTGTGGTCCTGCATCCCGCCAGTACCTGTGAGCGTGGCCCAGCAGCGGCTCACAATCTGTGCTTTGTTCCTGCTGTGTTCCTTTGTGTCTTGGAGTCCTGAAACAGAAAGGTTTGAATTTCACTGCAGCTCGGACATAGGTGAGCCTCTGTGGCATGGTTATTTTAAATGAGCCATTCCATACAGAGCTTTACCTTGTTTAAAATCATCATTTTTTTTTTCCCCTGCTACTTGAACAATAAAAGAAACCTTCATGGTTAATTTCTTAACTTATACTTCAGAGAATATGTACAATTTTTCTCTGTGAAGAGATTAAGTTTCCTCACATACACAAAGCATTTCACATGCTCTGTACTTTTTGAATAGCGCAGGAAGTCATTGGGTGAAACAATTTCTCCCCAAACGCTGGCTGCAGGAGCTGCATGCAGCTCTGCCTCCGTATTCTGCATTTCTGAAAAAAGAAAAAACAACAACAAGAAAAAAACCCTAACTTAAAAAAAGAATATTTATGAAAGCTTACAGTGTATTTCAGCTGGAATTCATACTTGCCATTTCATGTAGGATTGCTATCAAAATATTTGAAAGAGGTTTTTCTGTTCATTGTCTGCTGCATCTCACTGTTACTCAGACTATGTTCTATTCAAATTCTCTTCCGTTCTTTAGGAAGAAGAGTCTGAGTGCACAAGGAGGCCATGGTTTCATCAAGCAGATAATGTAACCATGTAATATAAACGTTGCATTAATTTCCTTCGGCTCTGTGAGCCGCCAGACATGTTGAGAACAGTTGGCAAAGGTCTGGGGAAGTTCCCAGCACTGCGCAGCAGCTACCAAGTGGATAGGAGACTCTTCTGCCTTGCTCTGCTGCACTATGCCTCTCTCTCCGGTGCTGCAGAGGTCCCTCTGCCACATCTCCAGACAAATCTGCCTACAAAGTCATGCTCTCACAGTTTGCAGAGCTCATTAATACACCATCACCAGTAAATTACAAAAAAAAAAAAAAAACAAAACCCACCCAAAAACATGCAAATGAAAACTGCAAATCTTGATCTGTCTTTATTCTTTTACTTCTGTGTGTCCTTAAAGGAGAAATGCTGATAGCATGCTTGTTGACAAGAAGTTTTTTAGTCAATGCCAGTTCACTCAAAACTGGCATAAATAAATAAATAAATCAAAGCTAGAATTTGAGAGCTGCACTTAATTTTCCTCTCCCTTCTCGCTTTGTTTCAATTTTTCTGTAGCTGAGGGGATGCTCAGTATGCCAGGTGCATTTTACTGTGTGCTTGGGTCAGAGCACTTTTGTCTTCTGGAGCAGGCGGTCACTGGGTCCAGCCAGGGAGGATCTGCTGGAACTCGAATATTTGCTTGCTCTGTGGCTGTTACTCTTCAGTCTGGTGAGTGTGACTTTAAAACAATATTATTTGGACTGAAGAGTGCAGTCAGGCAGCACAGGGCCTCGTGCCTCCAGGAAGGGCTGTTCCCCTGCTGCAGCGAGCAGCCTCAGGATTGGTAACATCTGCAGGACTAGGACGCTCCTCTCTCCCCTCAGGCAGGGCCAGGTTAATGCCATAGTAACGAGTGCAACTGATGCAACAGCCATTTCACCTTACAAATCTTCCTACATGGCAGAAATCGTTGGGTTTCTGTGCACTCTCAGCTGCAGTAATATTGCTGGGTTAGATAAACCCAGATTGAGTTATGAGATCCTGGCAGCTGGCCCTGGGTCATCATCAGGATTTCAAGCCTAATAAATACATGAGGGGTAGTTCCTTGGTGAGGTCTGTACTGTTTTCTCCTCTCTAGCAATCTCAGTGCCTTCTCTAATACAGCAATGACTGCCTGTTTTTACAAGTGGCCAGTCACGATGTTGGTAGAGATCCTTCTACAAGGAAGTACATCTGATAACTGAGTGTACTGAGGTGGCTTTGTACCTGGAAGCTTGCAGGAGCACTGTGAGAAGGGCTGATGGAGGGACCACTTCAGAGCCCCAGAAAATACACTGATATCTCTGTGTTTGCACATCGTGATGAAGCACCCGTATCACCCTGCACAAGTGTGAACAGCAGCTTATTGACCCTCGCGGGTCTTCCCAAGAGCTACTACCTCCTCTTGAAGTACAGAGCTCAGTGTTTTGCTTTGTTGAGGAGTGTTGGACATGAAGGCCCAGGGAAAGTCATGCCCACATCTCCTTCCTTCCTGAGCCAAGGAAAGCCCAGCTGTGAAGGTGCTGCGTGCTCTGAGATGCTCATGGCCTACCACAAAGCTGTGTTCCCTGCTTTCTCCCATGTTGATGGCACCTCCAGCTTCTGCTTCCAGCTACCTTACACGTATCTAGAAGGTGTAATGTATCTTCTTCCACCAGAGCAAAAGTCTGATGCTTTAGTTTATAAAAGAAACATGTAAAAAGAAAATAATCTACTTATAATCTTTTTTAATTATAAAGACTTGATCTGTACAGAATGACTGGATCCCCACAACTGCAGTGATAAGAAATGCCTTTCATTGTTCCTTGTGCTGTATCATGCACTTGCTTTACAGCCGTGCTCCCCAAGAGAATACAGTGAGGGTACTTAAACTTCAGGGGCTTTTGTGATCTTCTCACTTGCTATTTATAACTGATTAGGGTTCAATTGTGATATAATGATAGTTCCCCCTGTGCTGTATTGATCTGAGTGGGAACGAAGGGCATTTGGTATCTCACATGATCAGACCCTTCACACCCCATCTCGCTGCTCATTACAGAATATGAGCAGGAAGACGGAGCACTCCTTGATTTTCTTATTCAGACTCATTTCGAGCTCCGGCTCAGACTGGAGATTTGCTGAGTAAATAGTCTCAACAATAATCTCAGCCTGATTCCAACTAATTAAATCCTGTACAAACATCCCTCTCTGGGCCAATATAGTGAAAGACAACGAAAACACAGAAAACCAGACATAGCTTTCCTCCAGATTTTGCCCAACCCTTTAATCCTGTATCTTTTGAAAGATAGTAACGTCCGTAAGATGAGGGGTCAGCCTTCCTGCCCTCAGCATCAAGCAGTGGAATTTTTCAATAATGAACAGCTGGGTCACCAGCGACACAAAAGCTGCTGTAATATCCTGTAGGCTTACGGGGCACAACAGAAATCCCAAAGCAAATCATGATGTACACAGAAAGGGACCGTCCTTTTCTATTAAGGAGGCCACTTCAAACCAGTCTCGACACCACCTTTTCTCCAGCTTTTCGGAGGCTAGATTATCCCCTGCGTATTTTTAATCACGCATTGGGGGGTAGCTCTGATTGCCTTTTTAGAGTCAGAGAAGTTAAAGGACGTAGTTTGAAGGCTGGTATTGTCAGCGCTGCATCTGCGTGTTGTCTGCTGAGATGTGTTTACAAACAAGCTTTTAGATCAAGGAGAATGGTAACACTCCACTGGGCTCATGCTTAAGTTTTGCACCAGTTGGACAAAATTGGTTTTATTAACGCAGACTCCAAGTAAGTGTGGAGAGAGCTTTTACTGGAGGTGGGGGTTGCATTTGTTTTTTAATTTTTGTGAAACCCCATGGAATTCATGGCCTTTTGCAAAGAAAAAGTTATGTTGCAGAGCTTTTCCTACAGTACTCAGTAATGCAAAAAGTAAACCATGGTAACAGGACAAAAAATATTATAAAAACTTTTTAATGTGCCACAAAAGTCAGTCTGAAATGTATGCGAGATATGTTGGGGGTTCCTGATTAAAAGCAGTTTGTGTCAAGGAAGTTACCACTTGCAGCATGTAGAACATCTGACAGTGATTAAATGGAGCTAGCTATTAGATTTTTCCTAAAGAAACAATAGTTAAACATATCTCCACAAGTATGAAACACTTTATGTACTGTATCTGGTACACCTCATTTAAATTGACTTAGATGGAACAGACACACTAAGTCTAACTAGTAGGTTATTAAGAATATAAACCTGGTGCCCAAGAATTTACAATCAGTTATATGGGAGGTATCCTGACTTTCCTCCCTTTCCCAGGGCTTTCATTTACTAAGCATATGCTGTAAAGATGTCACATTTACCGAAAGGGACAAGTTTAGGATGTTTCTTACAAACAGTTTTAAGTTACATACCTGTAGCGAACACATCTTGCTGTTCTGTAACATGCTGTGTAGAAAGTCTGCCACAGGCTCCAGAAAGCATGTGTTAAAGGAGGAATGTACATGTTAGCAAGAACATATTTGTAATTTGTTTTTCAGTTTGCTTCTTAGAGCTTGTGAATTTTGATAGAATAATGATATAAAATTGCTTTCTGCAAGATGACAAGCCTTTCAGCTCTCTTAAACCACTTACAGCATCAAGAAATATGGTTTAAATTAAGTGTATCATACTTCTAATTCTAGTAGGTAACAGAAAGAAGAGCTTGGAGATTCATCCAGCCTGGAGTATTTGTTAGTTGCAAATAAGCTGAGTACTGTAAGTAATAATAATTTTTAAGAGTTAGTTAAAAATATTTTTTAGTTTGCTTCACTTTTGGGTCAAGAGATGTGTTTAGATGTTTACTGCAGGGCTGTACTTACACTTGGGTGCTCTCACTCACATTCCTGAATTGCATGGCAGGAACAGGCAAGTCTTTCAGTTTGGGATTTGAATATGATTTTAATCATTTATTTTTTCCTATTATTTTGTGAGATTAATAGGCAGAATTGCTAAAGTAAATCACGGCAGTACAGTTAGCCCAATCAGAATTACTCTTCGGAGTGTGGAAATTATATAGTGTTCATTCCTTTTTTCTTTGTCACCTACAATGAAAGATTAAAAAAAAAGAAATATAACAGTTGCATCAATACAAAGGAAGTCTGCTTTCCAGCCTGACTTCTAAAGCCCTAACCTACCTTGCTAGCTCAGTCTGTACAGGGTCAAGTCAAGAATTGCATTCAGCTCCTCCAGAGCAGAAGAATGCCAACGGTCAGTGTTTAGTAGGTGGGAAATCATGTGAGCAGTCCTCCAGGAGTTGAGACCTAACTTATAGTTCAGTCCAAACTTTCCCAATTTGCATAATGCCAAGTTCATTAAAACATTCATGGTACCTTATTTTCCTTTCAGGTAATTTAAGACAGTAAAATTGGAAAGCACTGCTTCAAAAATAGGGAAACAGTGAAGAAAATGTCTTGAGCTAGGAGGTATTTTACTACTTCTAATTTATCCATTTCAGATTTACAAAAGTTCTTGCAGACTTGAAACTGTGCTGAGTTGCTGCCAAGTGAAAGCCACGAAACTGTCCTCAGTATGGTCATCTTACCCAGACTTCCAAGGACTGGTATGGGTCAGCTGGAGGATGGACTTAGAGATGTGGCATGTGTGCTTCACGGGCTGCCAGTAATGCTCATGCTATAAGAAATGACAGCTTTAAAGGTACTTGTTTTCTTGTGGTTGGAGTCAGTTGACGTGATTAGGGCTTGAAGCTTTGCCAAGAGTTTGCTCTTAACCGAGAGATCATTACTGCAATTAGGTGATAGTTTTGACTGACACACTCTGTGAAATGTCAAATACTGAAATGTCTGTTGGAGCAAAAGAAACCCTGGGGCTAAATGACAGCTCTGAACTGAGTGTTCTATTCCATCTATACTTATCCTATACAATTTCTGTCATTTGGCAACTGAAGATGAAAGATGCATCATACAATACATGAGAAAAAAGGAGGACCCATAGGACTGCTCTCTGTGTAATTGTCAGTGGGGTGGAGCTACAGATGAGCACCAGAAATGAAGCTGGCATTTCTGCACCTGGAAACCAATGGAGCAGGATCTTACCCAGCTGCTGGTCCATTCCATCAGTCAGCTCTAAGTTCTTTAAAATTCAAGTGTAGCAATTCTGTTTCCTTAGCCTTGGTTTTCCCATACCGACTGCTGGTTAAATCAGTACTATTGATCATGTTTATTACAAGAGCGAGCCTGGTTTGCTGTGCTAGGCACTGCGTGACACAGGACAGCAGAAAATTGCTGTCACAAAAAACTCCTTGGCCTGGCCTGGCCACGCAGAGGCTGTGGAACACAGTGTACAGTGAACTGGAGGCAGATACTGCATTAGTGTTGGTATTCTCTGACAGAGAAATAGAACTGATATCTTTCTTTCCCTTCTCTCTTTCCTCCAAACACAGACAGTATGGGCATCGTTCCTTCACACACAAACAGAGCAGTGACAGAGCAGGCAAAGTGCTGATATCTCTTAAAGAGGCAGAAAAAATAATTTTTCCTCTACTTTGCGATCTCACCTTTCTTGGTACAATGTAATTATAGTATGGCAGAAGTGTTCCAGCATTCAAGTGGAGGCTGTGCCATTGGGCACTGAAATCATCTTCCTGCTCCAGGCCATGCATTTAAATAAGGAACGAGAATACCAGCAGCTATGTGAGATTCCCTTTGCTACTAGAGAAGTCACTGTAACCACTTTGTGTCTTTTTTGCATTTCTAGTCTTTATAACTCTAGTCTTTAATGTGACGTGAAAAAACAAAACTAAACAGGAGTGTAGCCTTATCAAGAAAAGATTCTGTTGGAAGATACTGATGAGCTTTTGCATAATTTATCGTGAACCTACAAATGATAGGCAAGTTGTTAGTTGGTGTGTGCTAGCGTTAGAGTGCAAATCTGCAGACTAGCATTGAGCTATTTGCATCTTCATAATATCAGATCAGGTGCTCCCCTTTTTAAATGTCATTCTTTTTGTTTTCTGTCATTGTCAGCCCAGGGCACCTCTGTAAGAACTGAACAATTCTCTTTTATTGCTGTTGCTATTGCTGGCAGTTTCACGATACTCTGCTCTTAAATTCAATACAGTTTGTCAATAAGGGCTCATTTGGAAAGGTGCACTGTTAATCTATTAACCCTGTAATTATTTACAAAAGGATATGGACTTTTGTACAGGTGATTCTTGCATAGTCTGAATTCCAGCATCTTTCCAGAGCCTTTGGGAAACGCTCATTTCTGCTCTGCTATTAACTATTGAACCCATGCAGTCTTTCTCCCAGTTGCGCGTTGACAGGATTTGGAAATAAATATTATGCCTGTTTCCCAAATGAGACTGCACTGCAACACTAATGGTTTGACTGTTCTATCAATCATCTCATTGAAGTATGTGTCTCAAAGAGTGGGAGCAGTCCAGAACAGGAGATGCAGTGGATCCCCACCAGTGCTATTCAGGTGCAGGGAGAAGTGATGGTTGTGTACAAAGGCTTCATGGCTAGTGTCTGAATGGGATTAAAAACGTGCACAGAAGAAATGAATTCTGTGCCCATTTTTGAATTTGTGGACTAGCATGGTCTGGGCTGTACTTATTTATTTATTGCTGAACCCTACAGGTTCAGGAAGGAAGATTTGGTGGAAAAAAGTGAAGTCTGTGGCACCGCTTTCTGATTTCTGATCTTATTTGCTTTCAGATATGCTTTTCCTAGTGATCTTTTTAGAGTTCAGATGTTAGGACCCAAGCATTGCTCTTTTCATGTTATTGTTGTTATTTGGGTTTGGTAACTTCTGATGAATTAACTTTCAAGTTATTGGAGAATCCCTTGCCTTGGTCAGCAACATTTATTCTGGACTGACATTTTCATCTGTCGAGACTCTACTTTTCAAACTGAAAATCCACTTGTGGCCTTTTATGTGTTTCTGTTGAGCAACCACTGAGTCCAGCTTCATTGTGAGACAATGGGTGGTGTGAGCTTTCAACAAGCGATAGTTGGATATTCTTCCATATTGCCAGTATAAAATACACTCCCACCAGAAAGACATTAAACAAAAGCACTCACTTGAGAGGAAAAAAAAATAGTGGAAGCTGCCAGCAGCGATCAGATGACAGATATTTTTGTTAGGAAATAATACCTTTCTCTGATTTCCTGAGAGGTTGAATATAAAGCATAAAACAAGGGACAGTGATGAAATCCAGAAGAATTACCTCTGTGTATTCTGCTGGAAGAGAGTAAACAAGTACCTATATGCCACCCAGGTAAAACAGGCATTGTTTGGACAGCTGCATTGCCCATTGAAAGGTTCTGCTTGATAGTGGTGCATTGATAGTAATGCTCGTTTCGTATGAAATTGTGCATCTCTATAGAGATAGCTGTGTTAATAAACCTTACACAGCAGAGAAGTTGGATTTTCAGATGCATACCAACTACTAATGTAAAACATGCTCTAGTGAGAATACCTTTGAAAAAAAATGCATTTACTGCTGCAATAATAGTAAAAGGTCACCTTGGATCACATTTGGAAAAGGTCAGATGCTGGTGGAGATAACAGCCTGTACACACAGAGCAAAAGCTGCTAGGCTCATTGTAGCTCCATCTGCAGCCACAGCTGAAAACCAATCAAGATTAGATAGGGGATTTTTTTTTTTTTCTATTTTGCGTGATTCTGTGGTAGGAGAGGGATTGTTTGTGTAGTATGTTTCTGGGCCCAGTAAAAAAATGTCAAAAATGGGAGAAATCTTTTAAAATGCACCACTGTGCTGAACTCCTCTTGTATTTCTGCCATTGCAGTGCATTGGAACGAATGCATAACTTTAAGATGGTTATGCTAGCAGTTTTATAGAGTAGCTTGTTTCAAGCAACATGTAATGCAAAATGTACTTGTGCATGCTTTCCAGCCTGACATCTGTACAGTAAACCTTATAGGCAAAGGGAATTATTATCCTCAGTGTCCTGGGAAGTTTTCAATATGAAATGGATGGAGGTGAGTTGCTTGCAGTGGATTCTGCATTTTCAGAAGTCAGTTCTACTGCAATTTGCAGAATGCCTCATTGAGTTGCTGGAGTCCAGTTCAGGCTCCCTGGAGCCCCACCAATAACTGATGAACCTTAAGCACAGAGATAAAAAAAAGTTTGCATGAAGGCTGCCTTTCCAGCTGTTCTCAGCCAGATGTGTTGAAAATGTTACAAGCTTATTCTCAACATTGTGGCATTCTGCTTTGGAGAAATGCATTCCTAGAGAGGTCCCTGTAATTGAAACAATCTCAAGAGGAACTACCATTTCTGTACACATATGCTGTCTCCATCAGGACTAGCAGAGGTGATGAGAAAAGTTTGTAGGAATGAAGATCCCATCTAAGAAAATCTGAACAGTCCTCTTGTCCATCTTGCAGACCGGCCCCTCCAGTTCTTATATAAATTGTATGTGATCTACTCTCAGGTAGTGCAGGGGACGTTAATTCAGTTGTGATGGATTTACGTTGTTCTGAGTGATTCTGCTGGTGATATTTATCTGTGTCAGGGCACAGTCCAGAGACTCCCAGTGAAGTTTGTAATACTTTTCCCTGCACAGAGGGCAAACGATGGTGTTCACCTAATGAATTTATATTCCATTATAAGCAAACCATGTCCTTCTTTCTCCAAATTATCTGCTATCAGTTAAGAGACACAAGAAGTGTCATTTATCTTTGAAAATGAAACATTAAGACACATATCACAGGCTCCTACGCGCTTCAGTAAAAGAAGGCAGCATGTACTCATGGCTGGAGTCTGCCCTTAAATCCAATCACATTGTCTGCTGGCCCCTAATTCCATCACTGTGATCCTCACAGTGTAGGGTGAAATATAAAGCAGCAACTGACAGTAGTTACTGCAGCTGCCTAAGACCTGGCAGGCTTTTACAGAGCACACAAGAGCATTTGGTACCATTTATTGCTAGTCTCTGAAGGACGCAGAGTGATCAACGCACTTGGAAGTGAATGGTCTTTTCATATTGTTGATTTCATTTTTCTGGATGGACACAGCGCTCCTGAAAGTGAGGGATTAATAGTCCTGGCTAGATGCAAGCAGATTGCAGCCAGCACTTGACACTCTGGGGCTCGAATCAGACTCTGAAAATAAAGTGTGGGACTCAGAAAGTGATTTCCAAATATTTGACAGAAAACTAATCAATGAAACTGCGCCATTCCCATTTCTAGGCTGCCAGCAATATCTGGTAAATTTTCCCAGAGAATCGCTGCTGTCCGTGGCGTGGTTCTGCTTAAGATTTACCTTTGCCTCTGGGGCAGTTTGATGTTGCTAAGCAGAAAAGAATAGTTGTCTTTCAGGCATGTTTGGGATACTCGCTGCATTCAGGCTGCTAGGCAGACACTTCAAATAAGCGTCAGAGGCTGAAATGCTGACCAGGGCTGCTAACTCTGGCATTCAGTTAATTTTGTTGTACAGAATGCAGCAGAGGCTCCAAGGAGGCATTATCAAACACTGAGCTCTGGAGTTAAAAGAGTGAGAGAGGGGCTCTTTGTCTGAGCATGAGAGCGAGCTGTAGCAGAGCCAGGAGCTCGAGCAGGGGCGGAGGAGAGGGCCGTGAGGTGGAGGCACCGCAGGTGCGGGGATGGGGACGTGGGGGTCCCCGGGGCCGCGGGTTCCCAGCAGCGCCGGGCAGAGCAGTGCCGGCAGGCTCTGTTCCACGCTCTCCTCACCTGCAGCCACCTCTGCCCCACGCTCTTCTGCCAGCACAAACCCAGCCCACGGTGGGGGTTCGGCTGATGACATCAAAGCGTCGTCATCCGATGGCTTTCCCCAGCTCAGGCTGTGTGGGTGCTCCCCCACACACTTTCAGTACAGAAGATGCAGTATTAAGTCTCCGTGAGGCGATCGCTCGTGGTTATGTAATTGCTGTCCCATGGAGCAGCCCCGGAACAGCTTCGCCTCACTTTTCTGTTGGAAATGGTCGCTGATGCTGGTACAGATCAGCTCTGCCATTTCAACTCTGCAATGTTTCGAGATGGAATATTGATGGATTTGGGTTTCAGAATGACTAATTAGCATGTAGGATTCCTCAAAAGGGTTAACACGGGATCTTTTTAATTGTCAGAAGAGTTTCAGGCTATTAGTGTTGGCATATTCTTCAATAATCTGTTTTATTTTTACCTGCTGGGAGCTTAATTAAAAAACAAAGAGGCTCAATTTAAAGCCCATTACTATGCTAATTTTGTAAGAACTGGGCGGTGATTAAGAAGCTTTAAAAAGAGGAGTTTAGTTTGCTCTAGGGAATGGGTTGCAGGCAGGTTTTATTTCGTTTCATTAGCTAGTTACAATTATTTATAAACTAAATGGAAATGATATTAAATAGTAATGAAAAAACAGCATCTATGTATTATTGAACAGCAGAACTTTTTTTAATTTAGCATCAATGTGTGCAGAGCCTTTATTACTGCAACTTGCAGTTAACGCAGCTAAATGCAGTTGTTAAATATAAGAGACTTTTAAAATATACCCATAAATATAGAGCTGTCTGGTTTGCTTTTCCTATAGATCACTGGAGTAGGTTTATAAAAATAGCGACGTGACAATAACGATGAAGTACTGTCTCTTTAAAAAGGAAAAAATGTTGAGGCTTTATGCATGAAAATTTCTTAACAATAAATTGCAAAGATGTATTTTTTATGCTATGTACTTAAGTGTTTTTCACTGTATAATCTAGCAGCGCCGCAAACTTTCTACCGTCTTTTGCTGTCATACAAACCCAAAATATTATATGCAATTACTGTGGTACAAAGCGTACCCAGGAGGAGCGGATGTGTTGAAGGAACGTTCAGAAGCTGAAAGCCAGGCGAGCACCAGCACAGTAAATACAAAAAGTTTCTGCAGACGAGGCCTGAAGGGTGAGGGACAGCAGAGGAGAGCCTCTGGGCTGGCAGCTGAGCCTTGGGCTCGCCTGGGGCCTCTGTCTTTCTCAGCTGTGGGAGCTGAACCTTGGCTATTAGTGGTGTGGGCCATGGGCGGGATCATTTGTGACTATGCTGGCTGGAAATGTCATGCAGTTCCAGAAGTGAGAGCTACACCACCAGTAGGAGGCTGCAGGCAGCCACACACAACAAGCAGGGTTACAAATGGAGCCACATCAGGGGACCTGGGCAATGTTGCAGGAGCAAAGCGTTGGGGCACCAACCGCCCATGCCAGCGGTTTGCTGCTGCGTGGCCAGGAGCACAGTGCAGAGCAGAGGCCTGGTGCTGCCTGGGCTGGATTTGTCCCGAGTGCAGCCAGGCAGAGTCCTGCAGGAGAGCCCAGGGCTCTGTTCCTTTGCCGATCCCTCCCAGGGTGTCACCACTGCTGGGGATGCCATCTTAGGCCCTTCCTCAGCCTCGCTCAGATGTAGACCATCATTGCCTGCTGGACTGGGATGTATTCCTTCTGTACACGTTGCCTTGCTGAGGAGGCTGAACCTGAAACATCATGCTGGGTGATGGAGAGCTTCTGCACTGGGCTTTGCATGGCATGACAGAGAACTGCCTCTTTTGACTTTAATGTTATGAAGAGATCCTTTGGGAATGCAGGAGGGGATTTTCCATGGTGGGGCTTCATCCAGCTTACTCTTAGGGAGAAGAGGTGTGTGAGGCCTACACCACTCTGCCCTGAAGGCGGTGAAGGTCTGGGGATCTTCCCTGGTCCCCACAGGCACTGGATCTCCATGGCGGGTGTCTGCTGCCCTGGCCCTGCCACCCCCCAGAGCAGTCAGTGCATTTCCTTCCCTGTGCTGCTGAGTGTTTCAGAACAGCAACTGTAATGCTACTTATTTTTATAATTAATACAGGGGCTAGGAAGTGGGGTGATTGTGTATTGGTGTTCCTTCATGGTGATAGCAGCCTGTGGGAAGTTGAAGGTGGGATGGCTCCAAAGGCAGGAACTCCACTGCTAAGAGCTACATCCATCATGAGCCCCTTCTGCACGAGCTTTTCTGTGTCACAGGGTGACAGAACACAGCCTCAGCATCACACAGTGATGCTAAACCATTTCAGATTTCCAGACATTAGAGCCTAATACAAACCACTGAGATAACTGTAAGTTCTTTATCTGTTTTTAAGAACTTGTATCAAGTTTGTATTCTGTGTTTCAAAAATCAGCTGTTAAAGGAGATGGAATTATTTCATCTTTGTTATGAACATGGGCATTTGGCACAGAAATATCTTTTGCTGTATTTTGGCATAGAAGAGTGGATGCCTGATCTTCTCTATTGCTCTTCTTGGGTGGAAGTTATTCAGATTGCTTGAAAACACCGATTAGAATTAGGAATGCACTGGAAATCTCACATCTGCATAGAGAACAGGCACTTGACAACTAAACAGCCCTGGAGCTGTTCACATCACCTGGCCCTCAACACACAGACTTCAGATTCTTCAAGGAAACCCGAGGAGCTTTGGAGCTGTACACCCTCTTTTGATCTGTGTCTGAAAAGCTTTTTTCCCAGTAAACAAAGGGGTCATTAGCTTTTCTTGAATAGCTACTACTGGGTGCTGCAGGTGCTGCTGTTGTCACCAATGGCTTGGCTTTCCAGTTACAGGCAATTTTTTTCTTTCCAGTAAGAATCATAGCTGCATTGGATCGTGGCAGGTCTGTGCTGAGAGCTTACAAATTGTTACCTGCTCTGTGTCCTGCTGACACAGGCATGTCCTTTATGTTTCATCAGTCATTGTAGCCCCAACAGCACATAACTTTTCTATAGTCAGCTTCATCTTCTTTCAGGCTGTTGGTTAAAAATAGGAAGCAACCTCTCAGCTGGTGCTATTGTGAGGGTTCTTCAAGAAGGACACCACCAGGGAACTTTCTAATGGAGCGTGTCTTCTTCCATTAACCCATTCTCAGGCAAATCTCTTCCCTGACTGCAAGGGACACTGAGAATTTTATGTTGGCAGGAGTAAATGTTGCAATCTGCATTAGGAGTTGATGTGAACTTCACTATGGGGAATCTGTCAGAAGTGGCCTTTTTTCGAGCCACTTCACCTGTCATCCACTAACCACTTCCTTCAGTTTACATTTCTGGAGCCAGGACTTGTATATTTTCTGTGTTTTGAAAGTGTTTGATAGATACTGTTGTACAAATAAAGACCTTAAAATGTAGGGTACACAAGCAGGGATATTAAAGAAACCATTTGTGCATTTATTTGCACGAGACCTTATCCAAGTCTGATTAAAGTGGTAACTGGACTAGCCCTCTACAGGATGCCCAAAAGAACCGTCACTGTGAGCTACATGACAAAATGGGGACTGTTTCCTTTCTACTGACAAACTCTTCAAAGTCTACATATTGCTGTTGGTTTTAAAAGTTATTTTCATTTTTTTTTTAAATTTATTTAACAGCCTTATGCTTCTCACAGCAAAATTGTTAATTGGGCATCTCTGACTTAAATAGTTATTACAGTCATTAAAATTATTCTTCATGAAAGACAAAGTTACAGGAAGAGTTAATATAAAAGTTAAAATTATTTAAAGTGACCTGCACGTCTGTGGCTCAGTTATCTACAGAAACCAGCAGGACTTCTACTATCAGAGTCTTCTGTATAGACTGTAGATCCTCAGTATGCAATGGGTTTAACATTCTCTCGCCATTTAACTTCTGTCAAATCCTCCTTTTGCTTCCACAGTCATGTTAGGGAAAAAAGCCTAACACTCCAAGTCTGCAAGTTTGTTATTTCTGTAGCTAAGCTTGTAGCTGGGCCTAGCCACAGAATTTCCTCTTGAGCTCAAGGTCCTATGGCAGAATACTTTAAAAATTGCTGTAGGTTCTAAACAACGAACTGGCTATCCAGGATCCCCCAGGTCTTAAATGTCCCTTGGCCTTCTTTTGACCCTGTATACACCTTACATTCTTCCTTTAATGATTGACACTCAGTGGGGATGTGCCTTCAGGCATATTGAAGTTGTAGCTGCTGCTTCATCAAAGCAACTGTTTACAGCTGGTTTGAGTTGGATGCCAATAAACAGTATTCTTTTTGTCTCAAAATAAAAAGCAGCTTAAGTCCCTAATGATAAGGATTTTGTTCTTTGTAGAAGAAAAAAATCAGCTGGGTTGGGACAGCTAGCCACACAGCTTAGCAGGTCAGAGTACTTTATACTTCCAGCTAAATCTCTTTTATCTCCTCAAGTGAGTGAGCTATAGATTCTTATCATTGTGGCAGAAGTGATGAGGGTAACATCTTTAGCTGGAAATCATTGGCAACATGTGGAGAAAGCTTAAGATGTTGTCACACTTTAACTTGGTCCTAATCTGTTCAAAGGCAGTTCATACTTTCTAACTGTGCCAGCAGGTAGTGAGAGAGAGTCAAAGACCATCAGGGTAAAGTAGCTCCTGCTTTTCTTTGGAGAGTTTATGACTTTCATAAAGAAACTGCAGCAGAAACAGTTACTGTCTAAATGAAGAGCTTATGTTCACCCAACCATATTTCATTAACTTGTACGCCCAGGCTCCTAGGTTTCCTGACTAGTTGGCGCAATGCTAGAAGCAATCTTAAATATTTTAATAGCTACTGTCAGTGAAATGAGAACAAAAGAAATGTGTAATTCAGTCATGCCCCTTCCATGTGACCATCTGACTTGCCCACAATGATTAGCAGGTAACATATATAAGCCATGAGCTGGAGTGCTATCTATAGAATTTGCAAAATTTCCAGTGCAAGCTCTTTTGTGACTTGTGATGTGTTGATATGAGATCCAAAAAAGTAAACATTTTCCTTCCAACAACAAACTGCTGACAAATTGCTGAAAACACTTTAAATGTTGATTCTTTGAGCATGGAGTAGAAAATAGATTTAGGATAGACCCCTCGATGGAGCTAGACATTTTAAAAGCCTTCTTAACTGTGAATGAAGTCCCAGTCCTATTCCTGTTGGTATCAAAGAGGTTCTTCATTTCACTACCTGAAGCAGAAACTGATACACAGCTTCTCACTGTGTGTAGATTGCTCTGAAAGTAATGCCTCCTCCTTATTTCAGTGGAAATTACAAGGGATACAAAGAGTACAATAGCCCTATTTGATAAAGCAAATTCTCAGCTACATTCTTTTTCAGCAGTCATAAGCACCAGCTGAATATTTTCTCCAGCAATGAACAAGAGCTTGCATGCCACATTCTTAACTATCTGCAGCAGCAGAGATGATCCACTGTTGCTGTCACCACTGCTGATACCACCACCCACTTCTCACTGTGCTCACATCCACTGTTTGATCTCCATAAATGTGCCAATGGCTGTCAGTGGGTGCAATTTTTTTCCATATGGAGGAATTCAGTGACACACCTTTGCTCCATACACAGTTCCATTTCAGACTCCATTCTGTCAGACTGCTCCTGTGCTGCCAAATGTCACACAACAACAAATTTTAACAAAATATTAGCTGGATGGTCCAGCCCCTACTGCCATCCCACCAACATCCACCTCTGATGTCATGGGCCGACATAATGAAACAGGAGGTGTTACTTCTGGAGCAGCCCTTGTGTATTTGTCTTTAGCAGATGATCTTAAGAACCTCAGAATTACTGGTGAGCAAACTTCATTCTACTTCAGCAAATATTCTGTTTAAAAGTGCTTCGTAACTTCAGGTAAAAGTTCAATACAACCAGAGCAGGATTTTCTCAGTCAGATATTCAACAAAGCACCTAATTCTAGAAAACATTTATGCAACACTCAGGAATATCATGAGATATTTCAGTGTTTTTTATAGAAAAATGCTAAGCAGTACAACTTTTCTTACCACAGAAAGGAACGCTGCATTGCTGTTTAAGGTGGTGGTGATTTTGGACCATTTCTCTTTAAAAAGGCATCTGGATTTTTTCCACTCTGGATGAATGTGTGTGTGTGTAATACACATTCATACACATAACCAAAAGTTAAGCAATATTGTCCAGCCTTAACGTACTTACAAGTTTTCATTTAATTAAAAAAAAAATCTGAAAAAGTTAATAAAATGTTTAGACGAGCCTTTCAGTCCTGTGAGCTTAAGGAAATAATCCTCTTTGCATGCCTAATAATGTTGTTGGTATCTAATGGGATTTTATTTTCACACATGTGCTAGTGTCCCGCATGATATATATAAATGCTGGAATAACTTAAAACCTGTGCTAATGTTCCAGGCAAAAGAAGAGTCTGGCCATGCTACAGGGCCTTGCTTCTTTCTTTATCTATGTGTTTAGACAGTCTAGTAACCAAATCCCAAATCAAAATGCAGATGCTGATAGCTAACTCTTTAGGACTCAACTGACTATATTTTGACCTTACAGAAGTTAGCAGATTTTGACAATTCTCTGTTAATCTAAGAATTCAGAATTATAGAGCAAGTATAGTAATTGTTTATACTAGATTAGGCAAGTCTGTATACTTACATTAAAAAGTATGAATCAGATATTTGGAGCCTTCAAAAATGCCCGTGTTAAAAAGAGCTATATGTTTTGCATCATAATGTTAATAATGTGTAATTGACGTGATGTTAATAAGAAGGAGTCCATACTACTAGAATAAATTATCGTTTCTAGGGCATTTCTGGGCACATCTCAGCTGTCTGAGTTTCTCTTTTTTTCTTTCCAGTGGTCCTTTTCCATTGGTCCTTTATTATTATTGTTGTTGTTATTATTTTTATTATTATTATCAAAGAAATTACTGCCTCCAGGAAGATGTTTTTGCTGATATGCCTTATCAGGTGAGTGAATTTTGTTGGAGAATGGCAGTAAAGAGAAACCACGTAGAGATGATTGGGTGAAAAATAAGTTTCCATCCCTTAAAGGTCAAGCTAATAGACCATGATTTGCAGCAGCATATATTAGGGACTTTTGTAAGACAAACAGCAACTTTTCATGCTCAGATGGGGATTCTTGGGTTAAATTGCTATCTTTGAGTTCTGAACTTGGAAAGGTATTAAAGTGGAATTAAACCTTTACACAATCCGGCTCTTGTGTCATTCAGGATTTTTTTTAGTTCTGTTTAATTGTACATCACAGCAGGGTTCTGAGTGACTGGTGCTCTAAAGAAATGAGGGGTAGGGTTAAGACTGCAGCCCACTGCTCTCTGCTAATCCTTCTTGTTCCTTGAAGAAGGATTTACTTTTGCTGCCAGCTTGTGAAAGACTTTCCTCGTCCCGAAGAGATTGTTGTGGCTTTCCTGGGGAGGTGTGGTTGCTATAGCAGGGAGTCACGCCTGGGTATTTTCTCAAACCCTACTGAGAGCGGGCCAAAAAAGAGCTGAAGAAGAGTAAAACTGGGGATTAAAAAATGGAACAATAGGAGACAGGAAGATAGGAGTGGGAACAAATGGGAATTACAGCACCAAAAATAATGCAAAGTGACAAAAAGAGGAAATAGAAAAATAATAGCTGACAGTCTGACTGAAAAGAGAAACACTACAAAAGAACAGTTTATTTTCTACAGGCAAATAATGAAGGGGCATTTGGGAAATAAGACATGGGCACTTGTGTTAAGGTTTTTTTTATTCTTACTGTGCTGTAAACACATGCAGATCAAATATTAAACAAAACTGTTCCCCTTCTATCCCTTTCCTCTTCCACCTTTGCTGCAATCTGTTAAAAACAAAATCATCTCTGATTTTCAACTGTATGTTTACTTATTTGCTGTTAAATGATATTTCTAATACTGTCTATTCCTACAGTCTAAGTGTAGGACAGTTCTGCTCTTTTCATATCAAATTCAGATATTTAGATCACTAGCATAAGAAAAGACCCAGCTCTCCACTCAAATTCTAATCTTGAATGATTCCCAAAAGAAAAACTGCCTCCAGGGAAATGCCTGTGGGCACTTATTTTTGCTGCTGTTTACTGGAGACGAATTCTTCAGTTCCTGCCATGGCAATGCCCCTGACACAAATACCTGGTCCTGCTTCTGTGGGGGCCTCAGCTTCTGTCTTCATCTCACCACCGTTGTATGCTGGAGTTGCATTTACCAGCTCGTGGCTGCATCTCGAAGAGCCTGCCTTTAGCTTTTTAGATGCTGCATTTTGCTCCTATACCCCTTTGCTCTCCAAATAAAACAGTCTAATTCTGCAGAGAGCTAAACTTTTTCATCTCAGTAAAAGAAGCAGAAATTTTCATTCAGACGAAAGTTTGTCACATTACAAATAAAATTTAAAACGAAGGCACTCCCACATCTAACAGCAAATCTCTCTGAACGCTTTTCCTGCACCCTACTGCTTTATATATAGGAGAGGCAGAGAGATGTAACAGATGAAACATTTTGTTTATGAAGTGTCTATGTTTTGTTTTATTTCACATGTTTTTGCAATATAGATAACAGATTACACCACAGAGCTTTCATTGCCTTGTGCAATAAAGATACTATAAAGCCTTTCTGGGTATTAATAATAGATTGTGTTGATGAGTTTGGAGAAGCTGGCAATAGACCCCCCACTGTAAAGACATTAACACCACAGGACTAAGGTATCTTTCCCTTGCAAATCAGTTTCTAAATTGGCTGTGCTGATGGGTTTGGGCACAAGCTCTTGTACAGCATCAGTGCAGCAGGCACAGGAAGTTATTTTGTTTTATACTGGCAAATAACGTTTCTTCCTCTTAATAGTCTCAGTTGAGAGGAAAGGCCCCAGTATAAATTCTTTCCCTAAGTCATACTTGCCGGCCAAGAAATAACTTAGAAATTACATTTGAATTGTTTTGACACGATTATTTTTTCTTTAAAAGTGAAGGCCAAAGCAGTGAATCACCAGCAGTAAAATTTCCCTGCTTATGGAGCCTTTAGGGTGAATTTTCATACAAAAATTACATTAGAAGAATTTCACTGTGTTGCTGGCAATGTAAATTCAAAGGCAACTGTAAATTCAGTGTGCCACTTAGAGAACAAGAAAGATAAGACTTCTTATCAGACTAGTGAATATTCAGTGCATTGAAGACAGCAGTTCTCACAGATCTGGTTTACAAAATAAGGCCCTCACTGTACACAGCATCAGCCATCTTGTGTGCTTGGAAATCAGTGACGTTGTACAGGTAGTGAATAAAGATGGATTTGGTGTAATATGTGTAAATAACTGAATATGAATCCATATAAAGAAAAATGGGGAAAATGTTGTTTGCCAGTAATGAACTTGCTTAGCAGAATTCCAGCAGAAATACAAACACCCCAGACCTATTGTGCTTCCATAGCACTTTGATATAATTTAAAGTTATACAAAAAGCATAAAAGAAGCCCATTCACCTTTTTTTTTTTAAACTCGTAGACAAAATAACATTATTCCCCAAATGTTTGTGCTGCCTAAAAATATTATTCTAACGAAATCATTGTGTTTTGTTAATCCATTAGGCTTCTTAATTGCAATCCTGATTTTATCAATTCAATTGGAGCCCTTAACTTTTATAACAGTTTCTATTCTCCAGAACAGATTAGGAGAAAATTGCAGCCATAATCTGTACAGTGCAATTGCTACGCTATAAAGAGGAATGGGAGTAGCTGGGAAGAGCAATTGGATTCCCAAAGGTGGAGCACAGTAGAGCAATATCAGTGACTTTGTAAATGAAAAATTGTTTTAATTCCCTTCTAACAGCAATAATTCGATTCTTCATAAATTTTTCCATCAAAGCATTGTAAGGAAACATGCTATAAAAGAGAGCTGTGTGGCAGTGATGGAAGGCAGTCAAACAAAATGGTCAATTAAGGGGTGAAAATTAAGCAAAGAGAAGAATCCATTTTGTCGCATTCTACTTGAAGCGAGAAACTCCTCTGTACTTTACATTTTATGTTTTACTTTATAGGAAAGGAAGATGTAACTTCTCCCATCGTTCTGTCTCCACTTTGACAATTTGCCTTCGCAATCAGTTGCCTCTTTTTCATTAGTCTCAGAATGGTGGGCTCAGTCCTGGAGCAGTCAGTGGGAAGATGGTGGGGCTGCGCAGCACTGTTATGGAGCAGGGCCTGGCATCCCATGTGCTGGGGGCCCAGGAGGAGCCGCGGGGCTCCCAGCAGCCATGTGAAGGCTGACGTCCCGTTCCCATTCAGGCGCATGGGACCCCTTCCTCATGTATATTCTGTGGAGATATTCAAGACCCGTCTGGACACCTACCTGTGCGACCTATTGTAGGATACCTGCTTTCGCAGGAGGGGTTGGACTCGATCTCTTGAGGTCCCTTCCAACCCCTGCAATTGTGTGATTCTGTGATATTCCGTTAGGAAGGAAATCCCAAGCAAAGGGTGCTAATTTGGTAGTGCGGATGCCTGTCTGGATCAGGCAGTGGAGCTGGGGGAGCAGGAGCGCGAGCTCCCATGGGCTTCAGGGTGTGAGCGCACGGTGGGACCGTGTTGTCTCTGTAGGTACATTGGGTACCATGAGCCCTCCTCATGGACATGCAGGTAGAGTGTTTATGAGGAAAAACCTTTGTGCCATGATATGGCATTTGAAAGTAGAAATCCACTTCCCCACTGTGCAGCACAGCTTCAAATGCAGTGTTCGTTAGTTGTCAGTATGCTTAACACAGAGGGCTCATACATGCTTTCCTCAGCCTTCCCACTAGAGGAAGGTGGGCTTTTTTGTTTTAGTTTCTCTATGTATATTACTTTTTTTTCCTAGAAACTTTTAATTTTTGTGCATGCTTTATTACTGCTCAGTGAAAGGGAATTAGCTTTATTTTGCTGAAGTTTCATCTATGAAATTGGCTTTAATAAACTATGTAATTACTTTTTCTGCAGGGAAAATATTTTAAATGGATTGGGTTTTTTTTTTTTTTTTTTGAGTTTCTTCTTTTCCAAATCATAAAATTACATTTCTGCTTTAGTGCATGTGAGATTTTTTGAATGTTCAGGATTTAGTGCAATCGAGAAAGTTTTCATTTTTTATGTGCACTCACGAGCTGTAAGGTGCTACAAAAACATTCAGGTCCTACAAAAAAAGCATAGTGTTTTCCCCATTCTGTGTCATCTAAAGATCACGGAAGCATCAAAATTTCTCCTGACGAAGAAGTAACAGATGTTATTTGTTAGTAATTTAATTTCTTCCCTTAATAAAACTCAGTTGTGTGAAAAGCATAATGTATTTTACTTTGTCTCTAACATATTTTGTTCTCTGAGTGCCAAGTGATCTCCCAGCTGGATATATAGGCACAATAGGCATGTCATATACCAGCTATTATCAGAAAAAGTATCAGAGCTTCAGACTATACTACGCTATTAACAAAAGCTTGTGTCCACCATCTTTGCATAGTTATTAAATAAAGAAAACGCAGCTATCTGCTGTAGTTTCCTGCAACGCATAATGTCAGAATAATGCAGAAAGAAAATGTTTCAACATCTCTGATAGTTAGACAGCAACATCTGTCCTCTCGCATATATCAAATAACAGTTAATAACTTCCTATTTTCTGCTTTGCAGCAGAGGTCCAGTAAATAAACAACCTGACTGAATGAGTCTATTTTTAAACCTGAGTCCTATGCAACAAACCTCTTGAACCACACTTAATGTGTACAGCAAATTTCACACTGCACATTGAGATCTCTCAACACAGATTAAATTAGTTATAATAAAACAATTAAAATATGTTTGCCCACAAACAGGAGGAAATGAAGAACCTGGATGAGTAATAGAAAGGTAAAGTGTGGGTTGTCAGGACATTATAAGAGTAAACAGCAGAACAGTGATTCTCAGGAGCATATCAGGGTCAAGCTTACGGCAAGATAGCTGTGCAAGAGATAATAAATCAGTGATACATATTAAACACCAGATGGTTGTGCCCATGCAGGAAGGCACAACAGATCATGTAACTGTGGTTGTTCCTAAGGATTACTGATTCAGCCTGACTTCACAGGGATATCCTAACAAATAAAATCTTTATGGCCTCTTCCGCTGGTGAACATTTTCCTCTACTGTTTAAAGACAAGGCCACATGTCTTAGTATTTCATTGCCCTTGCAATAAATGCAAAATTATTTTAGTAAATTCACCCAGTTTAAAACTGTGAATATTTTTTATTATCTTGTACTGTAAATTTACTTCCCGGGGATTGTTACAAATACCTGAATGGACAAACAGGCCATTGTTCCGAACCTGAGCTCAGCTGAATCTCCTAAGTGTTTCAGTCATGGAGACAAGCACACTTAAAAACTTCTGAAGTTATTGAGTTGTCTTTCAAAATAGTCCATGCAACATAATTTATTTATAAAACTCTTGCAGTCGTTGATTCAAAACAAGGTTTCTTGTTCTGCTTTTCTCCTTTGTCTGCTTTGAACAATTTTCTTTGGAATGTTTTCGTTGTGCTTAGGAGTCAGAGATTTCCTGGGGCTTCTAATAAAGGCATTTGATTTCCACTCTCTGCATACTTTAACAAGTCCAAGGATTTTGAGGTTTGACATTAACTTAAGAGAGCTGGAGATAATCAGCCATGGGGGTAAAAAGTCAGAGCTATGCAAATTATTTGCAAAATATATAGAAAGCAAAAGAAATATTTCTTTAAATGTGGTTGAGTAGGACAGTGTTTGTCTCTGCATAGATATCTGCATGCTCCTCATCAAATGTGTTGCCTTGATTAAAAGCTACAAATGGGTGATCTGTAAAGTATTCTTGCTATCCTACTCTTCTCAACAGGTTTATTACCATTCACTTATAAAATGAACAGTCTAATGAGCAGTGTTTTAGGTCACAGATATCAAAGTCTGGTCATTTGTCAAGATTAGTTTCCTGTTGTGAGACTGCCTTGTGCAAAAAAAAAAAAAAAAAAAAAAAGAGAGAGAAGAAGTGCATAACCCTGGGTTACTTTCTGGATGCTAAAAAACATCTATAGACATTTTAAATGATAAATGTAATGAAAATTTTATAATCACAGAATTAAATCCAACTCAGTGTAAGATGGGTGAGTGCATGCTATAATGCAGAGAGTACCCAAGTAAGGTTTTATGGGATTTTGTTAGATTGACAAGGGACAATTAAGGATATGAAAATAACACAGTATTGTCAGACAAATGCACCTTAATTTGAATGATTTAATACTACACTGACAATAATATATTTCTTTGTAACTAAAAGACTGCCTTTGGAAATAGTACTGTGAAGTAGTCATCTTCCTGGCAACAGTCAATTGCCAATAAATAACGTGAACTGTTTTCTGTGTACATGTTGGATATCTTTTATTTCGAGAACAAGGAGGAAGAAAAGCCACTTGGTAGAGCAGTATGACATAGATAACACCAGTCACGTAAACAATACACTCTGTAGCACAAGGATAAGAAGATAATAGAATATTATTATGTTCCAGGTAGGAAATGTGAGGGGGAGTATATGCTTTCCTCCTTAAAATTATTTCTAAACAATGCTACATTTGTGTTTGCACTTTCACTGAACGGTGGCAGATTTTGCAGTTTGCTTGGGAGAAAACTGGAGACAGCTGCTGTCTTATCTAATGTCGTGCACCATTTATTGCAGTGTCAGTCCAGTCCCAGCTTCAGCGGCCCCAAGCTGCTGATGCGCTCTCTGCAGAAGTGCTGCATTGGGCTTCCCTGTCCGGCCTCCCGCAGCCCTGCGAGGGAAGCTGCTGCCCTTACTGCTCCACTCCGAGGAGAAGCAGGGAGGTTCCTGCCTGCTCCTTTCTGCCTGGGCTCTCCTGGCCCTGGCATGCAGTCCTGCAGTGCTGCCCACGTAGTGCTGGTGCTGATCCAGTGGATTTGCAGGAATGGTTTGCTCCAGGAAGACTTAATGTACATTCTCTTGGAGCCAGCATCTCTGCTAGGTTCTTCTTTCAAAGAGAAAAAGCCCTTATTCTCTCAGAGCCTGGCCTCCCTGGTCTGCCTACAAAGGGGGGTGGTGGAGCAGACATCCTGCATTAACTCTTTCTGTGAAAGCCTCCAAAGTACACCGATCTTTCAGCACTACTTTTATTAACAGCCCGACTGCAATGCTGGGTTTTATCATCATCGCAGCAGTACTGCAAGGGGTTTTAGACAGATCAGTGCCTGTATCTGCAGGATCGCAGTCGCTTTCCTGAGTTTCTTTCTAAGATTTCTCAGGCTAGTAGCACTGATTTGAAATTCAGATGAAGTCAGGAACCTGGAGACTGTAGAAACAGAAATGCAGCAATGTTTCCTGGTCAGGCTGTTACATCTGCAGTCCAGCAGAGCAGCTACCACATGTAGGGTCTGTCCCATCCCTCCTGATAGCCAGCCATTGAGTTTTACTGAAGCGTGCACAGGTTAACTGTCACACCAGTATAAATGAACTGATGCCAGTCAGGGGAGCCGGATGCCTTCACACCAGATTTGCTAATCTTCAGATTCTTTAAGTGTGCTCCATCGTCACAACAGTCCTCAGACAAAAGATACAAGCTTAATTAAACTGAGTCAAATAGGTTTAAGCAGTTAAACAGAAACAACTTTTTTAAGTGCTTAAAATCTGTTTGCTCTTTTTTTTCCCCCATTGTGTTTTAATCCTTTCAGATATGCTATTGTGCATAGATAGAAATATTTCCTGCATAGGGAGTTCCTAGCTAAAGCACTGTGATATTCTTGTGATGCTTAGTAGCCAGAACATAAAATCACATTTCCCTCTTGCTGCTGAAGTTTGCCTCTAATAGCAAAGAAAAGTTGTGGGCAGACCCAGCAGACAGTATGAAACTAAGTGGCCCCTTCATCAGCAGTGGCTGTTGGTCCTGCACAGCGTCAGCTGTCCTTTAATAAATTTATTCCATTGTGTAGCCAAGAAGGAGTTGCTCAGTATTCCTTCTGTGATTTGTACTCCGCATAACTGTTGTGTTGTATCTCTGGTTGTGCAAATATATGCACCAAATCAGCAAAGTTACTACAGTAGATTTCAGATCAAAAGATACAGGAGTAAGAGCCATACAAGTTCTCGGGCAGTCTGCCTTTCATGGATGCAGTATGCAAATGTATTTACATTTTCTTTTCCCTCTTGCCTATTTTGCGACTTCATTGCTTTGCTGAAGAGCTAGTGACTGCCATTTTGCTGGATTTTCTCAGCTCAGACAAAATGGAGGCTTTGGAAGGCTCAGTAGGTGCCACAGCGTGCGCCTTCTAAAATTCATCATATTTGCCTTTTATAAGAGGTGATAATTCTGAGGATGAAAAAAAACAACAAAAAATCATCATATGCCATCATCCAATGTAGAATCTCCTTTTTCCTGTGAACACATCACTGCAGTTGTGTTAATTTCACTGAAAAAATGTAAATATTAATGCACCTTGCGCTCTGATGTATTGCCATAAAAGCCACTGAATTTCAAATTACCAAATCCACTATGTGGTACAGGGACGTAACTTAGCTATTCGTCTTTATTTGAAGCAGCCGTCTTCCTAAAAGCTCACTTAGGGAGATTCCCAGTTGCCATTAGAAAAGCAAAATAAAATTAATCTATATCATTCTAACTTTATCTTAGAAAATTAATGATGTATGAAAGAGGGGGTTTATAAAGGTTTAATAAGAACTAGTCTGGAATATAGTGTATATTGTAGAGCCTGTGATTATAGTGGTAATTTAGCAGATTGTATCACTGCCTGTCTCTGCCAAAGGATGTTTCACACCATTTAAAATGCACAGGACTGTCTTTGGAAACAGGTTATTCTGGAATAACTCAACGTCCAAAGAAAAGCCACGTTATTTCACTCCTGTCTTTATCAATTGCATGTGTGTGATTACATGTGTGTGTCATCTGCTCAGCAACAGCACTGCGTTTCCATGCTCGTTTCTGTGTTCATTTGTTATAGCATCCTCAGACACAGGCAGTACCAGAAAGGTAAAGTCATGGAATATATTCTGAAATCAAAATGCCTGCATAAAGAAAAGTCTGGCCCAGCCTTTCCTCTAAAAAGTGAATTAAAATAAGTTTGGTTTTGAAGAAACTTATCCAAACTCTGAGAACGCCTTAATGTTTCTTATCCTAAAGAGGAACAAAGCAGTGGGATGAGAACAAATCTTTATATTTTTATCCAGTACAGGCAGTTTGGGAATCTGCAGTCCAAAGTGTCTGAGATTTGAATACATTGTGATGTTTTCAAGACTAAGAATGCAAGTCCCCCATCTACAAAAGTACGAGGCTATCTGATCTGTAGCTAAATTAAAGACCTTCATGTGTTTAAATTCATGCAGTGTGTGGATCTGATGTTCCCTTTGACTTTTTTGCCTCTCTTTCTTGCAGGCTTTTTGCAGCCAAGTGCAGTGGTTGCATGGAAAAAATTGCCCCAACCGAATTCGTGATGAGAGCCCTGGAGTGCGTTTACCACTTAAGCTGCTTCTGTTGCTGCGTTTGTGAGCGACAGCTGAGAAAAGGGGATGAGTTTGTTCTTAAGGAAGGGCAGTTGCTCTGTAAAAGTGACTACGAGAAAGAGAAGGACCTGTTGAGCTCCGTCAGCCCAGATGATTCTGACTCAGGTGAGCATTCCCACTCCTATCCCAGCTGGAAAAGCTGGAAGAGTTTACAGAGCATTTTTACAGAAAAACACATCCATTTATGTGCATCCACTTTCTCTATGTGCTTTTGTCACCCATACAGTTACAACTCTTAACAGGCACGGCTAAAAATCCCCACTACCACTTGTTCTTCCCGAATTTGCTTCTTTCCTTAATTTGCTGCTGTCTTAGTAAAGTTGAAAAAACGTTGAGGGTTCTTGAGGGGTCAGTACTGTGAGTTTCTGTGAGATCACAGCATGTGAATCAGACTGACTTCAGTTACCTGAGACCTCATTCAAAGCCTGCTCTTTTCCACAGGCATTCTTTCCTCCAAAAATATTTTTGCCCTGTAATGAGCTAGAAAAATGGGTGGAAGGTCACCATGCTGTGCAAGCAGAGCTTCTCCTAAAGAAGGCCCTGGAGCTCTCCCAGCTGATAGCTGATGGGTGTCTTCCCAAGATCACCACGATATAGGAGGGATGAATACTTGCTGTCCTCCAGCCACCTCCAAGGGAAAGTTTTGAAAGAGTGAGCAAAGCTGCTTGCTGTCTGGCTGGGGCTGAGAACGCAATATTGTACATGATACAAAGATCACACACTGGGTCTGGATTCTCCAGTCCAAATCCCAGAACCCATCTGGCAACAGTTACAGTGAGGGCTGCCTGTCAGGCTTGGGCATTAACAGGAGGAACAGCATCCCTCCTATCTGTGCCATGTGGTCTCACTGAGACTGGAAACTTCTCCTTGTGTGTGTGCCCTGGTTGAGTCCAAGACTAGAGACAGTGTGTGTGCAGTATGGTGCCAGTCATCATAATTTCTCATTTATTTCCCAAGAAAATGTCCAAGAAAATCAACAATTATCATTCCATTAAGCAGACAAATAATTTGGATCTTTCCTGTAGTTTATGGGAAAATAGGCACAGTAATTGTTCTTACTGTAATTGTCTCAAATCCAAGAGTTGTATTCATCGCATTGCTCAAATTTATATTTTTGTGTCAGGAACAAGACAAAGGTCACTGCTGTGTCAGCAGGGTGTGCAGGACCAGACCTTTTCTTGTTTCTTGCTGTATTTGCAGGAGCATGAATGCTTTGCTCTGTCATCCCGATATCACAGGGTTTGGGCACTTTGTGAATTTGCATGAGGTGTCTGAGTTTCCTACTTGCCCTTCAGCATGTTGTTCTGCCACCCCAGCTTCAGCAACCTGCTGCAGTCTGTATCCAGACAAACCCTTTGAAAAGAGCACTGCGGAGCTGTGCCCAGCCCTGCAGGCTGAGCATGGTGATCCTGCTCCTTCCACCAGCGAGTGTGAGCTTGCCACGCCAGGACTGGAGGTTGCTTGTTGCCAGCTGCCTGCCTCAGAGTGCCGTGTCTGGCACGGCTGCACGTTCCTTCATGGGTTTTGTACTTTGTGATCAACTGGGCAGTAAGCTGCCCAAGCAGTACAAAACAAGCTTGCTTTCAATTTCATTTTTCACTAGCACAAGGGATAGTTTCTTACTCCTGGAGCTGCTTTTTGTTTTTTTTCCATTATTCTCTGTTAGCCAGACATGAACCTGAAAAACAAGTTGACAAATTAAATGAGATGTTTTGTCTCCCATTCTCAAATGCATTGAAAATGCTTATCTCCTAAGTGCCTGAGTGAGAGCAAATGATCTCCCATACCCCTGGCTGAGTGTGTGTCCTTCTCTAATCAAATATTTATTCACTGGACACAAAAGTAACTCTCCAATGAGCAATACTAATCTTCACTAACCTTTCCTTAGAAATGGCTTGCTGGAAAGTTAATAATGTCATGGTTATTAAAATGACTGAACTTCTCTTTAATCATTAGGCAAAAGATGCTTATTAAAGTAAAAGGTGATTAGATTGCTAGGTGCATAATAATCAGACCCAATAATGAATTAAAGTCTAATTTGTTAATTCCCCAGATGTAATTTCTGAGTGTATCAAAATTGCAGTGAGTTTCTTAAGGCTGAGGTTCCTGGAATAGTACATTAATGTTTTCTGGTAGAAAAAAAACCCTGGTAGTCTGTTGAAATGAAATATACTGAGTTGAAAAGTTGTTTGTCACATCAGAATTCAGACTTGCTCTTTAGTGTTTGCTACTGAGAATGAAATTTCATAGTACAATATACTAGCATACATAATATCACTAGATTGTAAGAATATTCATAGTCTAACAGCAGAAAATACAAATAATCTATTTACATAAGCACATATATATTTGTGCTTTTGCCAAGAAAGATAAATTTGTGCATACACATATTGATAGTTTGTAATGAACAGAGAAAGAATACTGAAATGACAGGGAAAAGACTTTATTTAATATTATCTCCAGAGCATCAAAATTTTCAGAACAATTTCTGGAATCTACACTATATTTATGTGGACAGACTTTAAGATACTTTGGAAATATTTGCACTTAGATTGTTTCGCTGCCTCAGCCTTGGGGACAGTGGCACCTCTCTGAAACTAGTGCAGAGGGAGAAGATGGAGCTATTCTTTGAAGGCAAAGGTGTGTGTTAGCCAGTGTGGTTGCAGCAGTGTCAGCAGGTGAGCACAGAGGAAATCAGATGATGGTAGAAAGGTACCAAGGGTCTCTGTACCCAGTTTCTGGAGATACTGCATTGTATTCTGAATTTACATCCCCTGATCTGTCCCATGCCCTCAATTATATATTAAGCAGAAAAAAATATTCTTCTCCTTTTGTGGAATTTGATTTTGGCCATACACACAGATTTAAGATAGTCTCCTCCTGCCTATAGTAAATGTAGGTCTGCAGATAAACACAGTTGTTGACCTGTCGATGAGTTTGTAGCTGAAGAGCAGTTCTCAAACACCCGGTTGTCTTGGTGGAACACAAACAGTTTTATATCTTGCTGATTTTTCACCAGTTAAAAGTGATGATGAAGATGGAGATGTTAAGCCCACCAAAGGACAAGTAACACAAGGAAAAGGAAGTGATGATGGGAAGGACCCAAGGAGACCTAAACGACCAAGGACAATACTCACTACACAGCAGAGACGAGCATTCAAAGCATCCTTTGAAGTGTCTTCCAAGCCCTGTAGGAAGGTAGGTGCTTCCATAGGGACCTACATGCTGTTCTGACACCAGGCAGTGCACAGGGTGAGAGCATCAGGTCACAAAGGCCCCGGCCCCTTCCTGGGCCAGCAGCAGGCGCCTGGGGGTGAATGCAGAAACCAGAAGGCATCCTGGGACCAGTTCGATATCTATGTCGTTTTTTATTATTCGTTATGTAGAGCGGCTCTGTGACTGATTCCTATGGAGCAACTTATTTGCTAGTTGTAAAACAAAGTCATGGACTTTCAGAACCTGGGTAAAGTGACTTCATGTCCTTCTCCTTCCCACCGCAGAGGGATTCACTTTCTGGAGAGATGGGTGCACAGCCCTGGACCTACCACTTGTCCTTCCAGTCCTGTTTTTGTAAGAAAGTTAACCATGGTGTTATCTCATTTATAGCAGCTAACAAAAGATATGATAAAGCTGCTGAAAATGAAATCTTTTGAAAACTAATCTAGATAATTATTTAATCCTGAGTTTGTCTGGTGAAAAAAAAAAGTGGAGTTGTATCACAAAATTTGTTGCAAAAAGTGACACTGTCCTGCAGGTGTACAAAGTACGTCTCCTGTGTCAGTGAGGTGTGCCCTGTTGCCAAAAGCATAAACATAGTTCATAGCTAAGTCTGTAGTTTTTCATGCAAAACCAGTTTATTGGTAAACTAAAAGTCATGAAATGATTTAGTAACATTTTACACTGCTCAGAATACTTGTTTATTATTTATGAAACTAGTGATGTGAAGGGCAGAGCTTGCACAAACTGTGCAAAAATATGAGGAATTAAAAAAAAATAATTCTGTGCGTGCAGTATTTATTGTAAATGCAATTATCTTCCTCAGAATGTGACTTACTAGATGTGGGGAAAAAAAAATATAGCTTTAAACATTTCCTCCTCTAGGTCAGAGAAACTTTAGCAGCTGAAACAGGACTCAGTGTGCGAGTTGTCCAGGTTTGGTTTCAAAACCAAAGAGCAAAGGTAGGTTGTTTCTCAAGTTCTCAAAAGTAAATCATGAATTGTTCCGCAACAGGGACTCCCTTCTTCCCACCCCCAAGATGTTGAACATATCACAGAGATCCAAGGGACTGAACTATGCACATTTTGCATGCTCTGCTGTCTACATCCATGCGAGAACATGAACATTAAGTTCATGCCCTAGAAGCACCACAACACCGGGAGTAAATTTTGCTTGCAAATGTGAACTGAAATGTTTAAGCTTAGAAATGAAACTGAACCCAAAGTGATGTATGCATGAATATAAGTGGTCTGTATTAATTGATTTGATATTTACAGAGAATTTTGGAAGAAAAAAAAATTGTTCCATTCAGACCCATGAGATTGTTTTGTTCTTCCTCTTTTACTCAGATGAAAAAACTAGCACGAAGGCACCAGCAGCAGCAGGAGCAACAAAACTCTCAGCGACTAGGGCAAGGTAGGGGATCTGTGATGGAGGCAAATCAAGGGGGAAAGAATCTACAAGCTTTCTCAAAGTGCCATTCCCACATGGGTACATACTGTCTCAGTACAGCCATGCAGGGTATTCACAAGTGTGTACCATTACCTGTGGAAGCACAAAGACTGCTGTGTCTGAGTGACTGTGGTATGTTATCCCAAATTCTTCTCAGACCCTCATGGTGCTTACAGAAGCTAGTACCTTCCTGGAAGAAATCTGCAGTTCAGAGGAGCTTACACTGGAGGAAATCTCCAGGAGGCTCCCTTAATGGAGATCTTCCAGTTAGCTTTATTTTCTTATGAAGAGAGGGTACCATGCTCAGCATTGTCACAGGGAGCCCCTCCTGTGCCCCAGGTCCTGGGCAGAGTTGTCAGGACATGTCCTGCAGCTTCAGGGTTGCTGCTGAAGAGCAGCATCTCAAGACCTTGCAGCCTCAAATTCTTCTGATGCAGAGCAGAAAAACTGTCATGACATTGAGGATCATGATCTGTGAGCTGCATGAGGGGCTACTCTGCAGGCTACTGTTAAGGAAACATACATTGTTTGCTCCACATGATATCCACTCCAGCGTAGAGAATTGCTGTACTGTTTCTGCATTAGCATATTAGGCTGGCACCAGCAGGCATTAGAGACTGTAAGGGCTATAGCAATTACAAGGAGACTTTTGAAAGATATGATCCAGCACCCAGATGTGGGTGATAAGGTCCAGAGATTACAGGTCTTTGCACTTAATAGCTGTACTCTCAAATAAGATTGGGAAGGCACCTCTGAATGGTACAGACACCTACTTGTATTCACAGTGCTCTTAATGTCACCAGCAGTGATATCTGTGGCCTTTCTGTTGCTAAGCAGTGACTGTGCCCTCCTGTGTCTTTTACAGAAGTAATGTCTAACCGAATGGAAGGGATGATGACATCTTACACACCACTTGCACCACCACAGCAGCAGATTGTAGCAATGGATCAAAGCAGTTATGGCACAGACCCATTTCAGCAGGGTCTGACCCCTCCACAAATGCCAGGCGACCACATGAACCCTTATGGTAAGGCATGCATCATTCTGCCGCATCAGAAATAGCAGGGTTCGTATGCTGGTTCACACTCCAAAGGTTCAACGGAGTTACTTGCTGTTATAGTATTTTTCTGGGATTTGTACAAAGGAATTTCTACTGGTCAGTTTTGTGTGTATATTTTCGTGTACACATAAAAGGGTAGAAGAGGGCTCTTCCCAGTTTCTGGACACTACTACAGAGTATAGTTTTGATAAATGATAAAGAAAAGCAACATTATCTCTCCAGCTTTACTTTTTTAAATCACTGTCCAAGACTAAAAATAAACAGTGACAAATTTTCCTTACCTTCCTCACAAGTTTTTCCTTTTTCCTAGAAGCTTTGGGAAGATAGTGCCTTGAAAAGTGGTCTAATAAAGAGAAGTGATCCATTTATTCAAAAATAAATAACCAACCCTCAAAGATCCCTCAGATCACATGCATGGATTTGTTTTTGAGCTATTGGGAGATACGTCACCACAGGACATTGCTCCTGCATAATTATATTCTCTGTCCAAAATCAAGATGATGGTTTGCTTTTACAATTTCCTTACCATGCAACATCAAGTGAATAGGTACACTAAATGCTTCACAAGCATATTAACTGCCTAATAATTGATTCCGAACGATTGCAGTGTGGCACTTAAATAAAATTTCAGAGGATTTCTCAGACTGTTACTATTGGCCTTGCCATAGACAAAGAGGACCTGTTTACATCAGACTCTTTTGTGTTGACCGGGAGCACTTCATTGCAGTTAAACGTGCACGTGACTGTCATGAGCATGGATTGCACAGACTAACAAGAAATCTGGCTTGGGTCTGTATGACTGCTTTTTCCACTGGGGCAAGACCACAGTGCTCGCCAGGCAATTTGGTAAATACTGTAGGGAGCTGAGGATATTTGAAGTGCAAATGAGCATTAGATGACTTGTGATTTTGTTGCTAACAATGTGCTTGGCAATTTCTAAGCAAAACTCCTCTGGAGGCAGCTCCTGTGTTCCAAAATCAATGCAGGAATTAAGACAAAGCCATTTTAAATGAATGTGTAAGGAAAAAGAAGCAGAGTAACACTTTCCTAAAGCTCACATTACTTGAGCGAGAGCTCTTTCTGGTACCTTAAAATATGAAATAAGCTGAAATTGTAGTTGCTAAGGGAAATAAATGGTGCTGTGTTCCAAACCAGCCCACAAAGAGTGGAATTTTCTGAAAAGAAAGCATATTTACAGCTATAGCTTACTTGAGGCCAGGAAAGCTGGGCCTCCTCCTGGGCCCGGTTGGCTTTGTCGGCCTGCCTTTTGCCTCGTGTGTAAGAGCCATTTCTGGTTATGGTGCTCAGGCCGCTGTTTCCCACTGTGGGCTCAGTGGCCCCGTGTTCCTGTCCTGAGCCCCCACAAGTGCTCAGTGGCAGCTCATGGGGCACCAAGAGCCCTCTTCTCCCCTGACACTGTTTGTTACGTCATCAGCCGAGGCTTGCTGTTGACTGACATGTATATTAGAAACTGGCAGGCTTCTGCATTTCTAAATGATATTGCTGCCAGCTGAACTCTGCAAATTGGTTGCTAGCCTTTCTTTTTATAGGTCAGACCCTTAGAGCCAAATTACATTAACATGCAAAAACAAGACCAGAAACATTCCCTTTTGCTGCAGTGTGCTATATGCAAGCATCGCATCCGTGTGTACTGTGTCCTCTGGCTGCACAGAATACAGCTTAATGTATACATTTCATTTGCAGGAAACGACTCCATTTTTCATGATATCGACAGTGATACCTCTTTAACTAGCTTGAGCGACTGTTTTCTTGCCTCTTCTGAAGTTAACTCCATGCAGGCTAGGGTAGGAAACCCCATTGACAGGCTGTACTCTATGCAGAGCTCGTATTTCGCCTCATGAAAATAAACGAAAACAAACAGCCGGCGTGTATTTAGCCAGTGACTTTTTCCAGTGCAGACTCTACAGCCATATGTTGCCCAGCTCTTCCTTCACAGTGACTCCTGCTGCCTCTGGACTGCAAAGAGCATTTTTAGGAAGATTATATTTGTGTGCATATATGTATGTATGTACGTGCATATATCTGTACCTACCTACCTACATACATACATATATAAACAAAACACATCTACCAGTCACATACCCTTGATTCTCAGCTTGCACCAGACCAAGAGAGAAGCATGAAAGGAACAGAAGACTCTGCTCTTCAGCAGCCTTTGTTTTGGTTTGGTTTGAGCTCTTCGTTGTAAAGGAAATGGATTTTGCGGAAAGCTAGACCTTTTCCTCTTTTCTCTCTTCCTTTCTTTTGGATGTTTAAATTTTTTTAAGCCACTGATACTGACATCAGTCAACCATATGACAAATAAATCAAAGAAACTGGAGGTTCCTCCCTTTTCTTACTGCATGATTCATACTATGTTGTGGATAAATTGCCATTTGAACTGTGAGAAGTTAATGTAAATGTGACGTTCAACATTTGTTTCCTTTCTACACTTTTTCTACATAACCTAGATCTGCTCATTAGTTTATAGCCCTTATACATATGGTACTGAGGAAACTGGTTAACAGTAATATTTGTGGAGAAAGCCAGTGATTTTGTAATAAGAAAGGTCTATGACCCTGGAGATGAGATGCATGTTAGGGACAGAGGCGTTTAGATTAGTATTGATCTTAAATAATTAAAACTAAAGGTGCTTACAAGACAGAGTTTTATTTAATTTTTCTGAAGTGTGAGAATAAAACACTTTTGTTTGTAAGTATTTCAGTGCCAAATTTTAAGTCTAGACTACGATTGGCAGATGTGTTGTTCATTTTGTTCTGTTTATTTATGTTTTGCATGAGGCATAAATGTGCTATTCTCCATTGTCCATCTGGAATAATTAAGCACTCCTTTAGTTAATTGTCTTGCCTCAGCAAGAATCTATGGTATACAATTCTAGCCTGAGCCATCAGAAGTCCTGAAACGTGCACCAACTGGGAAAAAATAGTAGGAAAGACATCACAATGAGAGGTTTGGATGTACTGAACTGGAGTCAAATCGAATGCCTGCAGGTTTCACACTGATGGGACTCCTGTATTTATAATAAATACTCCAACTAACCTTGTAGTAGTGCAAATGGAGGAGCAAGAAGTGCTTGAGCTGAAGGGAATGTCCCAGCTGAAGTCTGATCATCTCAGACTCTGAAGTCTGAGCATATGTCATATAGGTTTTCGTAGGGCATAAAATATCATAAATAATAATAGCATAGTTATGAATATTGCCTGGTGATAATTATAATGTGGAGAGGCAGACAAGTACAGTCATGGTTCTTAGTGGAGAAAACTTCATGGGGAAAATTTGCCAGGGTAATATCAGTAATTACAGGGTGTGTTCAAAATAGAGCTCATGGGGAAAGATTGGCAGGATAGAACTTTCTGAAACAAATACCTTTACTGTATTGACCATAACAGCCAAAACCAAGTCCAGAGTACTGGATGACATTGGGCCAAGGACTGGCAGTGTGGCAGAGCTGCAGCCTGCATGGGTCACAGCATGGTCACAAGAGCACGGCCGCTCCTGGGCCCCTGGCTGAGGGGCAGCATGCCCTGCAGGGAGCGCCCACTGCGCCCACCGCCGTCCTGCCGGGCAGCTCCGCCACAGCCACTCACCTCTTCCTGGTGCAGAACAGTCTCCGTGTGCCCAGGAGGGGTGGGTGGCAAGGATCAGGTGCCAGGTTTGAGGAAAGAAATACATTCACGGTTCTCTCCGGAATGGAAATGTGGACCACGTGTTAGGGGTTTATTAAGTAAGCAAACTTTTATCTCTGAGATAAGTTAACACAGCTTCGCTCTATGGAGGTGAGGCAAGCACTGGGGGAGAAGACTTCGTGCATACAGTACAGCAGTGAAGCACAGACCTGGAGATAGACCCCTTCTTCTGCTGCACGGCAGCCAAACCCATACCTGCTTTCCACATGATTCCTGGTGCCCAAGGGATCCCATGGCCCCACACAGGTGCTGGAGGATGCTCCCCTCCCTGCAGCTGCTCATCTCATCTCTCTGAGGAGTTGGGGCCTTTACCCCTGTGCTTTTGCTAGTGACCATTCTCTCACTTTCTGATAGGGCTTTTTAGTTGAAGGCTGTGAACGCCCCAGTGTGTTCTGAAATTGGAAGAATTTTCTTTTCTTATCCATCCTTCCCTTTCCTTGTGTGTTAAAATAAAGAATTTCCTTTCTCTCTGCATGGTAATAAATATTTATAAAGAACTCAGGTGAGCTGTACTGCTTGCAGGGCAGAAGGCAAGCGCTTTTTGTATGGCACATTATAAACATTTGTAACCACCAATCTCAATGGATTCATTATGTTTTCTTCCCCATCCTCCTCCTGTGCTTCTTTAGAGTCATAGAAAAGCATCTTGATCATGTCAGACATACTGGATTTATAACTAGACGTAAATCTTGCTTTGTCCCACATTATTGGCAGAATTGAAATGATATTTTTAATGTAAACAGAGACTTGTATGAGAGCTATAATGTGAGCTGCAGAACTGCTTTGTCCCAACTCTACCTCTGCTTCTGTCCTGGATGTTGAAAATACAATCCATTTCCAAGAAAAGGATTAGATATCCCATTTCATAGCTAAAATAGCCATAATCCTTTGTTGTTCTATAGATGGCTGTTTGCCACCCTTTCTTTCTCTTTCACTGCAGTGTACCTGTATCTACCATCTCTTTTCCATCAGTGTGTTGTGTGATGGTGTCACAGCTGTTTGCTCCCCCATATTCTACTACCTGTGGTGTCACAGGCACTACGCAATTATACCGTCTGGCATGCATAATGCTTCTCTTGCCACTGTGCGCTGCTGGTCAAGAGAAGGAATGCATAGCCGAAGGTTTCCAGCAAACCCATTATATCTGGCGAAGGCCAAAGTTCATTAAAACAAAATAAATGTCACTTTTTTTTTTTTTTTTTGTGGAATGAATTATCCTACTGGAGTGTGATCATTGTGGTTTTAACCTGGGACCTGCAGTAAAAGATTATATAGCAACCTCTGACCTTTTTGATTTTTCTTTTACTCTTCTATTGGCAAGGGAAATGTCACTGATCAGGTAAAAGTAAAATGTTTAATGGGCCATATCACAGTAATACCTTATACTGAGTCAAGCTGATAAACCCTTGCCAAAAATTCTTAGCATCTGGCACTTCCACGGAAACCACAAACAATGATTGCACATATGGGAGCTTGGAGGCTAGAGGTCACGACAGCAGTTTATTACATGCACCTTACAGTGATCATTTTCCCTAGGAAATTAACCTCTCTCTAATATAAATGCATCAAGTGAGCTCTCCACAGTGCTTCAATCATGTTGTTTTGGCTAAGCAAGGAATAGACGTTAAGGTAAAGTGGTGACAAGATGCAATTAAGTAAAAGATGATTAATTAGGTTTCAGTGTTTGCTCAATAATGTTTAAAAAGGATCTCTGTGAGATCAGAGTGAATACACTACATTACATCTTCCTCAGAGGTCTTCATTGTGCAATTACTGGATCTGTTTATAAAAGCATGATAGCACACAGATTTTCCTGCATTCATAAATGGTTTCTGAGCAGCGCAGTCACCAAACACAAGCGGCTCTCAGCTGGGTGGCAGTGTGCTTCATTGCATGGCTGAATGTCAAGGGAACAATTCCTACCATGTAATGCTCTTCTCAGCCCACTATTTTCCAAGGCACTATGGAATGAAGCCTGGGTTCTAAGCGCTTAGGGACTGGTGGTAGATATGTTTCACAGTCACAACATGAACTATAGTTGTAATTAAAATACAGTGGTTAAACTCAATGAGATTGAAACAGCATCCCAAGATTTTTGATCTCATTTTCTTCTTTAAAATCTGTCGTTAAAAACATCCAGACCAGTTGGCTCAGTCACTGCTAACCATGCTCATGCATGATTCACTCAAGTCTCACAATGGCTGCTGAGTGGATTCTTCAGACCCACCCTGCCCGTGTCTGATGAATACTCCCATGTCCTTAAAGGAGGTCAGTGCTCTTCTGTTGGCAGCCATTTCACCGTGCCATCATTGCATGGGGAAGGGTCTTCATGCTGGCATACCTTCCAGGGATGGTGTGAACCCACTTACCTCTTCTCACTCTGCTCAGGACTCCCTTCCTTAGCGATCAGAGGTACATCCAAAGCCTCCCAGGTGCCCCAGGAACCCAGCTCTCCACCATGCTGCCAGGGTGCTGCGAGCTGGGGTTTGTGAGAGCGCCTTCTTCAAATCGGTAATCCTGGCCACCCCAAAAAGTTGCTAAAATTTAACAGCAAAAGCAAAGAGGAAGGAAAGAGCTCTAACAGCTCCCAGATTTTGTGAAAGGAAAGAGAGTATACTAAAGCACAACAAAGCTGCAGAAGCTGGAGTCACAGTACTCCAAGTCTGAAGTGCTCAGGGCAGCGCTGCACACAATCCAATGCTCAAAGCACTTCCCACATCCATGGAGAGCAGGGGCTCCTGCATGTGCTGGTCCATCTCTAGGTGCCAGCCTTCTCCTCACCTGGTGGCACTCGGCAGACAGCAGCTGCACCCACTGCAGTGTGCCAGGGCTTCAGGTTTCAATCTGTCTCACTAGGGGGCTCCTTAGGCACGTGCTTACCTTTGGGCAAGTATGGAAAGTGTTGGCTTTGGGGGGACTTAGGCACAGCCTCACTCACTTGACGCCTTCCCCAATAAAGTGGCGGTCATTTGCCTTCCTAAAGGACACAGTCCACGTCCTCTTGGTTCTGCCACCGTTGTTCTGTTCAGCAGTGACTGTGAAGGGACTGCCAGATATTTTGCATTGGGAACTCTCTTTTTAAGTGAACACCCTATTTTTTAGCTGTGTTTGGCTGTATTACTTGTATATTTATATATTCTGTATTTATGTTATCAAAATGTAGTATTTTGTAGCTGTCTGTTACAATTTGTTTAACTTGTAAAAATATGAATATGCTCTTTCATACGTAACCATCTGCCTTTCGCAGTAGCTTCCCCCTTCTTTCCTTCTGTGTCGGTAAAAAGCCACCATAATGTATGTAGATCGTTGTTGTTTTCTTTATTATTTAATTACTTGTCATTGTTAAATTATTTATTAGTGTTTTTAAATTTCATTTTGCTGATTTTATTTTCTGCCACCATGGCCTGGCAGCCACAATACACGAGTTTCTCAAACATGTGCACACACCCATCCACACAAAGACACTGAAGCAAAAACAGAAAAAGAAAAAAAGAGAGAGATTACACTTCAGTATATTTGTAAATAAAAGCAACCTGTAAACAAAACAGGATTTTCTTTCAGAGTGCAGTTCTTTCTTTGTTTTTGCAGACTGAAAGTGTTCTATGTATACTGGGGGATGGCACCGCTGTTCTCTCAGGCCAGAAAACCAGGGGATCATTGCAGCCAGGCACTGCATTAGTTTTTTCTCGGTGATGTGGAGCCATCTGCTTGATCCACTGAGTAGCAGAGGTGTAGAGGATTGTCAGCTTCTGATGTTGTGTGATCCGCTGCAGGGAAACACTGCATTAGTTCTTGCTGCTGCCAGTTGGGGAGACCAGCAGTCTGAGTGGATGTCCAGGACTCAGATAAGCTTGTGGAGGTAAGAGCTATTTGCTGCTGCTAACAGTGCCCTGGGTGCAGCCTCCAGCTGTCCTGCTGCTTCCTGGTGCTGGAGGTCCATCGAGGGAAGGATTCCTCAGAGAACCCCACTGTGCCTGTGACCTGACACAGCATATTCCCTGCTGACAACAGCCAGAAATGGGATTATCACCCAAAGAGCTGTGATACGTACGATCTTGTCTGCCTAGTTGTGTTGTAAGGCAACTTAGACACTGTTAATAGACTTCCTTCAAAGATTTATGTTGAAACTATTTTTAAGCTGAGAATTACAGTTTCCAACTAAATGCTGTTTCTCACCTACAGAAAGAATATGCTCAGTTTTCCAGAGATAAAAGTAAAACGTCTCAAGTTGAAAATTTATGGCCAAACCTGCTAGATTTTCATCAGAAACTATGAGAAAAGAACATTTTCTGAAAGATGTATTCTTTGAAGTAAAGTGAAGTGGAGCAAACACAGGTATGGAAAGTGAATCAGCTCCAGAACTCCCAGCTGGAGAGCCTGGGCCAAAGTTTTTTAACCTCTTTTGCTCTGCTTATGTGTCACAGAAATGGCCATGTGGTTATTTTTTACTATCTTAAGCAATGCCATTTATCCTTAAGTGAAAAGTAAGCAGTATTGCTGACTTGGACAGGCAGTAACGCACAGAGCTTCAGGGGAATGAGGAAAACCCAACTGACAGCTCACTGTTGCCCAGTATTCTTGGACTGTCTCCTGAGCAGGTTCTGCTCCTCAAGCTTACTGAGCATGGGGAAATAAAGCCAACTCAAACAACATTTTCCTGTCCTTCCTTGGCAGAGGAAATGTGCTGCTCTGTTGGTCCCTGCCACAGAGCGCTCATATTGGAAAACAGAGTGTTAGTATCCTTGATGTTTGGACTCAGAAAGCCCTCTCAGCTGCTAGTTGTTTCTGGTATGTGCAGGCAGCACACAGGGACCAAATCACTACTACAGCCCTGTCCAATACCACCTACCTGTGGGTCCCTGAGCCTCCCAGGTGGCTCCAGGTTGCCCTTCGCAGTCAGCAGATCTGTGTGATCTGTGAGATTGATTGGGAAGAATGGCAGAAGCACAGCCAACGGCCCTGGAGAGGCTCAACGTAACTGTCCGAAGATGTACAATTTGCATTTGAACTCCTCAGAAGTGATTCCCTCTTCACCTGCTTCACAGTTTCCTGCGAAGGTGGGACTTGGTATTTTCAGTGAGTGAATAACTGCAGATTTATCTGGAATGAGAAGCTGGCCCTATCCCAAAGGTGAAAGTTTGTCTGCTTGTTTGGCTGAGCAAGGATTGTGAGTGCCACACACATGCTGTATGGCCAGGCCTGCCCCAGAGCTCAGAGGGCACCATCTGCAGAGCACAGCCCATCTCAGGGGTCCTGAGTCAGGCAGCTGCAGCAGTGCCCAGGATTGGGCTGGCAGGGCAGAAGCCCTGGCAATGCACTGTGTGCACTGCAGTGGTTTCAAAGCAATCCAACAAGATTGTTTCTTGAGGCAAAACAGATGTGAGAGGAGAGAGATTCTAAAATAGACAAGTGTACATAACTATTACCAATGAATTATAAAGTATTCACCCAATAAAGGCAAATCTGAGACCAGTATGTGCTGATGTCTTTGGGACAATGTAAGCAGTAAAATTCAGCTGAAGTTTGATTGCCAGTTGCTATTCCTGTTGTCTGGAGACACTACATCTCTTTTCTATGCCTCAAGCATAAAGCCACAACTTTTATTCATTATTAAAAGTCAGCAGACACATTTTTACACTTGACCTGAAGTCACCAAAAGGGGCAGCCTTGAACCCACCCCCACTGCCAGGCACAGTCTTTCAGCACATCCTCTGCAGCCCATGTGCAGCAATGTGAGTTCATTTGGGTTGAAAAGATCCCACGAAGGACCAAAATGAAAGTGGTTTCCACTGCAACAGCGGCGTAATCCACCTTGAGTTGTGAACACATGGCTGCAAAAGCCAATGAGAGAAAAGAAATGCATGGGGGAAATAGGACTGGGCAGAGGGAAACCACACTGTCCTTTCCTTCAGTGAGCCACAGTTTTACCACTGGGGATATGGTGCACCCCAAGGGTGTTAGAGAGCTGCCTGGTCTTTACTACCATTTTGCACATGGAGTGTACATCATTGCACAGGGCATAGCACACCAAGATGTAGTAGCTCAGTGACATAGTAAAAATTGGCCATAAGTAATCAATTTTTTTTTCAGTGTTTGCTAATTGCTAAGAATACCCACATAGCTGCTGAACACAGGTATCTTTCTGCTAAAACTCCCACCTCAGAACGCAACTGAAAGGATTGATCAATAATTGTCTTTGTTCCCAGTCTAAGCCTTCTTTCCCTTTTGCTGTCCACCTCCAAATTGCATCATCTTGTCCCCCTCGTGCTTGTTATTGGTGGAATGGCACTGAGGAAAAATGATTTGCCATTAGCAATTGGTTTCACCTAAGTCAGAGTTAGCTACTCAGATATTCATGCTCTGCATGCATGTAATATTTATGAAGAAAGAATTACTGAGTTGCTCACAGCCATTCTGAATCTCCCCAAAAATATAGGTGAAAGGAATCAGCAAAAAAAAAAAAAAAAAAAAAAAGGAAGGAAAAAAAAGGATAAAAGATTAATACATTTGGGACTTGCTGTTCTGCATTGTTTGTGTTGTGTTTCTCTTTGGTGTCAGTGAGACGGAATGAAGACTGATTTATATGCCACAGCTGTAGCAAACAAAAGAAGAAGAGACCGTGGAAATGGCTAGAGGTAAAAATGCCGGTGCAAAGGGCTGAAGGCCTGCACCTGGGTATTGCTTCCCGCAGCCTACCCCGCCTTGGAGCACCTTGTAAAATCAGATTATCTGCTGGACACAGGAGTTCAAACAGCCCTTCAAAAGATCTGTCTTAATAATTGCTGCCTTATCTTAACTTCTGTTTTTTTATCAGCCAAACTGCTGCTGGGAGGCAGATCCCGAGGATAAGGTGCTGTCACTCTTAATTATTATTACCTCTCATAATGAAAACACATTTGTTCATCCTTCTGTGCACTTGGAATTGGTGTAACTAATGAATGTTTTGTGTTTTATCAATATTTTAATAACATAAAAGAAACATTGTGAATATGACCCCACTGTATGAAATGATCATGCATTAAATGCTGTTAAATACATAGTAAACTTGCTTCTCCTTTATTTGTATACAAATATAAACCAATTACTCAATAAGAATAAAATATTTTTTCGTATTCTCAGAAAACCATTCCTTCCTGAAAACCATATTTTGCAATTAAGATACTGTGGATCTATTTTCTGTCAAAGGAATGTGGTTATTAGCACTAGAACATTAATGTATATTCTAAAACGAGAGAGGTGACAGAGAATGGTATTTCTTTGTTTGCTTATGGCAGGAAAACAGAGCAATTCTCTTTGAAAGACCACTAATGAATTTGACTTGTAATGTTTATCGAAGCAACATCTGCCATTTGCATTCTCAAAATATTTTTTTCTCATATTTTGAGAATTAAACATGGATTTCTTGAATGAAGAAAAAGCTTGCCTTTGGTTGTAGCTGTAGAAGAAGTTAAGTTCAGAAAAGACCCTTCGTAGCCGTCTCCATGGTCCATGACTCCACTGGGATCTGGCTGTCCCCTCTGGTGGTAGCTGAGATTGGATCATCCTGGTCAACACATCACTGCATCGTGCTGCACCCAAACATTTCAGCATCACAGCTTATGCAGATCACATTACGAGTGAGACATGTTGCTTACTGTCGATGACCAGAGCTTCACCCCAAGCTGGAAAGGAAGGAGAGTAATACTGAGTGGAGAGTGACATAAAACACAACGTAAACCAGTGCATGCATTCTTCACTAGCTCCTGATAGAGTATTTGTTTCCCTTTTGCTCTTCTCTACCCTCTGGACTTTCATTCACAGGTATTCTTTTAACCTTTAGCTAACAGCAGGGCATCATATTCTCTCTTCGTTAGTCAAAAAGAGGAAATAGAGTGATGATACTTTTTTTATGCTGTTGGGATGGTGTGTCTGTAAGGAAGCATGCGGGGGGCTATGGAGAGTCCTGCTCACCGAGAAGCAGGCCTGCCCACCAGCTGTGCCAGCTGGTCGCTGAGTCACTGGTGGTGAATATCACATCCATTCTTGGAAGCAGAGACAGTGAGAGTTTGCTCAGACCCTGACATAGTCAAGTGATGTCCAAAGGAAAAGTCTTCAAATGACTGGCAGATAATTGCAACACAAAGACTGACACGATGGAGCTGTGAACAGAGCCCAGAAGCTTGACTCCAGCACTCAATTGAATGTCTTCAGTCAGGGACACACAGATTTTCCTCATTATCTCTTGCTTTTCTGTCCTTCCCTCTTCCAAAAAAAATTGTTCTGTATCCTGTTATATTTTACTTGTGAAATGACTTATTCAGTATTCTCATAGTTTTGGTGGAGTTGAGCCATTTTTTAATATGGGGTAGTGTAAAAAGGGCTGAAGTCTTATAGTTTTCTGCTTGAAATATTATTTCCTGCATAAGAAGTCAACTTCCTTCTGGGAGTATCAGGACTATAGCAGCCTTGAGACAACTTTTTCTAAAAATACTTTTATCTTTTTTGCTCCTTCATTCCGGTATTCAAAAACACTGTTTTGGAAGCTGTAGAGAGAAGCTGTGACACTTCTAGGCACGAATTTCCCTAAGCTGCTCACGGGCTGGGGACCATCCCGCAGACACACAGTGCAGCTGCTGCAGCCGAGGACATGTGCCACCGCGTTTAATGCTTTTCTAAGGAGGATGTTTCACAACACAGAAGCCTGTGTTATTAAAATGAGGAACACGGGATATGAAATGCTCTTTTTTTTTTTTTTTTTTTTTTGCACACTCATTCCTTAATTACCATGACCTCTCTGCAGGAGGAAGCGTGTTTTGGATGTTGTGTAATGGTTATTACCCACACCAACAGACAGCAAAGACAGGCAGCTCTCTCCTAAGCTCCCCACCATCCCTCCCTCATTACCAACACTACTTAATTATGCTTTCTTAATTTGTTTCTTTGTTCAACTTGTAACAAGTTAACTGGTGTCCAGCAAAGCATAGTGAGTTACTGCCCATCAGATGTTCTGTTTCAACTGTGGGTTCCCCTCACACCTGAGCTGTCAGATTAACATCAGTAAGGATCCAGATAAGCCCCACACGGAAGTGCTCCCTATGAAGCCCGTACAGTTTTTTATCTTTCTCTACACCTTAGTGCTATGCAAAGACTTTTTGCTTTAGGACTGAGTAATTATACTCCTGATGGCAACAGTGCTCATGCAGGACACAGCACTGCCTGTCTGCTGCTTACTGAAGCTGGCAAAATACGTGTGACGGAGCAGAATTAACCACAAAGACCTGGATAACCTAATCGCCTCTTTTCATTAGTATAATGAGCGAGAAGCCCTGGGATCTCTACAGTAGGTTGAGAGAAACAAAGGTGGCATTCTTAAAAGATATTCCTGTTCTCGATACAGTATCAGTTAGGTTGCAAAATGCTCAGAGTGTGAAAAATGCTAGACAGGTATGAAATCCGATTGCTTGTAGGACTGAAGCAGCAGTGACCTTCCACGTACTGATGGTACACTATTGCTGCAGTTCTGATAAAAAGAGACTGCATCTACAGCCAAGAGCAGCCAGACAGTATAATTTTCTATTGCTGTGGTGATGCAATCTGCAGAATAGAATGGACTACAGCTTTGCTTAGATGACCAATGGCCTTAACTTTCTGGTAAATCTGTGTTTAATCTATGTTTCAGTGAGACTAATGCATTTTAGTGACACTTGTAGCAGAAATTGCCTGTTTCTTCACTTTCTTAGTCTCTGAAACTTTGGAGAGACCTTTAAAGCATGGAAGATTCCTGCAAGACAACTAAGAAAAGGCGTGAAATAGAACAGGCTTTTGAAATCTAATCTTCTCCAGCTTGAAGTAGAGGTAGTGCTAGGCTGTTGACAGTAGGTCTCTGAAGACTTTCAATGTACTTTTTATTCCACAGCTCTGGCACCACATAGGAAATTAATTCAGCGACAATATTTTCATTAGATTATAACCTGAGTTCTCAATCTTAGGCACATTTGTATGCTTGTAATACATTCTAATTACTTGTAAAGAATAAGTCTATGTGCTGGTTGGTTTATTGAATATATTAAATTAATGAATAAATAAATTTATCTCCATGCTGGGAATGCCACTCGACGTCAAAACTTGCCACAGAAGGTACCAGAAATGCATTCACTTGTGATTTTGGTAAATGATATGGTTTGTATTGTAGGTGGACTTTTCTGTCTCACAAGAGCGATGATTGAAAAAAACGTGAAAAACTTTTTTCTCAGCCCTCCCCTCCCCCTGGCTCTCTCTGGTGGTGAGAGTTTGTTATAACGATGGTGGGGAGAGTTTTTCCCTAAGCTCAGCACCTCACATGGCTCCTCTGGGATGGAGCTCTCAGAATGTTGGCCCACTCACTCTTCTATTTTCTTGTACTTCTATGTTCTGTAGAGTAGGATGGAATCAATATACACATGAATTAAAATTGTGGCAGCGATGGAAAAAAAGTGGCAGGTTTTAGCATTATACAGTTTCTGTTGTATCCTTTTCTGTTTACCATGTTGTATTTCAATTATTTTCATTTTGCATGGAACAAAGTCAGTAGAAGTGACCATTTTCTCAAAAGATGGGAAAATCACTATCATAATCACTACTCAGATAGTATAAAGTTCAAGTTTCTCCATTCCTTCAAGTGCAGAGCAACAAAAGCCTCATATTCCCTTCTTCTTTAGTGGTTTGTTCGGTAATGTTCAGTTGTCTGTGGAGTGTTCTTTTCATACAGTTATTTTCTCCTCTGGCCTATAAGAGAAAATGTGCAGATCTTAGATGCAAGCAAGCAGATGTGATGTTCTGGCATTAACGCCAGCGTAGTTCCCTGGAGTGCCCACTCAGAGTGCTTTGGTTTTCAGGGAAACGCTCTTCATTTCTCAGAACCGTTGCATCACCTTCAAGTGCACAGTTTTCTGACAAAGCCTTCCAAAATCCTGCTTCAGGATCGCTTTCAGATACTGGGATTCTGTCACATCAGGAACAACGTCCTCAAAAGTGCCTACAGAGGACATGGGACGCTGGGGATTTTATATAGGAAAAATCATTCTTTGTGCTTCTCAAAGAAAATGGAGGTGAGATTCCAGAGGCAAAAGAAAACAGGATTCTGGTGCTGTAAAGCTGCAATACTGGACAAAGGGCTTAGCTGTAAAACTGAGGTGAAGAGAGAATGAACATTTCTTTTCCAGCCTTTTGAAATAAAATCAGTGGAACAAGAGGATGTGGTTTCTTTTTTTTTTCTTTTTTTTTTTTTTTGTGGTGGTTTTTTTTTTCCCCATTATTCTTGTTTTTATTTATTTATTGTGCTGCTCAGGCTGCAAAACTTTGTTGGAGAGTTTCACCCATGTGAAAATGCATAACCCCTGTCAACCTGCCAAGTGAAACTTTGGGTGATCAGCTACATGAATGCTGGTAGCACAGGATAAAGCTGCCTTTGGCTACTTTCAATTACACACCCAATTCTTTTAAGACTTCTGAATATTTGGGAAAGGAGAATATGCAGAACTTGTTTGTTTACATCTGATTGTGAATCTGATGTTTTCAGATTTCTCAACTGCCTTTGGAGCATGTGAGCACAGCCCTTCCCCTTCCACATACCTGGCAGCTCTGCCAGTGCAATAAATGACTCCTTTCCAGGAGAAGGGAATTGTGTCAGGCTGACATTGTGCAGCGTTTCGTCATTTCAACAAAGTGGGAACTGGAGTAGAGACAGGCATTAAACAGCAAATGCTTTGCAAAGCAAAGTGTCAGATACTGATGCTACAGTGATGATTCAGGCAGCCTCAGGGGGCATTACCTATGTGTGTGCTGGGATGGGTTGAGGAAAGTGTTGTAACTAGGAGCAGATCTTAGTCTTTAATCTTTCAGGTACTGCTGGAAACATGGCCAAGCACTGACGGGTTTGGGTGCCAGGCAGAACAGACGGAAGTGAACTCAGTTTCCCTCTGGCCTCCACAGAGCCATGGCTGCCATCAGTGGGGTTTTGAGGCTCTGGGTTGTTCACTGCATAGCAGTTCTGCTTCTGGGCTCATTGGAAGCGTGGGTACCCTACAAGCATCATTAGGGAGTCTTGAAAAGTTCTAAAAATCTCACTTTCTTCAAAACTGAAATATTTTTTTATAGCTATGGATAGCTATAGATGCTTTCAGAATGGCCTGTCTGTGCAAGTATCTTCTTTCTATATCCAATTTTAAGTGAGACTTTTGGATGAAGAACTTACTGAAGTTGATAGCTTAGTTGCTTTGAATTTCTGTACAGCTTTCTGCTCCATACCAGAGTGATGCTGAGCCTCCACCAATTAGCCCAAATTACTGTAGGTACAGAAAGCACTTTCATTATCATAATACCTTGGTTATCTCTACATGGAGCTACTTCAAAGATGTGACCCAAGGGCATCGTGGTAATTTTCTGGACGTTAACTACCATGTTCCATATATTATTCAAACTTGCACACTAAAGATGTTTTTGCTTTTCACTTGCCATTACAGAATAGTGTACCTTTTTCTTTTTAATCTTCCCAAAACACACAGTAGTGTTCAGATGCTTAAAGGGCACACTGGAGAGCCAGGCCATCAAAGCTTACATCCAGATGTCCAGGGCTTAACTGTGTAGAGTTGTTATGCCTTCCGGCAAGTCCATCCAGATTCTCTAGTCCCTGTTCTCCCTCATGCTACTTTACTAACACCAATGAGACTACACACTCTAAAAGAAACCAAAGGGGTAAGGAAGACTGTGCTGCTCCTAATAGCAATGCCAGTGAAGCCTCGATTACCTTTCAGATAGCGGTTTCCAAAAGCTGGAGCTGGTATCTTCTAGTCTGGAATATTCATATTTCAGTACCAAAATCAACAGTTACACCACAGAACAAAAAACAAAACTCCACAGACTAAGTAGATAAAAATGAATAGCTTTAATCAGATTAATGGAATAATATTTTATCCATCATCATTAATTTGCTTTGCCAAACTTTTCCTTACAACACTGGAGAAAAAAATGAATTTTTAATTCAGTGAAAAATCTGGCAAACTAGAATGAAAAGCCATCTACACAGAGGTGGAAAATAACTAAAAAATTCTAAGTGTTAGTTTCAAACCAACTGTATAAATGAGTAGTAAAGCTTTTATTAATGAAATACAACGACAACATGAACAATAGTTCATTGAGTCCCACTGCCTGACCTGCTCAAGGCTAACCGAAAGTCAAAGCACTGTTATTATTGAAGGCACTGGCCAAATGTCTCTGACCACCGACAGGTGTGGGGCACCGGTTCTATACTGCGGAACCCAAAACTGCACACAGCATTCCAAGTAAGGCTGCCTCAGTGCTAAGCCTAGCAGGGGGATCGCCTCAATTGCTGACCTGCACTGTGTTTGATACACCCCAAATCCCTTCCCAAAATGAATATTTTCATATAATTTGAAATTAATTAAATATTTACCTGGAATTTATTTATTTATTTATTTATTTTCTGAAGTAAAATCAAGAACGTCTGAGTAAGGTCATTTTTTTCCCCCAAAATACTATTGCAAGGCTACAGCATCTCCTATAAACCTGTCCTGATTTTTGTGTCTCTTTCCTTCCTCACAGCCATATAAAAATGGTCTCCTTGCTTCGCTCTGACAGCTTGAGGATTTTATGCGCTTTATTTCCCTCTAAGTAAAAGATACCCAACTTTTATTCTGCAATATCAAAATCTGACCAAGATCCAGAATGGAGGCCAGCAATAACATATCATTTCTCACTGAATGGCGAGTGGCAGCTTTTCCTTATTCATCTGGGTACTCAGGGCCTGCTAGTAACATCCAGATTCAGCAGTAATGGCTCCTGAAACAATCTCGAGGAGGCAGTTATACCTGGGCTTTCCCTTGGGCCCAGGCATGCAGATGTAGGCAGTTTTAGGCAGTTACACCTGTACTGCCAGTGGGAGCTGAGTGTGCAGAGTTCACTAGCACACCATCTGACAACAGCAAGCTTAGAAGAACCTGGCTTTGAATGATGGAGAATACAGTTGATTATGAATCTAGGATACATCCTGTGATCAATGAAAAGATGAGTGATATACCTCACCTGAGATAAAAGAGATGCATGGTGTATACGCACACACATACAGTGGGAAAGCATTTTTCAGGTAAGGCACAACTGATAAAAGTGCCCCATGTGCTCCACCTGTAGGATGTCATGAAATCAGCATTTCCACAGTTAATTCAGCATGCACAAGAAAATGCCTATGGTAGAGCATCTTAGTTTCAGCTGGGGCAGAGCTGTTTTCTTCAGTGTCTGCTGTAATGCCATGTTTTGGTTCAAGGAGAAAAACAATGTCATTGCACTGAGGTTTATAGCTGCTGCTAAGCAGTGCTGTTTGGAGCCAAGGTCATTCTCAGTGACAGGCCCAAGGAGCTGGGAGGGAACAGAATCAGAACAGCTGACTTAAGCCAGCCAAATGGATATTTCATACCATATGATATCATGCAGAAGGAGTTTTGAAGGAGGTGGGAGTTCATCTTGCTCTCTTTTGTTGCTCAGAGGGCTAGCTGGGCATCAGTTGGGGGTGGTGAGCAATTGTTTGTGCTTCATTTGTTATAAACATTCATACATATATGTATATACACACATATATGTTTGTCATAATTATTATCCTTTTCCTTTTCTCTGTCTTAGTAAATAGTTCTATCTCAACCCATGAGTTCTACTTTGCTCTTTGCTGCTTTTTTTTTTTTTTTTTTTTAATTCCCTCCCCATCCCACTGGGAAGGAAGGGTGTAGAGGAAATGCTAAGTCACGGTCTGAAACAGTGATTGAGCACCTGGTGGGAAGGCAGGGCCAACCCAGGGGAGCTCAGGTGCATGCAATGTACCTGAATGACCAAAAGGGCTGGAGCCAGGATCCACCCCTGCCCAGACCTCATTTAAGGGTTGGCAATGGGGGTGTGGGCCTTTTGCTGGAGATCCTTGAATATCTGAGGTCTTACAAAGGTAAGCAGTTCTTTTTTTCCCTTCATTTCTATGTTCACAGTTGCTGCATTTTGGCTTATCCTCATGCTACAGCCAAAGTCTTTGTCACCCTGCTATTATTGCTGTATTTTCCATCACATTATGGTGTTACAGAGGGAAGTGAGAGAATGACTCTCTTGTGCTCAGCTACCTGCACATTACCAATAGTGTCCTACTGTGACCTCAATACTTCAATTTTAAGTATCAGGCTAGTAGAAAAGTGTTGGTAGATGATGACATAGACAATATTTGAAATCTTTTTCAATTTCAGAAGTGTCTTTTGAAAAAACTTAAGTTGCAACAACAAAAAAAATCAAAGAAATATATTAAGTAATTAATCACAGTGAATTTTTTCCGTATGTATGGAATTTTAACAAGGAACAATATCACTGTATTTATTATATATCATTCTTTTGTGTGAGATCTTATGCAGAAACTAAGCAGGACAGAGAAACCAAGTAACACTTGCTGTGTGGCTGGCAGACAAAGAGGAGACAACAGATACGTAAAGAGATAAGCAACAGGAACATCTCTATTTTAAAACAGTATAATATTCCATTGAATCTGAAAAAAGTTAAAAAAACATTTTAGAAATATATAATTTACTAGATTACATTATGAAACCTACCACAGGCTTTTACTCCTCTACAGGAAAAGCTTTCCTTCTTTTCTAGTACTGTTATGAAATAACTTTCTTCCATGCATTCGGGTGAAACAATGATTTTCAGTCACTTTCAGTACTGCTTATCTGTGAACTCACAGGCTAGGGAGAGATGGCATTGTTTAGATGGTGAGAGAATGCACACTAATAAGGAATTCGTTTTTGAAATAATTATATGCTCAGTGTTTGATGGAAAACTGGGATTACACACATTACTAGGGGCTGAAATTTGATCCTTGAGGTTCCTTCCAACCCAAGCCATACTATGATTCTGCAGCACAAAACCTCCCTTCACCTCTTTCACAGAATTCTCAGAGCAGAACCATAACAGAAAACTCCTAAGAGGAAAAGGTTGAATTATGGTCTGAGTTCTTTCTTTTTCTCTTCTCTACCTGAGCCTTCATGCAGTGTGAGCTGATTAAGCACAGAGGCACAGGACTTTCCTCTGCAGTGTACGTCAGAAATGCCAGTGAATGTTTCATTCTGTCCAGTCAGCCCAGCTCTTAGTGTTTCAGACTTTGGTTGCTATAAAAATGTTGTCTGTTACCATCAAAGTCTATCAGATTGCTAATGTAATCACTGAAAGGAATGTTACGGGAAGGATGAGCTGTGAGTTTCAGTGAAATTAATTAGACACTATTTTAATTGATGTTCAGTAGTATTTTGGCACATATAAGCCCTCTGGAAATCCTAGACAAGGCCAGTGGGTGATCCACCATTTCAGCACTGTGCTCAGTAAATTTTATCCTCAAACAATTTTAGTTTGGGACACTCCCAACATCTATCTCACAAATTACCTATGGAGTCACATCCCCTGCAGCACTGGTAGGATATTGTATCATGCATCTTTTTCAGCTTATGACTGGAAAAGATAAGATCTGAAAAAAATTTGATGGTGAGGTAGGTGATGAAATTCTGCTGCTATGTTAGAATATATAAGGCAAGAACTGTTGAGGTCTGAATATGTATTCAATCTCCGCAGGTTTCTAGGTGACTATCTTTTGCAAGAGTACAAGCATTCATATGCAGATAGAACACACTAACTATCAATAATCCAATGACATTAAAAGAATCAGGAAATATGCTATTCCAAAATAGGAAATGGAGTAAGAGTCATTCATACCTTTAACATTAGACACAAGAGAATCTGAGATTGCCGGTGCTGGGTAAGGTAAGAAAAACACTTATCTCAAGTTTTATTTATGTGTATAGGTAAACACAACTCAAATGAGCTCTTTAAAGATGTTTATCAGCCTGTACAATGAAGGCATGAAAACAGTTATTCAGCAGCAAAAAGAAGGGGGAAGAACACCGCAACTTGGACCTTTCTCTAGTTCCTTCGGTGCAGTCTGTAAAAGAGCTTATTTTTCTGTTAGCCATAGCGTTGGCACTGTACCTTAGGTATTCACTGCAGATGGTAAGACGGATGGTTTCTTAAATTTACATGCAGAATAAATGAAGTTTAGCCAACACCTATGACAGACTGCATGAAAGGTAGCCAGGTGTTGGGAGGCTCTTGGTAGTGGTATGCATTATGGAAATAAGGCTGCTATGCAGTGATTTGCCCAGTTGAGCAGTCTGGGGGGGAACAGGCAAGAAGGTTAGGTTGTAATGAAGCACGCATACTTCTGCACGGTCTATCTCTTGCTATGACACAAGTGGGAAGAAAGTGGAGACATGCACTGATCTGCTTATTTTCTCCCAGGCTGGGAAAAGAGATATAAAAACAGTGATGAAAAAATATCCTTTACTTCCAATGTATCTACATCAAATATGTCAGAAAACAATATTCCAGCAATATAAAACAGGGAGCTAATTTCTGATCGTCATTTTCTGATGGCTTGTCCATCCGCTGCTGAGTCAGTCCTACTTGTTAGCTCTTGTATGGAGAGCTACCTGCCAGAGGCCAGGTGGAACTGGTAGCCGAACTTGTGGTCTTGCACCAGGGCAATCTGTCATCTGAACAGGGAGAAGGATTTTGCTCTGTGAAAAGGATCCTGCCTGAGGAAATCTTGTGCGGCAGCACAGCTGGTACAATAACAGCTCCCCCCACTCCATCAAGAGTGTGGATTCAGGTCTTACGTCTGAAATATTTCTTTCTCCTCCCTTTTACCCCACCGTGCATCTATATTTCTAAGCAGAGGCATTATGCCTTCTTCCGTTTTACCTTTCAGTGAAGCAAACCAAACAAAGAAGTATCAAGCCCCTGAACATCAATGAAGAGGATGCATGCATATTCTTGGGCTGTCTATAGGCCAAACTATAGACCTAACATCCTGAGATGCGACAAACACAGCTTTCCTATTGTCCCGGTGACACCAGCTGAGCTGAGTGGAATGGCCCAGGGGCGGGGGAGAGGAGGATCAGCTGTGGGCCTGATCCCAGCTGCATCCAACCAGCTTTGTTACAGGCAACAAAGAGAAGAAGAAAAGACTTTTGTCCTTTATTGCAAAAGCGACAAACCTCCATCTCATTGGCAGGGGTGACGATTAACCGGAGAGGATTCATTTATTGTTTGGCAGTCGAGATCTCCCAGCAGTAGTCCACTCCAGTGTGCTAAAATAATGGGCGGCGCCTTGTTTTTGTAAATGAGTCAGTCTCTCTTTGTCTCTCTCCCTGTGCCAAACTTCGTGGCCTGGAAGAACTGGTTGGCAATGCTGGGGAGATCTCACTGAGAGATGGCTGTGGAAAACAAAGATAGAGAAAACGTGTGAAAGAAACGGCCACGACAGGCTGAAGATTGAAGCGAGATCTCCTTCCAGTGAACCTGGAATAAGCAAACAGTGCTGGGCTGACAAGCGGCTTATGAGGCCTCTAACACCCCATCTATAAAATCCCTTTGGGGAGAATGAGCAATGTGGGCTACTTATGTCAGGACCTACAGCCTGGAGTGAGTTTTCTGGAAGAACACTTGACCCCTGTAGAAGGGAGAGAGTAAAAACAACACAACTGCAGCAGTCTGTGCACTTTCCTGTAAGAGCAAGAACTTCCCACCAGCTCAGCTGGGAAAGAATGAATCCCATTCAGGGACAGAGGTTTGTATTGGGGAGGCCTGCTACCAGACACCCTTTCCTGATGCTAATCCTGTTCTGCTGTGGATCAAGTAATTTTTGTGTGAGTGTTTTTCCTTGACTAACGAAAAAAGATCTTTAACCACAACAAACCTTCTGCCAGAAAATGTCAATCTTAGCTTCTTGGGTCTATATTACAAGTACCAGCTACCAATTTCTAACTGTCATTTACTTTTTACTGCAGAGATACCTCACACATTGACATGGATCTCCTGGCAGGGCCAATGCTTTGCCATCCTCTTGTAAACAAGTATGTGCAGTCCTCCAAGATATGAAAGCAACTTAATTAGGTTTAGTGCTAGAGGGCACTGACAGCAATGTTTTAAATATTCTTTTGCCGCGCTTTGTTTGGGAGTGCAGGAAAATTCTTCTACAAAATAAATGTTTTCACTAGTTTGGAGAGTAGAGAAGTAAAACCTCGCAAGATTTAAATCCTGTTTGGGTACCAACCTGCCCCTGCTTCAGGCACTCAAAATACCCCCTCCACGCCCAGGTAACTCAGTCACTCAAATGTAGGCTGGAGTGAGTCATCATCCTCATTTCATCCTCTTACAGCTGTGAAGAAAGGTAAGAGAGCCATGCATCTTTATTAAGAAAAGCTTTGAAATATGCTTTCAAAACTCCTTACAAGACTTCCAACAAATCATATAGAGGGTAAATTTTGTGTTTCTGGAAGTAATTCCTGTATCTGTTGTGGACTCTCCTGGGGGGTGGCATCCTGAGTCTCAACCTAGCTTGGCCGAGTGAGAGAGAGGCGGAGGAACGGCAGAGGAATGACTCAAAATAGCACTGGCCAGTGTTAACTATAAAATAAACACACAATAATTGTGCAAGCAAAGCAAGCAGCGTGAGGCTAAGAAAGTTTCTACCACAAAAGAAATTATCACTTTTTTTTCTTAGAAAAAAAAAAAGTTAATTGCAGCTCGGTTGAATTCCCAAGTATCCTGCATTTGAGTTTATTTTTCAGAGCTTATTTTCTTGGCTTATCTCCCTTCTCCTCATTAAGCATAGACAGCTTCTTCTTCTTCTTCTTCTTTTTTTTTTTTTTTTTTTGGCAATTAAACACCATCTTAGCCCAGTTTCCTGTGAGATGCTTCAGGATTTCCCTCTATTCCTATTTCTGATCCTCACTGCCTGTTGAACTTGCTGTCTTACACATAAGGGGTAGAAGCAGCACTGAAAGTAGTAACAAAATAGCAGGAGCAGACGATGGGGGAGGAAGGGGAAGCTGCAAGGAGTTGAGCTTATTTTTAGAGCAATTTGGATGATTGCAGTCACTGTTCTGACCTCACAAGCTCAAGACAAGCCAGACTTCCTTTCAACACCTGCATGCCTGGGTCAGCCCCTGATTTCAGTAAGGCACTTTTTAGGCTGTCAGGAAAAGACAAAACTTTAAAATAGGCTTTGAAAGAAGTGGAGAATGAAGAAGTAAGTAGCGATTCAGATTCAGAGCTCCTGATGCTTTGAGACTTTTTGTAATTCAACTTTTCTTCACCTCATAGGTGCCCTTCAAATCAGCATTGTGATTAGTGGTTCTGCTATCCTTCTGCAGCAGCTCAGAGTTGTTATTGCTAATTGAATTATTGAATTTCATATTTGCTTTTGTTTCTGTAGTGGAGCCTTGCGTCGATGTGAAGAGTTTAGCTGTTAAATTTAAGAACTTACTGTTGCTATCTGTATTATTTATACCTTATTATATATATAATATATATAATCAAAATAATAAATTATAAAACAATAATTGGCCCAACAAGGTAGGAAATGGAGTGCAGGGGCAGCATGTCCCCACAGCTGTATGGCATGTGGGTGGCAGTCTGCTGCCCGGCTGGCAGCTGAGGGGCTGTTTTCCAACATTGAGCTTCTGCTCTGAGTGGTTCTGCGTTCCCGGGTTTGCAGAAGTGTACTCCATGCTCACCCACTGACACCTGTCTGTGAGGTTGGGGGCAGATTCCCAAGTTTGCCAGGCAGTGTGCTTCTTCCTGCTGTCAAGGGAAACAGCATTTTGCACACATTCTGAATTTTGTTTTATTTTTTTGTGTCCACAGCATATTCATTAGTTCAAGCCTTAGAAAGAGCTGAAAATGAGCTACAGATGGGTGCTCAGAGCAACAGAATGCTACTATTTATTTAAAGCCTATTATGCATGTTTCTCACCCAAAATGCAAAGCTGAGTAAGAGCTGGCAAGAGAGAGCCAATTTGTACTGCTTGGTGCAAAAATATGTTAATAAAAGCAGTTGAATGTATCTATATCTGATGTTTAGAGAACCAGTCTCAAAAGGAAAGATGTCAAATGCAGAAGCAAAGTAGCAAGCTAAGAGGAGAGGCCAGGTGTGCTGCTGTGGCACTGACCAGCAGTACACACTGCAGCACTGAACAATCCCTTTTCCCACCACAGAATCATAGATTGCTTGAGGTGTGAAGAGATCTCTGAGTCCACCTGGCCCAACCCTTCCTCAAGCAGCAGCACCCAGAGCATCGTGCTCAGCACCATGACCAGTCCAAAGAGGAGACTCTACAGTCTGCTGCTTGTGCCAGTGCTCTGTCGCTTGCACAGTAAAGTAGTGCTTTCTAATGTTATGAAGTTCTGGTTTGTGCCCACTGTCTCATGTCCTTTAACAGTAAACAGTTACAGAATCCATCACTGTGTCAGCCCTTAATGTTGTACCTGTGGGGAGGGAACATTGCTGTTCTATGCTAGAGATTCTCCTTCCGGCAGTCTAGTCATGTCCCAGTGCCTGAACGAGAACTGAAAGAAGTTGTGTTTTTTTCTTCCTGTGGCCATATATTGCTTACAAGGTTTCTTTTAAGTGTATTGACAATAATCATTTGTTGCTGTCGTCAAAGGATAGAAGTGACTGGAGACTTCTCTATCCAACATACTTTTAACAATTTATATCAGAATTAAAATTATGACCAAGATCAGAATCTGAGTGAAGCATATGAAGTAATTTGGGTAAATTCATGTGGCATTTCTGTGTGTGTGCAGTACTCAGAAAGTACACAGGATTCTGATTCATGCAGCTGCAGAGAATAAAGCAGATAACAGCACAGCAAATAGGTTTTGAAGCTAGTCTTTTCCATGTCATTTTGTTAAATACATTATTGCTTCATTATTGCTGGTGGTTTATTTTGGCAAGCCCATAACATCATATTTTTCAAAGTCTTCTGCACTTTAATAAATCCAAGCACATTTGGAACAGAGAAGGAACTAGATGCATCGTGCATAACTGGTAACAGTTTCCTGCCACGCCTGGTTAACAAAGTGAAAACAAAGCTATTGGCTTCTGTTGGAATTGGTCCCATCCAAGGTATAGGTTGTGTAACTCACCTTGAGGAAAAGAGGGAAAAGACCTTGCTTTAGAAACTGTTTTTGTTTTGTTTGTTGCTGTTACTTCTACTCTTTTTAACAATTAGTTTTTATTATGAGGGACAAGAGGAGGCCCTGTGAAGCAGGTCTGTGACACAGGTTCCTGACAGTGTTGCTTCTCTGCAATCAGAAATGAGTATTGCAGTGCATGCATCTTGTCCATCTTGCCATGCAGAGTCCACAGTTGCAGAGGATTCACGGAGATGTGGTGCAGCAGTACAAAAGGATGGGTGGTGTGACTTGTAATCCAGAATGGGGGAACTACGTCTTCCCTAGCCTAAACACAATTCTGGACAAGAAAATTCCCACTTTCTCTTTTCCCTTCATTTTATTATGCTTAGCTACATGATGTCATGAATCCTGGTCGCACGGCCATGGACATTTTTAAATCCAAACTCTGATTCTTTTCTCAACATGTCTTCAAAAGAATGCTGTTGGAGGTAAAATAGTCAAATCTCTGTTAACACTGAGTTGCACACCTTGCAGGGTGCCCTTTGTAAGCAATAGCAGATGGTGACTGTCATTTTATACAAGGTTCTCATTCTCTGTCTCTTTACCTGTAAATATTTTTCTTGTCTTTCAAGGCAGTTTCAGTTTGACACCACTACCAAATGCAGTATTTAAGAAGAACAGGTACTTCTGTGTACATTTGCAACTACCTTTTTGAATTCAGCTACAAGGCTCACTTGAAAATCCAAATAATTACTTTCCTATAAATTTCTCTTGTTATCATCAGCCTTCTGTTCTTGTAGCTCCTCATTCTGCATTGCCAAATTGTTCTAAGACACTCACAGAAGATGCTGCTGTGTTTACAGACATACAAGTTTTCTTTCTCCAGCTGTTATTCAGCTAGCAACCACTCTGAGCTTCTGAAATATTCACTAGCACCTTTGTCCCATTCAAAGTACCACAGCTGACTTCAGTTATACCTAAGAAACTCAAGAGAGTTAGCAGATGCATATGAATGCTCTACTGGGTTTTTGTTTGATCATCTTCATAGAAGGGAGTCTCCTTCTCTGGGGACATTCAAGACCCATCAGGACACCTACCTGTGCAACCTGCTGTAGGGGAGCCTGCTTTGGCAGGGGAGTTACACCCAATGATCTCTAGAGGACCCTTCCAATCCCTAAAAACAAACAAACAAAAAAAAACCCACACACAAAACAAACCCTGGAGTTTCCTAACAGCAGGTATGGGACCCATCTGGGTACTCCTGTGAGCAGTTCAGGCAGCTGGCAAGGGCATCTGGTTCAGCACTGTGGGTACAAAGAGACATTCTTACAGTTTATTGCAGCCTGGGAAGATACCACTTTGTGATTGCATCTGCTCAAAAAAATCAGGAGCTGAACAATGGCAGGGAGAAGAACTGTTCTGTAGTTACATGCATAAAGTATAAAGTTTTATAAAGTCTTCAATGTATGTGCCTTGTCAGAATTTACAGTAATTTAAGGTGCTTATAATTCCTCCAGGCATGGAACTCATAAATACTACTCAGTGCTATTTGTCATTGGCTTCTCTGTCATGCATAAAGTAAAATTAAATACTTATCTCTATATCGTTAACGTATTAAACATTAGGATTTATGGGGTTGGAGATATTACTTGCTCTGAGAACATTATCTTCCTGATGAAAGATCTAAATGCAAATAGAAGGAACGCCAGAATACCCTGGAACATAATTAAGGATACTGAGGTGTGAAGAAGCCCTAGGCATAGGAATGTGCAGTTCTCTTAACTTCCACTTTCACGGTGGGCTAGTTTTCTTTGTTCCACATTTCTATCCACTGTCCCAGTGTGCCATCTTGTTTCTTTTTAACTAGTTGTCAAGTGAAAGAAAAAATGTAAATGCATTCCTATATGGATATCAAATAAAAGATGTTTGTGACTTAAAACATACCTATGCTGTCTGTACTGGGAAACAGCCATTCAGTGATGTCTAAAAGGTAAAATAAAATAAAATTATCTGTGACTTTTCAATATGAAGAATAATTCCTGTTAGCCTTACTTGATTTGTTGCTATTGTTGCAACTCAAGGGTTCCTGGAAACATGTATTGAACGAGGACAACTTTTAAATAAATCTGTATTTCTGCAGCATAATAGAAATGCTTTCTGTGCTGTTGTATAGCTCTAACCAAATCTGTATGTTGTTTTATCCATTCAGTGTAGAATAATCACCAGCTACTCACCCCATTCCTATCTCAGTAAGCACAGAAAAATAATATCAAAATACAAGCCACAGCTGATTAGAAAGAACACAGGAGGTGACGAGGAGAAAGGAGAGAAGAGGAACCGGGACTAAGAGACAGACCTCAGAAGAAGGCTGTTCACATAATGGTAAAACAGTAAATGGCATTTAGCACAATAGCAGCGCCCATCTCCATCTTCAGTAACATGAGTAAAGCGTAATGCAGGTGTTACTCAAACTTAAGCAGGCAGTCAATGGATGTGGAATTGTGCCATGTCATCAGGTGTCAAAAAATGCAAGTTTCTTGGGTAAATTTAACGGTAGCAAATAGATCTGGCCCTGCTCACATGCTCTCACAGCAGGCAGACATTACAGAAGATTAAAATGAATTACTGCACCCACAGGCAAGAGACCTGTGGATGCTAAATTATGAGTACCACAGTCAGATCCAGCTGCTACTGCTTCTTAGCTACCAGTGAAGTCATCTACTGTCTTCAGTAATTTTTTCTCTGAGGGCCTTATTTAGAGAAGGCCATATGATATTTACACCTTGGTGATACCCCTCTACACAGAAATGTACAGCTACACCACAGGAGAACTTTGCAGTCCCATAGGAAGTTTCAGGATGAGGCTTTGTCAGGACTCTGCCCTCGGAACATTTGATAGCTGCAGCTATTTCTTTTGCCCTTTCTAAAGCTGAAGGCCAAGGCATGTCTCAAGAGCAAAGCCGGTGGCCTGTTCTAATGCACAGGTTGAACTTAAGGCCCCTGTAACCTCCCTTATCTAATGAGGTAAGATAGGTGTTTTTTTCAGAAGACGTTTTATACTGTACATTGTCTAGTTGATTTAACTGTCCTTAGTGATATACTCCATCCTTATGACACTTTCTCACAGCCCTGCAGAGTTCATTGCCAGCTCAAGGTTTCCCATTATTCACTCTTCCAATTATTCCTGCTTACATGATTTTAAATAATTCTCTCCCGCTTACTTGCGAGCTGTAATGTATCTTCTCTGAGACCAACTATCTTCCGTAACTTTTCTCATCTCTCTTGCCCCATTTTTATTATGCTTTTTTCCTTGCTAATATTTTAGCTCTTTCCTCTTAAGTATAATTAAATAATTATATAAATTGCACTATGGAAAAAAAAAATCAAATTAATGAGGTCAAACTTCACAGTAATTACAAGAAAACCCAAACAGGTTCTCTCTACCACTAAAGAGAAGCAATGGGCAGTAATAAAAGTTCTACTGCCACTGTTCACCTATCATACTGCTGTTTGTTATGTCATCAGGCTGTGTTTCCACTTGTTTGTCTACACTTTTCAATATTGCATTGGGTCAGCACCAGGTGTCATTAAGTAAAACATACCAGTAACCAGGGTTACATCATGCCATTTAAACTTCAGCTTCCTTTAAGGGCCAGAGACACAATTCAAGACAAGTCACAGACGCTACCACTTGCTTTCTCTGAAGACAGAAAGGAGGACTCACATCATTTCGTGGTAGAGCTGTACGGAGAGCCATCAAACCATTGCACTGTTCCCCATAAGTGAACAGCAGCCAGCTGTCCCCCAGAATAAAACACAGTTCAGATAATACTTTTCTCTTTTTTTGTCTTGATAAAAGTACCTGTCATAAGGGTTACTGCACAGAGTTGAGAATTGATTTATCAGACTGTAAGAGTTTGAAAAAGTTTCCTGTATATGGTGGTTCTCAGTAAAAACAATGATTGTTCTGCTTAGTTCACCTCTCTCAATATTCTCCAGATCAGATCACCATTGTCTTTGGGGTTAAAGATATTGATCCTCAGTTTTCTCCACTGAGAGATGCCTCTGAAGAGTACTGTATGCACAGGAACATTAGGCAACGCTGTGCAACCACTCCTGAGCTGTAACAGGACAGGTCTTAGTTTCCCTAGGCTGCACTGACTTCCTTGTGGTCAGTAGAATGCCTCTCTCAGAAAACCTTCCTTTGATCTGTGAAGGTTATGCAGGTTATTTCATAGATACTTCAGGTTACCCTCCTGATCCAGACTTTTCTTTTAAGTGCACGTGATCAAGAATGATTTCTTTTGAGGAAGACAGGACATAATTGAAAGTGACTTCAACTCTAGCTGGTATCTGTTTTATTTTCTAGTTTCAGGGAAAACAGGCATCTTTTCTCTGGTTACTTATACTGTGCTCAGATTAAGATTTTTATTATACATCAGTAACAAAATCAATGTTGGCATATTTACTTGATCAGAGTCGCAGATTCTTTAAGAAGCAGTTTGAAGAATCAAACAGCATAGTATTTGTTTGGAGATAGCTTTATAAAATCTCAAATGAGTATTGAAAGGCCAGTATGATTTCAGTATACTAATCTTCTCTTTTAAGGATGTCTTTTCTCATTCCTTGCATTGTAGATGTTTAATTGAAAGGTTACGCAGAGGGTCATCAACAAGGCTCACAATGCCTCTAGCCTTACAATACACTTAACTTCAAAGGGATTGGATACATTCCTGAGCCTTGTACCAATAAGCACTAATAACACTGAAAAATGAAAACTGAAACAGATGTCTCCAATAGCATTGATTCTTATTAGCTGTTCACAGCTATTCTTACACCTCTAGGCGTAATGAAGCAAAGCCTGCATGCTGGGTGTGTGGTTGCAGAGGGCCTTGGTAATGCCATTGGAATGTTCCCCTTTGCTTTTGCTTGCTGCATTCTTGACAGACTGTCTCCATTATAATCTTAAGAAAACTTCTTTAAAATGTCATTTAAAAATGCATCAAATATGTAAACTCTTACTTAATAAAGGCAGGATTTGACACTAACATGTCTATTCAATCACGTTTTTTTTCCAGTTACCTTTAAGAAATACATTTGAAAGAATAATCTGAACATTTACCTGTGCCTCACTGCAGATTCTAAGTCTGTTATGACCACCCAGAAGATTAGGGCAGCTCTGTGATGAAGTAATTGAAGAACAGCACTCAATAGATAAAGTGTTGTGCATGCTATTGTGATGTGAATAGGCTGATCAGACAAGTAATAGACATCAATTCTTTTTGCAACCTCTTCAGTCAAGAGATACAAAAATGATTTTCTACAACCCACAGGTATAATGAATGCCTGTGCCCTTGTACATACAGTCTAAAATATCCATTTACTTGGGTTTACAGAGCTTCCTTGTCTGCCTGGTTTTCTAGCACATTTCTTATCATGAACGTCATCTCTCTACTTAGAATGAAGAGTAGCCATGATAGACATGTAATGATCTACAGGGAACAGATTTTAACCTTATTTAACTGGTGGAAGCTGCTTCTGCTGAAGATGATGATGCTTCTATTCTGAACGAGAAGCAGTTGGTAGCTTGAAAACAACCTGCAAACGTAACCAGCATTCTGTGCTGCAATAAGAAAGGGAGAACTGAAGAGGAGTAGCTTGGAAAAGGATCATATGAACAAAGCAGTGGGCAGTACCAAGGTTAGCGGTCCAACTTGAGCACTGATATAGGTGTCAAGAATTTATACCTTTCTATTTTTAAACATAGTTTTATGTATTCATCACTGGGTTTAGGTTAGAAAACTTGTAGTTGTAGCATACAGCATATTCAGACCATGTATCACTGTCCATGCAGAAGACCTAATGTAATGAAAGAGTATTTAGCTGTGAAATAGCTAGACAAATTTTCTAATCAATCAGTGAAAAGATATTGCTTAGTATTATATGAAGCAGACTCCCTTTCCCACATCCCAAGTTCCCTGAAGACCTCTTCATACCTCTGGAAATAATTGTATACTTCTGAAATATCATCTAGCTTAATCCTGCTTGCAGAAGAAACCATATCCATCTTGGACAAATAAGAAGAAAAATCAAATGGTGGTTGTAACACAGTAACACAATGGAAATCACAGTAACAATAGAGAGTAGCAAAGTCCTAGGCTGCAAGTGGGGATGTACTCAAATGCAGCAGCTGCAGACACAGAAACAAAGAAAAATTCTAATTACCTTCAGAAGGACACCAAGATCACCAGATCACCAACAAGACACCCTCATCTCCACTGCCAACCCTTAAATGAGGTCTGAGCAGGGGTGGATCCTGGCTCCACCCTTCTGGTCACTCATGTACATTGCACGCACCTGAGCTCCCCTGGGCCCTGCCTTCACGCCAGGTGCTCAACCACTGCTTCAAGCCACAACTTAGCATTTCTGCTACAGTGGGATAAAAGATTCATCCATGTTATGCTCTAGATTCGGTAAAACATACAAGCATTAGTAATGTGGTGGAAAAAAAGTAGAAATCTGTTGTGATGCATTTGTGGAAACTATCTGTGTTGTTTTCTCAACAAGGTGGAACTTCTAACTGTCCATCTTCGCCACAAAAAACACCTTGCATTATCTTCAGGACGTGCCTCTTGTCATTGCCTAGTTCAGTGCATTAGTTTATGGCACTGAGCAAACCTAGCAGCTCTTTTCCATATGTTTTCTGATATTAGGAAATTCATCACGGTCCAAACAGGATGATGTGCTCCACCAGCACTTATGACTTCATCTACATATGCTGTTGGACCACTCAACAGTGGATTCTTCTCTCATGTGAAGAATGCTATCACATACCATGCAACCAGTTCATCTGTAACAGTCACTTCTGGAATATTGAGAATGAGTTTGTTATGCCTGTGCTGGTCTGTGGGGATTGTTCAGCTTGCTTGAGGGGAGGAGTTCACAGCATTATTGTACGCTACACCACACAGAACACACAATTTGACTTTTCAGAGAAGAATACCCCTGAAGAGAAACATCATTCAAATGGCTGAACAGGGAGATGATATTTTCCACAGAGTGTTTACATTGATGACAGATTCATATACACCAAAACAACGAAATAAATAAGCTCTGTAATGGTTTTCCTTTTGGTTTATACACACTCTTGTGAGGTAAAGGGGAAAGAATAACCATCCACACCTGTAAATACTGTGCAGCTGCATTGCTTCTGTGAAAATTCCTTTTTCTCCTCTGGGGGGAAAAAAAAAGTTTTGCTTTGGTAGGTGTCCATTGAAATGTGGGTTTGTCATTCTTCCAGGTCTCATCAGTGAGAGATTCATTTTCTTAGCTGAAGTAGAGAATATGTTTTCAGTTCCATATATAGAAAAAAAATTCTGTCTCCTGGGTGAGTCCGTGTGAGATTTCACTGCTCACATGGATGTACGAGAACAGTACTCTGCTTGGTCTGGGGTCAGAAAGCGAGTCCAGTATTTGAGTAGCTTCCTGCTCCTCTCTGCTTCTGCTCAGCCCAGTGAAGTCACTAAAAGGCTCGCTGAATGCTACCAGCTAATTCTCTGTGATTCCTTTTAGTGGCCCATCCAAAATATTTTGTGTCAGTAAATGCTACACAGTGAGCTCAATCCAGATGCTTCATCTAGACAATGCGTAAAAATCAGGAAATTCAAAAACACATCTGTTTACTAAAAGAAAAATAAAAGTGCATTCATAAAAGCAGAATTTCTTATTAATACATTATTAATAAATTGAAATATATATTTTTTCCTAGGTTAATAAAAATGAGCTGCTGCCATTGGTACTGTTGTGGTTTAAACCAGCATGAGGCTCAGCAGCACACAGTCGTTTGCTCACTTCTCCCTCTTCCCAGTGGGATGGGGGTGAGAATCAAAAAAAAAAACAAAGTAGAACTTGTGGCTTGAGACAGAACTATTTATTAACATAGAGAAAAGGATAATAGTTATGACAGTGTGTATATCCTGGGAGCTTCTCTTGGAGGAAATCCGTAGGGTACTTCTTATGGGACAGAACAAGCAGAAGACAGTACATTATGCCTTAGCAAGATGCTTCATATTAGAGTGACCCAATCCCCAGAGTGAAGTGAGAACTGAAACGGATACCATGAACCCTGGACCTGCTATTGCTACTTCCAAGGCAATGCCATGATAAAGCTTAAAATAGCAGAGGAGAGAGCAATGTCCCAGTCAGGGCTTTAGAATCATTGGCTGATTATCAAGAACTTCCATAGAAATGTCATCTTACATTTTGAGAAAATACATCCATATGAAAATGGCATGAGCCTGTGCTCTCATGTCAGTGAGATGAGAACTATTGCCGGTTAATCCTGCTCTTAGCTCTGTCTCTCACTGCACAGCACTATCATGAAGTCGAGTTGTGATCCTGCAATTCCAGAGTGCATCCCTGCATGGCACCAGCCATTCAACTGAGCAGTGTAAGATTGTGCTTGTGATCTGCAGGAACAGCACACAGTGGTAGCATTTGGGGCAGGCGGGTACAGCCATGTCTTGGACATTCCTGATGTAAAGGGCAAGAATTTGCCAGTGCATTAAAAACAAGTTATGAAGAGCCAAGTGTAAACAGAGGTGTCATACAGACTAGAGCTTTCCCTTTCAGATAGAGGGAGTGGAGAGGAGGTCCTGGTGGAATACGGTGTGCCTGCCACCTGGTCACCATGCAGAAAGCCCCTGCTGGCAAACCCAGAGCTACTCTTGCAGGCTGAGCTGTCTAAAACCAAGCAGCCTTAAATCTCATTCACCACACAGTTACAAGAGCACCCACCCAGCAACCTGCTGTTCAGAAACACAGTATCGTACATGCAAAACACGTTGTGAACTTGATGGTAAAACTGCAATATCTACAAAGCAAGTTTAAGAAAACATGTTTATTGGGTCTATTCAGATCCATTTGTAAGTGACAAGTGGGATATCCCTCAACTAAGTGGTCTGAACACAATGTAGACAGATAGATGCAGGTCTGAGCTAAAAGTGAGAAAAGTTGCAGTGACTTGTAAAACACGTCTGTTAGTTCTTGGCTTCTTCTATACCCACTTCTGTCTGTAAAATTTATTCCAAAGGTCTACACTGGGCTATATCCCAAATGAAATTATTTTGCACACACAACTATATTTTATTTGTAGTGAGGGGAACACCTTGGTTTGTTTTATGTCCACATGCCTGTTTAACTGGGTTTCTAATTATTTAATGTCACTGTTGCAGAGGTAGTTTTATGAGGCACAAAATCTAATGAAAATTATTCACAAGCCCAACTTCTGACTAGTAAAACCAAGAGTTTAATGTAAGAAGCAAAGTCCCCATCTGGTACTTCTCTTTGAAAAGAACAGCACACATGAAGGATTTATTGTGACATTACAATGCTTGATGTCAAATAATCTAGCCAGAGGAACAATATTGCCCTAAAGAGAGCCATCAGGCCCTGTGTGACATGGGTATTTGAAAGGATTAACTACACTTAAATCAATATGGGCAATGAAAACAGAAATAACCAATCTCTTAGCTGCTCAATTATTTAAGAGTGTCTTTATTCCCCACAGAATGGAATTAAACGCTTGTTTAAGAGGACTGACAATTAAATCCATTCCTTTAATGTCAAGATAAGGACATAGGATCCTTGACTGCAGCAGGGCATGAAGGAGTGACATTTCACAAAGCAAAATACTCCAAAGGAGCTGTTAGGTCACAGTACAGGTGGTGGCTTTGCTCTGCGGTGGAATTCACACTACCTGACAGGCAGGGCTGTGTCACATGCCTCTTGGTCTGAGAAAAAATCACATCTGCTTCTAAGGGTGTTCCTATGCACCACTGTCACTAGCACATCTGACTGCTACTGTCAGTTCGGGTTCAGATGTTGTGGCACAGTCTGTGGCACAGCAGCAGTTCCTGCACCCAGCATTGCTAAGTACAACATGCAGCCACTGCCTCGACTCCAAATATACGTATGCAGTAAGGTCTTAACCAAGGGCAGTATCCAGGCACAGCTTCTTAAATAGTCCTTTTCCTTCCTCGGCAATGTTTTAAGAGTATAAAATGCAAACCTTAAAATTTACGGAAAGCAAATAGCTGATAATATAAGAATGTTTAATTAAATAAGGCTGAGGATTTTCTAGTTATTTGAGTTTTGAACATTTGCTTCTCATTTTTTTAACGTCTTAAAGAACAACGACTTCAACCCTTAATTATGATACAGCATCTCACGAAGGGTTTGTTTATCTCAGATAAAATGAAGAAATTCCTAATGTGGAAATGTGGAAGAAATTCCTAATGTGGAAAATTTCAATGATAAATTTTGATTTCAAGTGATAAAAAGGGGGCAGTGAAAGTAGAATGTATTCAAGCATTTAATGTTCATTTGGCTTTTTGCAGATAGTCAGTGACAGGAAAATATCAGATATCTACCTGCCATCTGTTAGAGCTCTTAGCCAGAAAACTGGAATGTGGTCTTAAATTAAAGACAACTCAATGCAGTAGGAATTTGTGACAATGTTGAAGATTTAGGTGAGTTGTCCACCATGAATTTAAGTTATCCAAAGGCTCCCGTGAGTTGGAAAATAATAGTAAAAAGCTGATTGAGTTTTGGCTACTCCACAACAGGGCAGGTGAGTGCAGAAACCCTTTTCTATGGTTTGTAACCTGCACGTGAAAGTCATTCCCAATTAGTCAACTGAATCTGAGGATTTCTTGCTGCTAAGCTCCAATTCACTACAGACAAGACCTTCTCCCCAGATCTTCCATTTCTTTATTGCATTTTGTATTTTGTCCTTTAAAATAATATTGTGCTTTAACAAGTTCATGTCTTTCAGATAGGTAAAAATTGTGCTCTGGAAAGCTCATATTTTTTAAAAACCATTTATGAAAATGTGTTGCAGAAAATCATTACTCATGAGTTTTGTCTTGACACTTATAAGCATAATAGCTTGGAGGTATTGTTGATTAATGATTTCTTGTTCCTCTGATGTTCTTGTACTAACTTGTCCACATTTCAGAGTCATACAGTAAGGAGTAAGAACACAAAAACAAACAAACAAACAAAAAACACCAACAAAGACAATTGTCACTTTGTAACCAGAAACTGCAGATTTTATGGCTTATATGTGCCCTAACAGCTTTGCATGCAATTTCTAACTTCAACACTCTTACTATAAATTGAATGGCTGTGATGCTACTATGTTGAGCCTCATCCTTTGCACATGTCTGGTTTTGCGGTCACCCTGCTGGTTATTTTCATGCCATCATTTTGCTGATCATCACCAAATGATTTATTTCTTCATCTCCCACATCAGTATTACACAGCTGTTCATTCCTCTTTAGAGCATTTAAATCACTTACTTTGCCCTGCTTGCCCTATTACTCCATATACATTTCACAGCAGTCTCACCATTGCTTTAACGAACGTCTTTCTACCACACATTAACCCATTTAAACTGCAGCTTTACCGATTTTGCTGTCATTATTATCTACCATGAAAAGCTGATGATCTAGGTATAAGAAGATTCACAACAGGTAAAGATGGCAAAGAGACCTGTGGAACATGAGGTAACAATGAGATTATACTAGGCTGCTTTGTCAGATGTAGTCACAGCACATCTGCAGCTTAAGTACTGTCGATACTTTTATAGCTACAGACGCATATTTGACATAGTAGTCTGTGCCTGTAATTGCATATGTACATAAGGAGAGAATGCAGAGTTGCCCCACAGAGAGCTGTGTACAGTCCTCAAACCATGGGGAAGATGAAATGCCTGCGCTTCATGGGATGAAGGGGGAAGCTCACATGTACCCATGTGCAGCCCCAGATCCACTCTGCACTACCACGTGCTGGTGGCTGGGTGGAGTGGAGAAGACGCAGTAGCCATTCTTTTGTCTACTAATTGTAACCCTGCAGCACCTACTAGATCGTGTCTGGATCTTCTCTGCTTGTATGTGGACTCACTGTAGATTTGTTCATGTTTGACATGGTAAACATAGCACTGAAATGAAGCATGAATTTATGACTGAAGAGCAGGCAGAGGAGGTGCAAGGCTGCAGATCATCTGCCTTCACCCCCTATCCCAAACACTGTAATGGATAAAAGTTGGAAGAAAATAATCCATTGTTTTAAATAACAAAGGCAAAGGGGGTTCTGTTTTTCTCATCGTATTTTAATTTCCATCCTCTTTTACTATACAAGAATACTGTTAGTGAATGTAGTAATGTAAACATTACTCCAAATTAGTGCCTACAAAATAGGAAATACTTGGTCAAAGCTGGTACCTGCCTTCTCCCCTTCTCCCATTTAGATCTGAAAACATTTTCTGATGCTCCTGATGGGTAGGTGCAAGATTCAGCAGGAGAGTTTCCAGTAAGGCGGAGAGGAATAATGCTGTTTGCTTACAGGACTGACTTCTATTGGCTCTGCGCCAGCTGTTTGACCCAGTCACCTGTGGTTGCTCTACGAAGGGACTAGTTTCTGCCTGCCTGTTGCCACTCAGTAGGTGAGAGAACTTGTCTCACTCTGACAGCGCAGACTGCTCTGTCACTTTTTCTCAGCTTGACAACAGGCTGGTCTGACATGGCTCTTGTCACTCAAATGCTGTAGAGCACAGATCCTTTTAATCCATCTAACAAGAAGTTCTCTTGTCCTCTCTCAGCACCAAAACTAATTACACAACAAACCACAAATGCATAGTTTCATGCAGGGATATAAGGAAAGAAAAGGTGAAGTTTGCATGAGATTAAAGAGAATATCGTCTGATATAAAGTCTGACATATTTTGCTTCCTTTCAGGCTGTTTCCCGCAAATGTTCAAATGTTGCCTGAATACAACAGCAATAGGAAACACTTCTGTGCAGTTCTCTCAATGATTATTTAGACATGCACTTCAGTGGTAGTCATTGTGGTACCATGGTTAGAATACCACACACACACACTCAGAATAAAATTAATCTCTATAGTCAACTTCAGTTGAGAAGTTGTATAGTAATTCATACATGGAACTACACAGTGAAATGACATTAAAAGATATTAAGTGAATTTGGCACCTTTCCATCTGTGCATTAGGTGAGATTTGGGTATCACAGTGTGTGATAAAGGGTCGCAGCAACTGAGCTGTTGCAGCAGTAAAGCTGTTCTCTTAAGGGATCTGATTCGGGCATTGTGTTTGGATGCAGTGTGTCAGTGTAAACCATCAGCACAAATCTATCTAGGTGCACAGAGGCATGGGTTTTGAATGGTACATTAAGCCTTGCCAGCACCTACAGAAGACATTGTTTCTGTCTAGGAGTTACAGAAATGGAAAGGAAAGACTGTCAAAGAGGGAGCAGTAAAATCTGAGTCGCAGATCTAAGTTCTGCTTTAAAAAGTGGTTGGAATGTTTCATCCTGTATTCCTCTTTCATTAAGCAATCAATCAGATTATCACAATATTAATCATTGTCAATTGTTCTCTTATAAAAGAATTTCCAGACACGACAGCTTTCAGCTATTGGGTAAACTAGGTTTTTTCTGGTCATTTCAGACTAGAGCATTAAAAACAGATCTAGCAATGGTTGTTAATTATGAACTGTACTTCCAAACTGGTTTAACTGCTTCCCACTTATGTAGAGCAAAATTATATTTAACAGGGATGGAAAGGCACAGCTTTCAAGAAAGTGAAGATTTTACATTTCTCTGTACTCACAATTGCCTGCACCAGGTGCACTGAAATACAGTTGTTTCTCTAAACGAACAGAACCAGACCCTATACAGCAATCTGCATCACCTCCAATGCATATTTTCAATTAGCAGTAATGAAATACATCAGACCTGTCAGCAGTGCTTTATGCAAAGATGCTTTCTGCTTGCTGGCAGATAACTTGCTGGTGCTATGTGCACACAAGGAGGGAGCAGGGCAGTCTGCTTCTATGACTGCACTTGCTAGGAATATGGATGCACATTCACCTGCAACCAGAGGGACAGGAGCACCGCTGACAGAAGACTATCAGGGGGCTGAATGCTCCCTATGCAGACCTTCAATTCACCTATTTCTAATTTGTATTCCAGCTCCTCCCCCTCACCAGCATACCCTTCAATCTCATTTATTAGGCAGAATGGTGGGAATAGGTTTAATCAGAAGAGAGGTGGGATGCTGCTAGCCTCAGGGCTGCCCCAGCTGTGTCATGGAGGCTGCGCTGCAGGGTGAGGGCATAGCTGATGAGCTTTGCAGTTTGAACCTCCATAGGCTTCACATTCATGTGGGGAAATCTGTACTAGATCTGAGAGATTTGCTTAGCACAGACCTGCTAGGTAGCTCCGCTGCTTAAAAAATGCTTGTTATTTGATTAATACGTTGAAATGTTACGTAGGCATGAATACCTCAGAAATCTCCCTTGATGTCCCTCTCTGTGTCTCTTCTACATTAACGTGAACAAAATCAATGGAGTCTGAAGTAAGACACTCCTTATAAATAAAAGATACAGCATGTTGAAAAAGGCAGTGACTTAATGATTTCAGCTCTGTCTGAAAGCAGATCATTTAGAATGTAGCACAGCAATGTGTGCAATGTGTTTACTGAGAAAGATAAAGATGGAGGAATGCTGGCCTTTTTTACTTAAAAGTAGTGCCAAGAACATACAGTGCATCACAATGTATTTTTAAATATATGTTGGGGGATGGGCAGGATCAAAATAATTCTTATTAGTATAAATCAATAATTCTGCTTATTCCTGTATAAAACACAGGGAGTAACTTGAAATTGGATCCTTTTTCAAAATGCACTTTAACTCTAATAAAGCAACATTTCTGAAGTAATGTTTCTTATGTCTGTCACTATGGCAACCTGCTAGGTGCCAGTATGACAGGAAACCTGCATTATGAATGCTGCATCCCAAGTGGTTGTATCAGGAGGCTGAGGCAGTATCATATATGCCAAAGAAACAAACACAGTTTAAAAGCTTCTTTTATTGTTTTTAGGCAGTTCACGAAGGTGCTGAGCAGGACTTTTCAGCAAATCAAGAAAACAAACTGAAGACTGTCAGCAAGCTAACTCTACAATTACCACTAGGAAAAGCTTTCAGGCTATACTGCTTCCTCCAGCTATTTATTACTGTGATGCCAAAACGATGGCTATCATCAGTGCACTAATAATGGATTCTAAGAATTGCTTCTTCGTGTTTGTTCATAAAGCCAGCAAGAACATGTTAATATTTAAATATTTAATATTAAATAGCAAGTAAAACAAAAAATAACTCAAAAACCCAAAGAGAGAATTTCCCAGATAAAAGGCTTTAGTGATTGTCATAGGCAAAACACTGTGATATCACATCCTGTTTTTCCAAGATACTTTAAGGGAATATGGGTGAATAAGGAGATAGTGTCAGGACAGATGTTAGTAAACATTAGTGTAAGCAGCCCTAACTCATTGGGAAAGCAATAGTTTTATCTCACTAATTCTGTAGGAAACATTTTTCTGTAGAACTTCTACACTGGAAAATGTGAGTTTATTTCAAGTGTAGATAGGAAGAGGGAAGGAAAAAATACTTTCAAAAATAAAACATTTTTCTCATGTGTGATCCTTGATGATATTTGCAAAATATTAAGCACTTTGTTTTTGTGTTAGAGAAATTAAAATCCTTTAAGAAAGAAGTTCAGATATCTTGCTGGAAACAAATATCCTGACCTGCAAAATAATGCCAGTTCTGTAGTCAGAATTATAAGAAAGATAAACATTTCTTACATGATGATTGAGAAGGACCTGCCACTCATTTGGATCTTGCTCCAGATTTCACTGAAGTAGATAATAGTCTTTCAATTAATCCCCACAATGTGAACATCTGACTAAGATGCAGGTAACAGTAAAGACTGCAGAAGGTAACACCACTGCTCAAACTTTCATTGACTTTCACCAGGATCAGAAGAGCTGTACCTCTTAGCAAGAAGAAAACTCTGTGTGAGTAGAATAATACTCTGGACCTGGCCTTATACTCTTCACAAAGCCAAGTCTCCCACTCTGAGCCAGTAAAGGATAGGGCAGGCATGATCAGATATTTCCTCTAAAAATGCCTACCTCTTCACAGTACAGCTGACTTTCAGAAATACGATGATTTTTATTTCCCTGTGGAGTAGCAAAGTCTTCATATATCATCATAGTCAGAACATGGACTCACTATTTCTTTCCCAGGACACTGAAAATATTAAGGATCTATAGTAAAACAAGCAAACAAAACAACCTGTTGTTGGCACCCCACCTTGAGCTGCCTTTCTGTGAGTTACAGGAATGGAGGCGGAGAACGTTCCATGTCTTTGCTGCAACTGCTACTATGCACGGATTTCTCCAATGCTGTATAATAAATACATCACAGAAAAATAGCATGCAATAATGATACTGTAACAGAGGCTTTTTCAAGTAAAAATGGGTAAAAGAAAGCAGCGCTGCTTACAAATGAAAGAATATCTTAAAGTTATGGCTGTCAGGTGAAGACCCTGTTGACTGAAAAAAGGGAAACATCACTGCAATTTTTAGGAAAGATAGAAAGGAAGACCTGTGAAACTACGGGCCAGTGATCCTCAGGTCTGTGCCTGGGAAGATCATGGAACAGATTCTCCTGGAACTTATGCCAAGGCACATGTGAGATGAGGAGGTGATCTGAAAAAGCCAGCATGGCTTCACTGTAGGCAGACTGTGCCTGATCAGTCTGGTAGCTTTCTATGATGGAGTGATGGCATCAAGTAGATAAAATAACACTAACTGATGTCATCTACCTGGACTTCAGCAAGGTTTTTCATATGGTCCCACACCACATTCTTATCTCTAAATTGGAGATATTATCCCACTTTTCAAGCTTGTCCAGGTCTCTTTGGGTGCTATCCCTTTCTTCTCTTGCACCAAATTTACTGGTCAACTTAGTGTCAGCCGCAAACTTGCTGAGAATGCACAAAATCACAGAATCACAGAATTGCTGGGGTTGAAAGGCACCTCAGGAAGTCCTTCAGTCTAATCCCCCTGCTGAAGGAGGTCCCCCAGAACAGGTTGCACAGGAAAGTGTCCAGGAGAGTTTTGAGTATCTCCAGAGAAGGAGACTCCGCAACCTCTCTAAGCAGCTTTTTCCAGTGTTCTGTCACCTAAAAGTAAACTTATTTCTAATGCTCAGATGGAAATTTCTGTCTTCCAGTTTGTGTCTGTGGCCCCTTGTCCAGCACCGCCAATAAGAATCTGGAACCATCCACTTGATACCTGCCCTTCAGATATTTTTAAGTGTCACTAAGATCCCCCTCTCAGCCTTCTCCACAATGAAGAGTCACAGGCCCCTCAGCCTTTCCTCCTAACGAAGGTGCTCTAGGCACTGATCATTTCGTAGCCTTCAGCAGTGCTCTCCCTGGTGGTTCACTAACTTACTTGAAATGGGGAGCACAGAACTGGAGACAGTACTCCAGATGAGACCTCACCAGGGCAGAGTTGGCGGGTGGGATAATCTCAGAGAAATCTCCAGTGATTTTTAATGACAATTTTGGTTAACTTAATTTCCTGTGAAGAGGGAGTTTGTGTTTACATAAGCAGCAACTTTTGGACAACCTCTTCGAGAACTTAAACTCTTTGGGTTTCAGATGGCAATCTCCAGCTTCCCTCATATATTGTCACAACCAGACATTTATCTTTAATTAGAGTCATAAAAATTGTTGCACAATTATAGCATCATAGTATCACTAAGGCTGAAAAAGACCTCCAAGATCATTTAATCCTACTGTCCGCATACCACCAATATTTCCCACTAAACCATGTCTCTTAGCTTCACATCTACATGGTTGCTGAACACCTCCAGGGATGGTGACTCAGCCACCTCCCTGGGCAGCCCAGTTATAATCCTTGTTATGGCCCCTCCCCAGAAACGAGGTCAAGTCTGATAGTGTTTATGCTTAAAGCTGATATGCTGCGATTGCTGACGTATTCTTCACAGCATCTACTTAAATCCAATTTTAAATTTATACTGGGAGAATATCTGCAGCAATGTTGTTTGGAGATCTTACTCTTATTTTCTGATAGAATACTATGACTAACCGTACTTCTCTGTTCTAAGGCAGGATGACAACTACATTTAAAAGGTTTTATATTCACAAAAGAAAAACGGGAATGAGATCATCATTTACTTGTGGGTATTCCAGAAACAAGAAAGATGCCGAATGAATTTATAAGTCATTAACCATGAAATACACATCCTGTATAGACAGAATAAAATTCACTCACTCAGCCACAACCTAGCCTTGATGGTTTCAGCTGTTGCCTTCTCTGTGAAGTGATATTTCATTAACAAAAGCAAATGAGAAGATATAAGGTGAATTCTTACTATATGACTAGAGCAACGCCATCCGTTTAGATCAAACACTAAAAGGTAAACAAGAAGAACTTCAAACATAGGCTAGGAAGGTTCACAGTATTGAGGCAGGGGTTCAAATAAAACTAGACAAAACCTCATTCTCATACTGAAGTTACATCTAATAATAATAGTGGAAAAATACTGCTCTTTTGCCAGTACTACAGAATGGGTAGCAAGCTTAGTATAGAATTATTGGGACTTTTAATAGATTGTTCTTTACCCAGGATTTTCATTCTCTAGGATGCAGATTATCAATATTTCAGTTGAAATAGTCACACTTCGTTTACAAACAGACCATACTAACCTCACTTCACCTGATCACTATCTAAGCTCACTTGTGGATTAAAATAGGTTTCCAGTAGGGTGAGTTGATGGTGTAAATTACTTTGGAAAAAAGCACTGTGAAGTAACTGAAACAGTAGGATATTAATGCCTGCAGAGCTTGGGATTTGGCCAGAATTCTTTCACACCTGATGGACATTAACTTGCACACTTAAGAGGACAAGATCCATTCCTGAAGTATACCTGTACTCTGGATTTGCAGAGGATGTGTTTTCATTAAAGATGGCTGAGTATTATGATGAAGACAAAGGCAATGATGGTGAACAAAAAAAAGTATACAACCAGTGACTGCTGACTGTGTATTTGTCAAAAGGTTTGGCATAAATATGGTTCTGGTGGAAGATTTCAGCTGTTTTATGTCTCAGCAACAGTTTAAACAATAACATTCATATCACAGAATGGTGTAGATAATATCTGCAATAAAACTGGGTCTTTCATGTTCAGAAGCAGACAAAGCCAGGAAAGCACACTGATAAATGAAGCTGAACCTTATTATTTCGTTGTGGTGGAGCTCCCTCTAGCTTACAGCATTAATCCTGTATCTGTAAATCATATTTCCTTAAACTATCCTTCCATTTTCAAGCAGGGAAAGCTTCCAATTATGCATTCTTGGGAGCATTTATGACATTTATGATCCATCTCAGAAAAAAAAAAATGTCCTAAAAGCTGTCGGCTAGTTGAATGGCATTAAGAGGTCTGAAGACAATAAATTTCATACTTTTAAAAACAACAGTATAGGGAAACATTTTCAGACATCAAGGGATCTGACTGTCTTTAGTAGTACTCTCTCCCTCTTTCAACTTTGTTCTCTTGTATTAATATTTTAAAAATTACCGTATGTTTGCCCAATTTGCTGAATTACCCATTCCGAAATGGGAATGAGCACATTGAATAGATTCTGCAAGGTACATTGATTTGCTAAATGCACAATACTGAATTAAATGTTAGTCTGAATGATTTCAATTCATTCAAAAATTTTCTAATCACCTTAATTTATTGAGTGAAACAGTTAAAATGTATAAAAGGTATAAAATGAAAATAAACAAATCTATTAAATGTTACAAAGAAGGATCTTTGTCTGATTAAAGATGGGAAAGTAATCACAGTGAATTCTCAGGTTCAGAATATTTATTTGTTTTGGTTGCAGAATTCATATAAGTTCCCCTTTTTAAGATTCCTCTAATATTCAAGGCTTTATTAATGGTTGTAAATACAAACTGTACCTTTAAAAAAAAAGTGGAAAGATTGGTGCGCTATGGAAACCTTATTTTGCTGAAATGCTAATTTGGGGAGATAAAAAGACATTTCTGAGGAACAATATCCAAAATCTGATGTGAAGATTAAATAACTACTGAAATGATAAGCAGGCAGGGATAAGGGAGAAAAGTTAATTAAAAATCTCCAGGGCAACTTATATTCCTTTGTCACAAAAGAAATGCTCTACTACTGATATTGTACCTGCAAGCTGGAGAATCATCAGCTGCTGCAGCTAACCAGAGAAAAGAATCTACTGATTAGCAATGTCCTGAGTATGCTGCATTTTATGTGTGTTTGGCCGTTTTCTTGGTAAATATTACTCCCTGTGTGTCCTGTTTAACATCACAACTACTTATAAGCTTCTTTGTACACTGAAAAATTGTATGCCATTGTTAAAATTAACATCAAAAAATCAGCTCATCATAGACTTTGAAGAATTTAATTCAATGGGGATGAATATTCAGACTGAAGAATGAGAGACAAAAGCAGTGCTTTACGTGTCACATTGGAGAAAATAAAGCACAATGAAAAATGTAGCTGCAAAATCCTTGAAGCAGAAATTTCAGCTGATTGTGGGGTTTTTTCCAGCAGTAATTTAACATATGAGCTTCTTCCTAATTTTGGAAATGAAATATGCTATTTAGATGTTTCAGAATGCTGAGATTTTAGAAACTGAGCACTCTGAAGATTGTGTAATCAGAATGGTAATTTTCCTACTTTTAGGAGTTAAACTGCACATTAATAAGGAGATAACATTTCAAAAATACATTATCTGCTCAAGTTCATTTTACTGTTAGATAATCAGGAAGTAATCAACAACAGAACCTACTTTAATTCAAATTACATTTGATTGTATCTTACGGAGATGATTCAGTATTGAAGGGGAAAACATTTTGAACAAAAATAGCGTATTTCATTCAACTGTATTTCTTTTTAACTGTTACTGCTCTTCTCATCATGTTTTTCATTTGTATAGTATTTCAGAATACGTGTGATTTAATCAAATTAATCTTCTCAGAGCTTATAGTCTCTCTGGATAAATGCAGTACAATTCAAGGTGAGCATCCAGACAGAAGCATACAATCCCAGCAGTGTAGTGATGGAAAGCTAAAAAGAAGTGTTATTTAAAATGCTGTGTACTGCGATGTATACAGTTCTGTCCCCTGCAGTGTGAGATTTCCTGTTTAGAGTATAAACATGACAGGAAATCATGACAAAATCCCTTGATTTATTGCTCTAATTTTATATTAGGGATTCTTGCTCTTGAATGACTTCGGTGTCAAAATTACATATCTAGTTTCATAGGTTATTGGAATTAATTTTCCCAGCTGCATTCCTATTACATCCTGAAGTCAGAATCTATCACCTAAAGGCAGAACAGGGAGAGCCCTACTACCCCCAAAAATTTAGGGGAATTATCTAATTTATGAACATTTATTCTGCATTTGATCTAAAAAAATTCTTGCCACCTCTTTGCTATAAAATGTGTCATACAATAAGCAAAATATAGAGCTGAGTGCCAAAATTTTTTGAAATTCTTCAGTATTAAACTTGAAAGTAGAACTTTTTTAGTCACAAGGTAAGAATCCAGAGGCTATTTTTATTAAGCATGTTAATAATAAGACTTACATTCCTTAAATCACATTCAATACAATTAGTAGGGAATAAATTCCTAACTACTAAACTTTTTTATATTCTTCATTATAACAGATATTTCTTTAAAGTTTGAAAATTTGTTGGTCTTATGTTTTTATTAAATACAAATTTCGCTATATATTGAAGTACTGTCAGGGTGTGATATCTCATGCCTTTGTCAGACTGTGGCAATATGATGTGCTACGATGCTTTGCTACTATGAAAATAAAGTACTTTCTGATTAGCACTGCAATAAGAATGTTTTGCTGTGAGATAATAGTGATGTGAACACCAGAACAGAAATGATGAAAATGTTGCAGCTTAACAGACTTGAATTAGAACTCTATAATGCCATCCAAGTTTTTTTCCACTGAATATTCTGATTGTAAACAAATTTCATTCTTTAAGTCTTGATATATATTTTAGGTATGCGAATGTCGTTATGTACAAAACTCATGAAAGTCTTCCAAATTTAAATTTTAAGAGAAAATTATTGTTAATATTATTATTTTATTTAGGATATTCATGATAAAGGTTTTGGTTTTTTAATTTTCAATTTTAATTAACACTAGATCTGCAACTTTATGTTTTTTGCAGTATGTTTCAGTACTAGAAGTATGGTGTCCCTTTGAGTAAGAAACTTCAGAGAAATGATCACTTTCTCCTATGTGGTATATTTCACTTATTTGCTGCAATTATTTTGTATCTTCCACAGTGAATTTCTGAGCTGTCCATAACACTGAGAAATTTGCCCAGGAGAAGACAAATCAGGCCAGAATGCAGCCCCCGAGGAAAGAGAACACACACGCCCATCCCACCAAGTTTATCATTCATGAATCAAATCAAGACACAGTAAACCTGCATACAAATAAATGTGAAAATGTGGAAGGAGGGCGGGGAGAAAGAAGCAGCAGAAAAAACTGACCCAAAACTCCGTGGGCAGGCAGGGCTTTGGGTTATTGATCACAAGTACTTTTCATACTGTCTGTTGAAAATAAGGGTGTTTTGTAACGGGAGAATGTAACTAACAGGAATTGTTCCTTAGTGCCACAAGTAATAGGAAGCTGTTTGTTTTTATCTGTCTGTGGCAAACCTGCGAGGTAAAACGGAATCGGAGCCATCTCCCTTCCAGCCTCGTCATCACAGCCAATAAGACGACTCTCCTGATCACTATTTCACAGAGAAGCCCTACTCATGTCCCATGCCCTTAGGGAGGTCTGTATCTCATCTTATATTCTGGATGTTCTGGTTATCCACATACATTTTAGATGCCCTTCTGATTCCCAAAACATTTCCTGCCTCAGTGTCTTCCAGTAAATGGATTCACAGGTTATTGGTGTATCTGAATTAAAGAGATTACATTTTATTTGAATGTTTCTTTTTGATGCAGACACACAGCTGCTGCATTTTAACTTTCAATGACATTTTGTGTGTTATAATATTCAGAAGAGTTCCTTAAAGATGATTGCCAAAACCATATCCTTTCCTATTTCACTTACAGCGATTCACCTGTGACCTACAGAGGATTAGGGAGATCTTACAAGTGTAAACCACTTCATAGCAGCGCACCTCCAGTGACTCTCTAAAAGGGAGAGCACAGGATAAGTGGGACTATCTCCACTTCCATTCTGTAAGATCACATGCAATTCATTTGTGGCTTAGGCACAGGTGTGGTAATTGCTCAACTGAAAGATTAGTGCTGGAAACAAGATAGGGACTGTCATTTTCCTAACAACGCTGATATTTTTGAAGTTTATTAGCATGTATAGTAGCATCGCTTTCAGTTATTCTTTTGTTACTGCAGTGCTATGGAAACCCACCAGTGACAGCAGAGTAGCAAAGTCCTAGGCTGCAGCAAGTGAGGACTGTTAATAAATGCTCAAATGTAACTGCACAGAAACAGATGAAAGACTCTGCTTACCCTTAGAAAGCCTCAAGTACACAAGGATCTCCAGCAAGAGCCCCTCACCTCCACCGCCAACATTTAAATGAGATCTGGGCGGGGGTGGATCCTGGCTCCATCCCTTCCTGTCACTCGGATACATTGCATGCACCTGAGCTCCCCTGGGCTGGCCCTGCCTTCACGTGCTTAGTCACTGTTTCTAAGCCATGACTTAGCATTTCTGCTACATTTATTAAACTTGATACTAAATGAATGAAATGAAAATTAATTTATGCTGCAAATTTGGCTTTGTCTGTAATAGACTGTTTTCTACTCAGATATAAAGAGTGCACTGATGCTTTACTCAGTGAGAGAGTGAACTTTATAGCGGGAGTGCTAATCAAAGTAATTGCCCCATTTAAAGTAAACCGATGTTCTTCTTGCTGTGTGTCAAAATCTGCTGTGTGCCTAACTACAACATGCCTAAGGTGACAAGCAGTTGGAATTCTTCTGTGCTAAGTGCCATAATGAGCCCTAACATTATATCTTTTACGTTACAAGAAAAATGTGGATTTAAGAAATCAAATGTAGGGAAACAAGTGTATGGAAAGTGGTTTTCCCAATAACACGTAGGTTGGTCCAAACTACTACTGTTAAACAGCATGACGGTGAAGCCAAGTGGAACAGCAGGAAATTGTCTCTTTGGAAAATGGTGAATATTAGCAAGGAGCATAAGGGAAAACGCTCCAGTTTTCATACAGTTATGCTTTCCCTTAGGAAAATAATCAACAACTTACTTCTCAAAAATATCACTAAAATAAATAATTTCTATTTCAAAATTTGGTTTGAAACTGAGGAGAAAGTTTAATACCAACTATAATATATTCTGACTGACAAGGACATTTTTTTGTTAAAAATATCCTTCAGTATAAAGTTTGAAGGTCTTGTTATTATAAAGAGTACAGATTAAATGAACGTGCAAGTTATAGTATTAGTAAATTTTGATATATCTTTAATAAATAAGTTGCCAGCACACTCTGGATTAAACCTCCTGAAAAACGAGAGTCGAAACCCAAGATAAAAAACACTGACACTGAGTTGGAAAGCTTGGAAAGGGTTTACCTCTTTTCCCCAGCAATTCTGTCCCAGCTGATGAACAGGAAAGAGAAACCTTTGAGGACTCCCATGACCTCTCTGTGCCTTGCTGGGAGTTTAACACACTGGAAAAGACAGTTGACCTGATCTGTAAAGTGTTGTAGCTTTGCAGAAAGATCAGAATTCTTTGGTACGTCCTTATGACTATACCTCAATGTTAACTTTTAAAGAATAAAGTCAAGAAGAATCAGCACAAATTCAGAGACAGTTTAGTGTGACTGAAGCTGAGATACTGTGATGTGTGATTTAAAGAGCTCATAAAAGCAGACAGCTGGCTTTAGAATCTATGGAAAGCAATAAAACAGCTGAAAATTCTCCCAGTTGCAAGATCTATAGATTTCCTTATCTTAAATTCTTTGCCTAAACCCCTGGAGCAAATCACAGGGTGCATGACAGGAGTTTTGTCTTTCAGCCTGAGAGCTCCGGGGGCAGTTTCCTGGCCCCTCTCTCTGACCCCCTTCGGTGCTCGCTGTCTCCACCATAGGGGAGCTTGTCTTGGCTGCTGAGTCTAGACATTCCCAGCTACTATCCCTTCTGACAGTCTCATGCCAGTGGTAATTTAAAAATTGTTTTGGATAGGCTGTGCCTCATAGACACAGGGAGCCAATAACAACCCCCAGTTCACTGACCCTGGTCAGAGCATCAAAAAGACAGTACAGGCAGCCTCAGTTCAGCACTGGGTCAGGAATCGTAACCTCCTCTGACCTTTCTTGTAGATTTAAAATTGTTTTGAGAAAGGGAAGCATAAAAAAGATACAACTCCAAGCGGCTCCGAAAAGCACTCCAGCTTCCTGTACGGTATACACGCATATAAGTAACATGTTTGAACAGATGTAGCCTTGGCTGGCCTGAAAAATTAGGATTTTACGTACTTTGTATGGGGTGCACATTGGTCCTACTTAAATTTGACAACTTTGAATTTGAAAGACAGTACATGAAAACATCATCTTCACTGTATTTAATAGCAAAGACAAAAAAGAAGAGCAGTTGAGTTTGTTTACTAAATGGAGATTGACCTCGGCCAAAAGAAAACAAACAAAAATAAACAACAAAAAAAGGGGAAAATGCCACCATTGCCACTTATGTGAATTTTTAGGTGTAATACCAAAAACACTGTCCCTTGCATCAGATGAAAAATGTTAACACTGAGATTACTAGACAAATTACCTTCTAAGAGTGAAATACACACCATTGTAGGCTGGTTGGTTTTCAAAGGTTTCCTTTGTGTACAAAGTATTTGCAGTCACAGCCAATAAAAGAAAGTATACTAGTACTTTAATTGTGGTTTTGGTTTCGGAGTCGCATAATGGTGACTAACATTTTCTCAAAACCTACTTTACAGTGTTTACACAGCAGAATTTTCATGTACTATACCTGGAAAGTATGAAATGTACTTTGTGTGCTTACGAAGGGTTGTGAAGTCTCAGGAAAAGGTTGAGCAGTTTATGGAAAGAGAGTGGAGAGAGTTTCTCCTCTCTGAGTTTTTACATAGGCTGGTACAGATCAGAAACACATTAGTCAGGAAAAGGAAGGGAAGAGTAAAGTAACACAAACTCTGAAAAAAAACCATAAAGATATAGAGCAGGCAGATGAACTGCAAATTCCAGAAGAACTACATACAAGCTCAATTTAACAAGACCAAGGAAATCAATGCTGTTGCAGTTTGCAGAAGAAAAACATAAATTTCTGTTACAGAAATTAGACTGTTGGCAGTGCTCAATGCTGACATGTCACAATAGTATCCCGAGTTCTGTGCAATTCCCAGGTGCAGCAGCATGGTTCAGCATTCCCACTAAGGAGGCAACTGCTTTCTGATGATGACCACGCCATCAGCTGTCTTCTGATCATGAGGAAGCTATCGGCACTCTTCCCAATGGACCTGCACAACTTCATCCTAGAGAGATGCTGGTCTTCAACAGCTGGCCTTCAACTAAAAACTTACTGGAAATATATCAGGCATCCTTGCTAAGTCAAAGTCGTAGCTTAAGATTCTCCTCCAACAGAGGCATCTGTTTCTACACTTTGAGGCAACTGATTATGTTCCATTTATATTCAAAAACTGTCTCCTAAATCTTTAGAGATATACATTTTTTTTATTGAAAGGCTACAGCCTGATCTTATCATGGAAGCACAGGAGACAGGGGCCCTACAGTCACATCTGTAATTTCCTAATCCAATCTTGGAAAGACTATGCTTTTGCAGCCTAAACCATTATTAGAGGGATATTCTTTCCTGAATTGAATTTATTTAACTAGATGTTCTCACTGCAAGGAACTACTGGTCTGGAGTTAAAGAAAGTTCTTTAAAAGCCAACTCTTAGGTAAAATTCCTAAAGACTTCCTATTCCCATAGACCAGAACACGAGAGGGATTGGAAGGTTTAACATCATCTCTGAGTGAGTTGAGATACCATCTTTTCTTGACAGAAGATATCATATTGCAAATGCTGAATTTTTTTTTCCTTCAGCTTTCACAGGCAGCAACATTTACAGTATAAAGGCAACCAATGGAAGCTAGCAACTCTGATGTCCTACCTTTGTTAGTACAGACATTGCCATGGGCCTGTATCTATCTGCTCACATCATAATGATGCATCAAGCAGAGATCTTTGTTTTTCCTTTGTAACCAGTAACGGAAATTTAAAGAAATAGCTGCATATTTTTTTTTCCATCCTGTTCTGAGATATCCCAGCACCAGCCTGCTCTTTAATGCCAGAGTAAAAAAGATTCAAACATCACCACTCACAAGGATTGAATGTAACAGAAAACTCTGGTTCCCATGGATTCCTTGAAACTGCTAATTATTAGATTACCTGAAATTACACTTCTGTAAGTACTAAATTATAAAGTCATATTGCCTGAGACAAGTGCCATTAGAACAGACTCCCCAGCACTTTTATTATAAAGATCCTTTTCTTCACTCCTGACCAGTAGATGTTGCCATATTTAAATGGGATTAAGTGAATAAAATAACAGAATAATGCAGGCTAAAGTGATCACTGAATCATGGCAAGGAGCTTGTGAAGGGCCTGCATCAGACTACAGCCCTTGGCATAGCGAGCACTCACCCAGAAAGGGAACAAGTATCCAAAAACTGTTAGTAATTAGGGGAAAAACAGCCCCTCCATAGAAAAGGCCATAGTACTGTGTGCTAAACCAAGGTTGTAGGGGGCTGGGAAGTAATTATGACTAGCATCTGCAAAAGCAAGAAATGTGATTCAGTGTAATAGAGTCAAGTAGGCACTACTGAGCTGGGCCCCTGGCTGAGGTACATTCCTGTGCAGGATTCATGAGCCCCTCTGTCGCTGAAGGCCTCGCTCAGGTTTCTCTGGATTCATATCTCCCATATTATGCTGCAAGTTTCCCTCCATGGCTACATAAGTAGGTGGCTGAAATAAGAATACCATTAGTCTTTCAAGCGAACAAACAAGAAAAAATAATGATAGGGGTAGTACCAGGAGTAATGATGGCTCTGGTAACTACTGGGTTATTGGTGCTAAGAGTTAGCTGCTGTAATTCTAATATTTTATTAGTAGTGTAAATAATTAAATCAGCATGAGAATATCCAGCAGGAAACCCAGGCAACCAAAAGAAAAAGTTTACATCACATTGATTAATTTTTAAGGCGTGAATTTCTTCTTCCCATGGGGGCTTAAATGGGAGAGAGAGAGGTTAGACCCAACTAGATGCTATTGTGTTTCTATGGCAACGTGGTGCTTCAAGTGGCCTCTGCCATTACCTGTGATTGGTAAAATCACTAGACAGTGTACAAAGTGGCCAAGAGAAGCAGCAAACAATAAATGCAGAAAATCCTTAAATCAAAGAGACACAGAAATAAGAGATGGAAACAACCTGTTAGATCATCTTACTCATTCCCCAAGGCTCTGTGCAGTATTATTAACAATCTCAAGAACCTTGAAAAATCCTAAAAATTCTATCCTAGGCAAAAGCTTACTGAAGGGGAGAGAATTTTCTCAGGAAGTTATAAAAAACTTCCAAATCTGCTTTCTGTAAGTCTGAACATGCTGTATGGCACATGCATAAGCATCGTGTTATCCGGCATTTGAAAAACACGTTGCATGAGAGCAATTTCAGGGATTTACCCTAACACTTGTGCTTTCCCCAGTGATAACACCTTCTACACTGTCAACTATGTTCCATAGAATTCTTCTGGCAGGAACAGCTTTCTGTACCCTGAAAATAGAAAAACATTTGAAAGATCCTACAAGAACCTCTGGTACTTGTCCATTGAACCTGGAATGTTTCCAGATGTCGCACTGAGGAGTTGCAGAACAAATTTCAGAGAGAAAAATGATGTTTTAGACAAGTGTTTGTTTCACAATTATAACTCCACGTCTGTTTCCTTAGTAAAAGGGAAGAGAGGGATTAGACTACCTCAAAAATTGTGAGTCACGTGCTTGTCCTTCCTTAGAGCAAATGAAGGATATGTCTGATAGCTTTTGACTGGCTCAGTAGGACTGATGCAGAATACAGAAACTATATTGATTTCTAAAAGGAAGTGTGAAGTGCAAGGTATCTGTTTAAGTCTTTAAATTTCAGGACCATCTTACACAAAAACGGGGCTGGAAAAAAACCTTGGGGTTGTGTCTTCCACTAAGCACATGTGAGCAAGCAGGCAGAGACAGCAGGATAAATTCTGCTCTTAGATAAAACTGCTGCTATAGAGAAATTCACTAAAGCCTACAGGATTAATGTACATTGGCTCAGGTTAAGGGAAAATATGTCTCCTCCAAAGGTATTACTTACTCTCTTAATACACAGCTATATTGATAAGCATGATTTCATCACTGGCACATACATATCCTAAATGAGTGCTACCTTTATCTTCGTATCAAGTTATTGCCATTTTACACAGTTACCCAGATCGCCACGTTTATGGTATCTACAGCTACATATCTACAGCAGCTGAGTAGCTGTCACAGAACATTTGAGAACAGGCTGCATATTGGCAACATGAGGTAGGAGGAAGATGATGTCTTCTTCCCATGCTCATATGCTTCTCCCTAACTCTCCATGAACGTGAGAGCTCAATGACATGCCAGACAGTGCAAGACTCACTCCAGTTTCCAGTGGTCTGCACCTCATCAGTCTCAGTTATGCTGGGTACAATTAATTCCCTCCTAGTGGGGCTAGCAAGGAAGAGGCCACTCTTCTCTGCACAGAAAGCTGCTAGGATAGTTCTCCTGTAGCTGGCGATCCAAGCTATTAAATCCATTCACAATTCTGACTTGGAATAGTGGCCCAGGAATAATGCTCATCCTCTGACACAGAAGTGCTGGCGTCTCTGCAAACACTTTGTTTTTCTTGAAACCACCTATTGATCACACTTGGCCTCTCAAGAAAAGAAAATATTACACTTCATCCCCTATTTTTATTCCAGTGTTTTATCCCATGGGCTGCTCTTTCCAAGTGTGGGACTCTGATCAGTTTTATGTTCAGAACTGACTCTCTTCTGATAAACAAATGTGAACTTTGAAGCCAACCCAGGATGGGATCTCATTACCAGGACAGTTGCATTCCCAGTGGAAACAAGCCTTATTTTATTTACAGATAAAAAAATACAAAAGTAGTATCATCTATTATCCCAAGGGCATTGTTTACATTAATTTAGCAACTGCTTCCAAGGAGCTACAGAGTTCAAGAGCATTGCTAAACAGTGACAGCCCATCCTGGATTGAGTTACTGACAGAATTACAGCTGACACTAAGAACTGCTTGAAATGTCTTTAGGGGAACTGCAGACAATGGGCTCCATTATTAAGCAGAATAAAGGTGAAGTTACAGGGGATACTTGACACTAAGAAAGGCAGAGTCAGTGAGTCTGCCATAAGCATTGGCTGTGGTTATATCAGCAGCTAGCAGGGATCCCAGACCAAGGAAAGGAGGAGTTGCACAGAAAAGTCAAGTAAACTGATCTGCTGGAACTTCAGCGGTTCCTATTCTTCTTCCAATGTAGTGGAAGAAGAATTGGACCATCAGACATACTCTTTCCATACTGCTCTTTTCTATCAATACTTTCCTTTTGCATTAAAAAGTTTCCTTCGAAGAGAATCTCCTCCATTCCAAAGCTGAATAACTTTCCTCGGTCTGTGTGGCTCAGAAGTGGTCTACAGCTTTTTTCATTCTTATATTCACTGTGTGAGGCATTGAAAAGAACAACTCTGTCAAGAATTGGTGTCAAAATGAATAAAGAGATTTATCTTTACATATACTTCAGGTTGTTGCTTAAGGAGGGAAAAAGCACTGGGGGAAGTTTCGGTGACTTCATGAAAATATTGTCAAGTTGAAAATATTGTTACAAGTTCTGTAACCTCAACACTACTTTTCCAAAATGCAGACACAATAAAAAAAAGAATATTTTAGACTGCATTTTCATCTCTGTGATCAAGACACCTCTTTCACACAAAATAAGAATTTGCCTGGGACCACAGTGTGAGCAGAGACCTTCCTACCATAACAAAGCTGGGAAATGCCTAGTCATCAGACACAGAGCTGCTTCTGGTGACATCTTGTCCAGATCATGCTTTAACCTCATGGTGATTAAATCACACACAAGTATTATCCTCAGTTAGGGATGTGAAAGATGTTACCTGGTGATGCACTAAGTATGACAGCGTGAAGGAGCAGAGGGTGTGTCACCACAACATGAGTGTGGCAGACCCATCACGCTGCACTAGCATCTGGGGTTGGTTGGCAGCTAACAAGATATGAGCACTCCAAGGTCAGACAGCACTGAACCAGGTTTTATCAGGAGGAGCATTGTAAGAACCACCACTCTCACAAGCCTGACGTGGTCCATTATGCAGTGCAGAACTGCAAGGCTGCTGACACTTTTGTGCTGAGGAAGGCAGGGAATCCATTCCAAAGCCATTCTTCCATCTTCTAAGTCTATGTGCCATAAGCACGTGTGTTCATGTTCAATGAACAGTTAAACAGACAAAAACATTTCTGATAAAGGAACTCCGAACTACACACAAGTGAACTTCACTGCTCGTATGCTATAAACCTTTGCACAAGATTTCTTAACTTGACCTATGCGAGGAAAAAAATAAAATAAAGCACCACAGAAGCTCTCTGAACATTCTCTGGTAAGCAGGATAGCTTGAATTCTGAGTATTAGTAACGGTGTAAAAATGGAACAGCATTACAGTTATTCTTTAAAAAAACATGATATATTCATGGTATTTCACAGACAGAAAATGAGAATAAATTTGTCAAATAACTATTTACTGCAAATTACTCTCTAGAGTCCTCATATTAGCTAAAGAAACCAGACACAAAATGAAAATATTTGGTTTAGGTTCTGATATCAAAGCCTCTTTATCATGGGGATACTTCACAACTCCCTCGTTTCAGTGGATGTGGTAAAATTCCTTTCCAAGTCAGGTGTGATATTTTCATGACAAGTATCAAGTGAAGGTAGCAATATGTTATCAATAGTGTTGAATGAATCTCCTGTCAGTAATTAGCTATTAAAGCATGAAAGTCTTGTGCTTTGCTAGTGGGAGAGGTTTATTGCACTGCGGGTAGAGACAGTGGTCAGATTTTTCCCATTTCACACATACATGTGTAGCTCTCAACTACATGTGGCCATTTTGTGGAGCTGTATATGAAATCTAGTCAGATGAGTTTTTCTTTTACTGCCCCCATGTCAGGGCAGTTCTCCGCATCTTTAGAAAAATCTGCAGAGAGTAGTAAAGCCCAGTTGTCCAACCAAGCTCAGCAATTGTGTCAAAGCACTATCAGGGGGTTCAAAATAATTTCTCACTCTGTGTTTCTCTTAAGTTGCTACTCTCTAGTTTAAAATTCTTCCCCTTTACTGCAAAAGTGCATCATCCTTTTTCTAGACCTGTTCAAGAATCCTGAGAAGACAAAAAACACCTCAATGATTATTCAATTGCTTACTTCAGCTGGGGCATGAGCTACAAACAATTAGCAAGAAATAGCAACCCGTCAGAAGTAAGTACCTGTCCCACAGCACCTCTCAGCAATAGCAGGTAATGCGATCCCATTACAAATTACTTCATTCTAACTTCCAACAAGGAAGCCATTAAAAAGTCTTAATATTGCATCCTTTTTCTTCTGCATGAGAGAGCATTAAAAAAAAAAATGCATAGAGGGAGCTAAAGATTGAATTGCAGAGGTGTCAGAATCAAATAGCAAGCTGTCTGCTGTGGCAGCATTGCTCTATGAACAGGTCTGTCACATAACAGCTTCTTACAGTAATCCACAAAGGAATAAATTTGTACTAACAACCTTAAGGGTTCACATTCCACCCACTTAAGTCATAATGCTTATAGCTAACACTGCTGGTTTCTTTAAAATTCTTGGCCTTAAACTTCTTATCTGTAATTGAAGCAAAATCCAAGCCAAACAGAGCAGTCTAGGGATAGATATGGCTGAAGGAATCTCCAAATCTATGCGGTTTGCCCCAGGTCTGGCTTTTCTCCTTACTGAAATATCTCTGTCAACAATGACTTCCATATTAAAGACTTAGCAGAATAGCAATCTTCACGTATTTGCAAACACAAACTGTAGCTGCTCTTCTGTACTGCGCCTTCACCTATACCTCAGCCTCACTCATCAGGTGGACAGATACAAAAGAGATTTTTTGAATTTACTCTGTGGTATCTGAAATTCAGAGATTGTGCTTCAGAAGATATACACTAGTGAATTGCAAAATTTTTTCATTTTGAAATGCATTTTTGAGGTGGCATTCAATATGAAACTTCAGTCCTGGTTGTTCTGCGCTATGTTTTTTTGTCACTGTAAACATCCCAAAATCCATGACAAGCAAGTAAAAGCATCCCTGCCGCTGCCCAGCAGTACCTTGTCAGCCAGCAGTGCATTGTGCTTGTGCTTTGCACAGCTGCTGGGCCTGGAGGTGAGACCCATCGTGCCTGGTGGCACACAGAAGAGGCATGGGCATCCCCACTGAGCTGGTAACACGTTTCTAGTGGTCTTTCCTAGGAAACTCGGGTTGAATTTCATCTCTTTTTAGATGCCATGAGAACTGTGGGCCAATCTCCTCCTGTTTGCTGCACTAAACACTTGTAGAAGAAAGCAACAGGGACAAGCTGCCCAGATGACACCTGACTGCACCCACTGTAGCCTTGGATTGGGTTGTGATCATGTATCGTCTGCTATTGGTATGGTACAGACATAGAGGCACAGAGCCAGCTGGCTTAAATCCTCTGCTTGCTCCACCTGCCAGTGTCTGCAAATAGGCAAAAAACTGCACTTTCAAGCATTCAGACTGCAGTTGGAAAGTCCATCCTCACTCACTTCAGCAGCGCAGATAATTGCCAGCAGTCACTAAAGCATTATTCATCTAACTCCTGAAATGCCAGCTTCCATGATGGGAATGGGCCACTCCTTTCAGAAACAGTTTCTGCAGTTGCACTGAACATTTCTCTTTGTAGATCACCACCCCTCCATCGGATTCCTCCCCTCCCTTTATTCTCTCTCCTTCCTTTTTCTTTCTGGGCTTCCTATGGCAGGAGTCAGCCCTGACAGGTCTCTGCAGGAAGGCACGAAGGAATCCCTCCCCCATTCCATCAGCAATGAGAGATCATTCCTCACATATTTTATTCCATGTTATTTTGACATTCTTAAGTTAAAACAAGATCTCTTGGCACTTGGGCCAGCAGAAGAACTTCTCCCTTTGATTCCAGGTCACCGCACAGCCCCTGCTGTGTTGCCTCACAGTTTGTGTTCGGTAGCTATGTGGGGAGTGCTTTGAAAACAACTTTGATTCCAGGCAGCACATGATACAGAAGGGTCCTTTGTGGAAAACATGCACAGCAATGAAAATCAAAGAGAAAGAACAGAAACAACAACAAAAAATCTCTGAGCCACACAGAGTGAAAGACTGTTGAGAGTGACTTTATATTTCTGCAATAAAACAAAAAGTCCCAGAACGTTTTGCCTTGCTGAAAACTCCCAGACCCAGGCCATGCCAAGCCAAGCACTGTCCAATTGTAATATTTTTACATAGAAACTGGCAAAACAGAAACTGGTATGAATGCATGCACATCATATCAGTCACAAAACTCTGTGAGTTACACTGAAGAGCTTTCCCTCTGCCTTAAGGTAATTAATAGAATCATAGAATCATAGAATGGCCTGGGCTGAAAAGGACCATAACGATCATCTAGTTTCAACTCCCTTGCTATGTGCTGGGTTGCCAACCACTAGACCAGCTGCCCCATTCAAAGTAGGATTTTACATTCTTATATGGAAATAATGTTCTGGATGTTCAGCAAGTTTCAGAATTGGGGAAAATATTTTTGAGAGCTCAGAAGCATTCTGAGCTGAAGTCCTGGCAGGGCAGGCATAGATTACGTCTATGCACACTTTGGCAACTGTGATCAAGTCTGGGCACAAGTCCAGAGGACCAAGTAGCCTCATTCCCTGGAGAGCATCATGAAAATTCAGACTCCCTCAGCCTTCCTGCCAGATTGCAGTAAGTCCAAGCAATGAGAAGAAAAGAACTCAAGATCTGAGCTACCATGGCCAATGAAGCAAAAGGGTTTTGGGGACATGCCTTGGAAAACACTCAGAAGACCATGATGGTGAAAAACAGGTGCAGAAGTGGCTGCCCTGACTTGACCTGGAATTATCTGTTTGAAGGTACCTCCTTGAAACAACTACTGATGGTGAAGGGTAATCACCACTGATCTCTCCCATTCTCTTCTTTTTGCTGGAAGGCAACAAATTCAGGAACCATCTGCTACAGCCCAGCGAAGAGCTACCGAAGTGTGCAACTCCTGCACTGCAGCACCAGCCCTCTCCAACTCTGCTATGGAGAGTTTTTTTTTTTTTTTTTTTCCAGTAAAATGAGAAGGGATTATACTTCCTCTATTTATTTATATAAAATTATGGGACTAGGCCAACTTCCTGAGATCAGTCTCTCATTTACTGGGATGACCTGCCTATTCAATTTGTCTCACTGAAGTGAGTGGGCTGGTTACTGCCAATCTGTGCTGCTATTGTGGTGTACACTACCTCTTCCACACCAGCAAAAAAGCTTCCCAATTTAGCACGTGTTCTGGCATGCCATCTGATCTAAATTAGAGCAAATCTTTTCTGGGTTCTCTTGCTCAGCACTGAATTCCAGCTGTGGTAAGCCACTAATGCTGTCACACCTAGTTTCTAATTTGAATGCATTTTACATTTCAATATATTGTCTGAATGTTTAAAAATTCCACAAGAGGTGGATTTGTTCTTATTCTGTCACTTTTTATATATCTCATGGAATGATCTTACTGCCCACCAGCACCAAAACGCCTGAGTACACAGTGGATGTAGGCAGGCCATCTTTCCTGGAACCCTGAGGCCCCAGGGAACACGACTGGCAGAAACTCTTCTCAATTCCTGCACCTCCAAGCCACCAAGACACTGCTGTTCATAAGTCAGAGCCTCTGCAGCATGTACCAACACTTTGCATAGTGAAAGGCTTTGAGGTTAGGCAAGGCTGATTCATGGATGCTTCCATCATATTCTATGTACCAGTATATAAACTTGGTATGACAGTCATAGCTTAGATTTTAATAACCAAATACTGAAGCAGTGCTCCAGGCAAAATTCTGGATGCCAAGTCTAGGTGAGATGCTCAGAGCTTAGCTAACATGCATACTGTCAAAATCATCTGCAGGCTGTAAGGCAGGAGAGGTATCACCAGCATTCTCCTTTGCAAGCCTCTCTTTGTCCAAGTTACAGCAGCTGACATAGTGCAGATTAGTGTCTCTTTAAATAACTGCACAATATGCCTACAGCACAAGATGAAATAAGGATGGAAAGGCAATCTCTACATGTTCAGTTTTTCACACACACCAAGGAAATATTAATGAGGAAGACAGGTTAAAAATAAAATTATGAATGGGAGAAGTAAATGCCATCTTCACAGAAGGTAAGAGCAACTTTTGCTTACTTTAAGAATCTGCCTTGCATGGCAATTAGGCTTAAGAAAATAAAACAGTGAACTTGAAAGGAACATCATCTTGATTTTGTGTATCAAAAAGTTTTTTGTTTTCCTTTCAGACATCTCCTGCACACCCATTTATTCCAGAAAAGGAAAATACCTCTTGAGTTGTATCTTTCCCCATCCACAGCAAGGAACTCTATTCTGGCTGCAGTTAGATCTGAAGCTGAAATGCTGAGAGTCACACTGATGTTAAATTCACAGAGTTCTCCTGTCCCGGGACCTTCCTCGTCTCACTCAGCCTCAGGGTGGATTCACATCCTCCTGGTGAGGACGTGCAGTAACAACGCAACTTCTTCTGTCTTCAGAGCATGCTGTTGCCTCAGAGAATGTTCTTGTTCACCTGCAGATGAAGTAACACACAGCTAGCAATTTTGGAAAAAGTTCAAGAAACTAAATCCTACACCAGTGACTAGAGCTTTTGTTCTTTTTGTTTTTTCTTTTTCTTTTCTTTTCTTTTCTTCTCTTTTTTTTTTTTTTTTTTTTTTGGATGTTTGACACGGCCTAAAAGTTCATCTCCAAAAACAACGTGCAAGAAAGGAAGCAGGTGCAAACCACATTTCTTATGATTGTTTCCAAAATAGTGAAGGAACAAAGAAGCAGTCTTAGCAGGCTACTGAGGCACAGTCAGCCGCCCACCACTGCATCGGCACAGCAACCTTGTGAGGCAAAAAGCTGCATTAGAATCATCAAGAATCTCCCAAATAAAAGGAAAAATGTCACCTCAAAACATCAAATTTAGTTTCTCGAAGTGAAGAGGAGGTTGTTTTAAAATAACCTTACATGCTTAGGAGCTAGAGAGAATATCAGCAGTGAAGTACAAAGCAAGCATATTTTGGAGAGAACACAACATGGACTGGAAAAGTGCCAAGTATGAATGGAGGCAAAGGCCAACTGCTCTCCCAGTGACAGAGCTCAGCATGATGACACAGCTGGCACTGAGAGTCCCAGTCAGCCAGGGATCCACACAAGGCAAGGCAGCAGGACGGGGCAGACATGGCAGTCAGTGTCAGCTGAGAGTCCAGATCATCAGATAAGTCTTAGATGGTGAGGCAGGTCTGTGGTCAGGCCCAGAAGTTAATCTACAGGTCAGGGTCAGGTCCAATCGTAAAAGAAATGTCATCTCGGAGAGGGTAAATCTTACATCTTGCCCTCACAGATGTTTGCAAACATCAGCTTTACTGGAACTTGGGAGGACTGAAATTATGCCTTTCCACTATGACTTAACTGAGCACTGTATCTCAGCGTTCTGCTGCAGTGACTGGATGCAAGACGCTCATCTGGTCTTTCTGATCATCAGGCTACCACAGCTCATACCACCCATAGCAGCGCTCCGAGCAGTCACGCAAAGACCAGGTGCTCCATCTCCCTGCCCAGTTCCCTTCACAAAGCCAGTGCAAAAGCCCCTGGACCTGCTGACCAAGAAGGTTCAAGGGACACAGATGCTGCCCATTCCCACTAACTATCTACAACAAACTGCTACGTGGAGAAAGTATCAATTTGCAATGCTGGCTTCCTCAAGTCAGCACATGATAGGATCTCACTTCCTAAAAGGGAAATGACACTTGTTTTGTTCCCTCATTGCACTCAAATACTACAGCTTTATGCTCAGCAGGCATGCAAAATGAAGATAAGGATGGTAGATTCCGTTGTAGTTTTTAAAATCATTTTTTATTTTTTAAATGAAAGACAGGGGCACCACCTAATGGTGAGTTGGAACCCTTGGCTTTTTCTTTCTGCAGGAAAATGCAGATAGTGGAGAAAGTTTTGATATGTTTTGAAAGTTTGAAATGTCATTTACTAACATGAATCATCATACCAGTAAATTTGATTAGGGTACTTCATATTATAGTTGGATATGCAACCCAATGCCCTCAGCTTCTGCACGCATCTATCTTAAAAAAGATAAAGCAAATACAGAAAAGAGGATTCTTGGCAAACTGTATGTTAAATTAAACTTAATTTCTTAGTAACTAAATTATTCAAGTGAGGGAGAAAAAAGAGCCCCAATTATAGATCAGAATTTGTAGTGACATTCCATCCTCTCTCTTCTGAGCAATATTTCAGCTGGAAACCTGCAAGGGGAACAGATGTAAGTTGTGTTACTTTAAAATTTTCAAATTAACTTTGAAATGGTTGTTTAGTAGGCAATTCTCTGTTATTTTTTGAACTGATGATATTGTGTTCATACTGCTACTACAGAACAATGGAATCTAGAGGAAAGTAGTACATCCACTTTTTTAACCTAAAAAACTGATGAGCAGATTATCCAAGGTTACTGTACCTGCTTCAGAGATTAAACATCATTTGGAAGTCAAAGGGCAAGTATTTATTGGCTGCAATGTATTTGATTCACAGCCTTGAGCAGGATTGTATTTCTCATGGGTATTTGTGTTAATTTCAAAAGCTAGACTGACAGATAGCGTCTGAAAACAAAAATATAGAGGGGTGGATTTAAGCTGAATGCTTTTCTTTCCAGAAAGTGGCCTTGTTTTTCAGTTGTTGGACCAAAAAATACTTCCATGTCCTTGAAGGATCGAGGGCTATCAAAACAGACAAAAGGAAGATCTGTGGTTTAATGTCATCACAGTTCACATGGTTCATATTTCTACTAAGCTCACTGTGCTGTTTCACAGACTGTGTGGCTTGGGATTGCTTTCAGACACACAAATATGCACGGAAGTACAGATTTAGATACAACCCAAGATACATCCACAGACACTTGGTGCTTCTGAACAATCTGTATTGAATCAAACCCACTTATATTAAAGTATTAAGCACATGTTGTCATTAGAAATTTTCAAAGGCATCTTGGGGAAGTTGTTATGTGGAAAATTTGAGTAATAGATTTAGACCAAAAGGACAGTGTGCCATCTGAACAAACAAAGTCTGTGTAGTACTTTTAAGGTGAAGGACTACTTCATTTGTTAATACCATAATGATATCATCATATTCTGCTATTCTAGCACGTTCTGTAAATTAAACACATTTTTTTCAGTCTCTTCTTCATTAAAACAAATATTTTTGCATTACTTCAGAGCTCATGATGCAGTGTTGGGGAAAAATAGTCTGAACAAAAGGTCTGAGATGACTTCAGAAACTAGAAAGGGTCTAAAATCTTGAAAGAGATCTGCAATTTTTTACTTGACAAATTATATGAGCTGAGTTGGTCTCAATCACTATGGCATGTAAAGTAGTTGTAAAACTTTTTGGCTAATTATATGCAGTCATTCATGCAGATGAATACAGGGAAGGCAGTGACTGGAATGGACTAAAAAAAAAACCCAAACACAATAGACAAATAGTAACTTAGAGGTTAAACTATCAATGTCAGCAGAGGACAGTAGCAAAGAGAACTACTGTTGCACTGCAGCAGCTCTGGCAAATTACAGCATGTACTCTGGGAAGATGGACAGGTGGGCTAAGACATACCTCCTTGTGGGTCTCAATTTAGGTGATGGCTTTTGTACAGTGCAAGTATTGAATCTGTATTGTAGAGGATTGCACTAATAATCAGTATTGTGGGCACTGCTTGCAAATCAATGAGTAGGTAAAAAATTGGCTTGGAACATGTATTGCAGAAAGTTCTTAAATCCCTAAATCCTTGAGTCAAGGCAATACTTTCAAGATTTCCATTATGTTTAAAAATACAGTTTGCACCTCTCTTCCACAGTGTCCCCTGACAACAAAGGCAAAGCTAATAGATGTGTGATACAGGTTTCCTTCCCAGTTAATTCCTCAGGTCATACAATTTCCAAAAGCCCTCATGGACAACATCTGACTTTAGTCAGCATGGGTTCACCAGGGGGAGGTCGTGCTTGACCAACCTGGTAGTCTTCTATGATGTTGTCTCTGGCTGGGTGGATGGGGGGAAAGCGGTGGATGTGGTCTACCTTGATTTCAGCAAGGCATTTGATACTGTCTCCCACAACATCCTTATAACAAAGCTGAGAAAGTGTGGATGTGGATAGATGAGTGGACAGTGAGGTGGGTTGAGAACTGGCTGACTGGCAGAGCGCAGAGGGTTGTTGTTGGCGGTGCAGAGTCTGGTTGGAGGCCTGTAACCAGCGGTGTTCCCCAGGGGTCGGTGCTGGGTCCGGTCTTGTTCAACATCTTCATCAATGACCTTGATGAGGGGATAGTGGCCACCCTCAGCAAGTTTGCTGATGATACGAAGTTGGGAGGATTGGCTGACACACCCGATGGCTGTGCTGCCATTCAGCAAGACCTGGACAGCCTGGAGAGCTGGGTAGGAAGAAACCAGATGAGGTTTAACAAAAGCAAGTGTAGAGTCTTGCATCTAAGGAGGAATAATCGCATGCACCAGTACAGGCTGGGGGATGACCTGCTGGAGAGGAGCTCTGCGGAGAGGGACCTGGGTGTCCTGGTGGACGACAGGTTGGCCATGAGCCAGCAGTGTGCCCTTGTGGCCAAAAAGGCCAATGGCATTCTGGGGTGCATTAAAAAGAGCGTGGCCAGCAGGTCGAGGGAGGTGATCCTCCCCCTCTACTCTGCCCTGGTAAGGCCTCATCTGGAGTACTGTGTCCAGTTCTGGGCTCCCCAGTACAAAGAACACAGGGATGTCTTGGAAAGAGTCCAGCGGAGAGCCACAAAGATGGTGAAGGGCCTGGAGTGTCTCTCCTATGAGGGAAGGCTGAGTGAGCTGGGTCTGTTTAGCCTTGAGAAGAGAAGACTGAGAGGAGACCTGATCAAGGTCTATAAATATCTAAGGCGTGGGGGGCAGAGTGGCAAGGCCAGACTGTTTTCAGCAGTGTGCGGAGACAGGACAAGGGGAAACGGCCGAAAACTGGAGCACAGGAAGTTCCGCACCAATGTGCGCAAGAACTTCTTTACGGTGAGGGTGACGGAGCACTGGAACAGGCTGCCCAGGGAGGTTGTGGAGTCTCCTTCTCTGGAGATATTCAAGACTCGCCTGGACGCCTACCTGTGCGACCTGGTGTAGGGAGCCTGCTTTGGCAGGGGGGTTGGACTCGATGATCTCTGGAGGTCCCTTCCAATCCCTACAATTCTGTGATTCTGTGACTTGCTCCACTGCCAAAACCCTGGCCAGAAAGAGCTTGTCATTCCTTCTTTCAGCACTCATTACCTACAAAGAAGTCACATGGCAGCACTGGACCAGAGCAGATAGTAAGCATGTTGCTCCAGCACTTTCCTGCCTCTCAATATGCTTCATACAACTTTTATCTAGACTGTCACAAACCTGGTGTCTGCAACTTTGGCACAAGTGGAGGAGGTTGGATTCAAGTATGAGAGTTACTGAGATTTTAACTCCACACCTGAAAAACTTTTAGTATTTTCCAGTCTCCTGCAGATTGCAGAATTCTCAAATCTGAGTCAATAACTCATTCTGCTTAAAGCAGAAAACGGAGTACGGACTTCATCTGTTTTGCACAAGAATCTTGAAGTGTGATTAGTCAAAGCCAAGAGCACATCTATGCGAATCCATTTTCAGGGTGCTGGGATGGAAGGTTTCTACTTCCAAAACTGCTACTGCCTGATCAGAGTTCCAGCATTAAAATGTCTTGGAGGATGCTAGCCCACAGACTATTTACATTTGGAACTCTATCAGCATCACCCTGGATCTGTTCTTTGTTCTCCACAGGAGGCTGTTAGCTACCCTCAGGGTGTGCCAAGTACAGCCATACATCTATGACCTGTACAACATCAAGACAAAGCAACAGGGAATGGAATTAGTGAAAAACAAGGAACAGCATTTTTCAAGGAAAAGGTTATCCTAGAATTTATTGGCATTACCTGTAGGGTCTCCGTTCTCTGTTTCCTTAACTATAGTGTCACCCATCTCAAGAGAATTCCCCGCAATGCATTCTTCCTGCACTTCTGAAGTGATGGCCCTGGAGAACTGCAAAATGATTCAGATCACTCTAAAGCCCCCTCAGTGGTTAGTGCTGTGGGACATTAGTTCTGGATGACTAATTATTTGGTTTAAAAACAGGTCTTTTGTTTCTTGGGCTATAAAGACAACATGACCACTTTCTGTACTTTTGACCCCAGGGAAAGAAAAGCCACAGATAATAGAATTAAACCCTCATTTCACTTGAGATAATATTTGTGTAAGCTCCCTTAGTAAAATGTCATGTACACTGCCAAGTCTGCAGGTTATCACTTCCACAGTTTGAGTGTTTGGAGACAGAGCTTGAAAGTAGGAGGTATTTGGGAGAAAGCTCTCAGAATTATAAGAGCCGTAACCATAGAACTTTTTTCCTACTCAGTCCAATGTCCCCTTCAAGATTTGAGCTCAGACAAAATAACAGTTAGGATATTTTTTATTGTCCCAACACAGAAGCATTATATAAGGTTTCAAGGCCACACAGATGATTTCCCCCCTTATATGAAGTTTCTCTGTAGAATTTGCAGGGAGAGAAACCAACAATTTCAACTGTGATTCCAATTGTGCTCTTTTTCAAGGGATTATTTTTAAATTCTAAACACCATGAAGCAAGAGTGCAAGTCCTCCCCATCAGCACTTAGAACCTTTTCCTTATAATTCTGAAATCATACCAACAATAATAAAGCTTCTTAGCCAAATGTTAGTCTGAGACATCATTCCATTCCAGGGAAGAAATGAACACTCCCTCCCTTTTCCTGCTGCAGTCCTGTTGTGTTTGGTTTCAGGTAACTGAGATCAGGCTCTTCCACAACTTAGGAGCCAATCTTTCCATTGTCTTCTCCCTTACACACCATGAAATTCCTTAAAACAGTATAGCTCTGTAAATTGCAGTGCATATTTGGGAACAAAACAGAACAAAAACACCAGTAAAGAGAGAATTTCAAATTCTCTTGGACACAGGAAGCACTCTCCAAGCAAGTTGTGTGATCCGGTAACGTACAGATTTTAAGAATGGTTTGACTACTCCATAAGAAAATGGAGATCAAGAAACTTAGCTTCAAAAATACAACCCCATTCTTTAAAAATTCACATACTTACTATTAAGTGCAGAACACTGCTCAAAATTTTTCTGCAAAGGTATGTAAGCTACCAGTCACCATCGCACCTGTCCTCTATCAAACCTGAATACAGTTATGCTGAATGCATACGTTCATTCATTTGATACACAACAGCATGTCTTCCTTAGCCTTCAAATCCCCCCCCCCTTTTTTTTTGTTTTTGTTTTTTTTGTCTTGCAGAAATTCCATGCAGAAATTATCAAAATTATCAAGGCAAACAACTGGAGTGCTGAGTTTCCATGTGCAAAGCTGGTTTTGTGGGGAGGCCAGAGAAGGCAGCTGGATCCAGGAAAAGGAAAACTAGAGACAAGAAAACAAGAAAATATTAGCCCTGTGTTCTGCCTTATGCTTTGGTGGCTCATTACAGAACAGTCATTCAACAGTAGTAATCAGAGTTCCCACATGATACTGCAACTGAGACGTGACACGTATGCAGGTGGTGTTTTAATTAAACACATGCATACATGGATCCCCCTTCATTTGGCATTCCCCAAATTAATCAGTGTCTGCTTTGAGCAGTTCCAAAACGTTTTCCTGAAATATTCGCACCCCCCAAAAAAACCAGCAAAGTTGAGGTGTAAATAAGCTCTGGGACAAAATGGACTGCAATATGATGAAAGAAATTTGAGGAATGTAACTAAAGCAACTTACGTTGTTGTGACTAAGATGCAGAATTCTGTGAATAGAACAACATGAAAAATATTTGAAGTGGTAAGATCCTTAGATGTTCTTAGAGTGTATTCTGGTGGTGTCCAACTGTGGTGACCAATTCACTGTTACCTACCAAAAAGTAATTTGACTTCACATGCAGGAGACTGGCTTTTATTCTCAAGATCAGAAGCACAATCCAAAAGTGATCCAGAACTAACATCTATTAATTTCCCTGGACAGAATGTATTTGTTAGGTAAGACAGGCATAGCTCCAGCTCTGGTGCAGCAGCAGCTGGAACCTTTACTTTTCATTGGTCTACTTTCCATTGTTTCTACACTTTATGTGGACCATACTTCAAAACATTTCTACAATGACTTGATGCATATATACACACCCTTATACGCATGCACACCACACATATATAATGTATATTTGCATAGGTGAACACACAAATATTTGACTAGATTTATCTTAGGAACGTTGGTAGGTGTTAAGTGGCACAACAGATTCGACATCACTTCTGTTAATCCAGTTTATACCTCACACACAGTCTAGCACTGCACTCCAGAAATCATCAGTAGATAGTAGAGACTGCAATTTGAAATGGCAAATATAGAGTTTGGACATAAGGATGCTTCTAGGGGCATAAGAAGGCTTCTGTTCTTACTTAGTGTACAGTGCTGTAACACCAAGCAAAACAAAAATATCTTAATGAAAAGATAAAGACTGAGGATTGTTTTAAAAGAAATCTTAAAAAAATACCTTAAAAATACTTTCCACAGCAACTTAGGTATATTATTTTAAAAATCATTAGTAAAGCCTGTTAGTAAAGCCTTTAAAGTTCTGTATGAGGAGGAATATCGAGTCAAAATCCCAGAGAACAGTTGCAAATAACTTCTAGATTTCTTACTGTATGATCAGATTTCCAAGTATTTCCACTATACATCATTTGTTCCCTCTCAAGCCCCACCTCACAGAAATAAAGGAATGATAAGTCTTCAGTTTTCCTAATATTCCAGAAACCTCATCTTGAGCAATACACAGAATCCAGAAAAAAAAAATAAATCTTCTAAATCTTTTTTTTTTCTTTCCATAAAAATGCTACAAAGGATACAAACATTATTTCCTCTTTTTTGTAGGCCACCTATAATAGACAAGTTTCTTCTGATGCATCCCATGCTGGGATCAGTTGTAAGCCATACATCTGCTGATTTTAGGAATAAAAGAGCTAGTCTACAAAACATGGAATCAGAGGAGCAGCCTCAGGGGCATACTGGTGCCCTTTACATCTATGATATCAGAGCTTTTCACTAAAATATATATATATTGCTATAGAAAAAAGGGCTTCCATACTTCTTGATTCTATCATTATTTATTGTTTGCGTTGTTCACTCTGTTATTCTTAACAACACAGCAGGGGTTAACCTGAAATAAGGCCCTGCATCTTGCTATGGAACTCGTACTATTTGCCACTGTAAAGGAAAATTTTTCTATTCGGTAACTTGTGTGAAAAAAATTATTTAAGTTGTTGCTTATCCAAGAATGTTTGGCCTCCCATCAAGTGCTAAAACCATTCAGCTTAGGAATAACCTTTCTCACAGTAATATTTCCTCTGCATCCTTTTTTCTCCTTTTCTCCAGAAAGTCTCAAAAAAAATCACAGAAAAAAAGTCTCTACAAGCACCACTGTTGTTAATTATCCTAGAAAATTTAGAAAGAAAAAGATTAAAATATCTTTTTTTTCCCCAGTGGCTACCATGACTATAATCTGTAATTAATTATTTGAACTACAACTTTTCTAACTGAAGAATCATTTAAAGCAAGAGCCAAGACCACTTGCTTTGCATGGTCAAGAGAGGATAGCTGCAAGAGACAAAGGAAAATGAGGAATATCCAAGAAGTCCCCGGTTAAGCCTCTTATAAATACTATGTTCAGTTGAAAAATATCAGGGAAGTCCTCTTCATTGTTGAAAGAGCTGCAGTGAGATTCTACTGCTATGGAGCTCAGCAGAAGGATTGGCCCTGAGGCCAATAAAAACCTGCTGGGCAGCTGTGGCACTGAGATCACTGCTATTTTGACAGAAATTTAAAACATTTATCAGAATGTTTTCACACTTTCCATTCCTCAGTAATTTTCTCTGACACTCTTTTGGTATATCCACTCCTTGAGCTTAGATACCAGAATAAAGTATCCAGCCTAAGCTGCAATGCCTAGCACAGAGAAAAAAAATTACTAATTTTCACTGGAGATGATGTTTGATATCTCTCACATTGGGCATGTTTATCACATTCTGTTTTCCTGAAAAAAATGACAGATGGTACCAAACCAAATAGCACACCTAAGTGTTCTGCCCATGTTTTTACCTTATTCACACAGAATGTAACCATCATAGCAGAACAATAAGGCTCCTTCTGCTCTAGAATCTCCTGCCTAGCCCTTAGCAACTGGTTAGGGTTGACATGCAGACTAGACTTCCCCAGAATAAAAACCCATTTCACATTAACCCTCAGGAATACCCACATTTTCTCATAAAGAAAGAAATCTGAGGTAGTTGACAGTGTTTCTTATAATCTAGGGGGATCAGCATTAATAACAAATTTGCCCTTTACCTTATCACTGACTGCATCTCATATTAGTTTGTTGTGGTTATCTCTAGATCTATGACACTATCAGGCCCACCAGCCAAAAAACGTTGGGGGGAAATGGAATAGAGAGAGAAATTAAAAAAACAAAAACAAAAAAAACCCAGCAGCAATGATCTGAAGAGGAAAATTAATTTACTAGTTATTATAGCAGAATACTATACGAGTTAATTGGGATTGAAGTTTATAAATCAAATAAATGAGAGATACTTTCTGAAAACTGAGATTCTTACTCTGATCCACCAGGGAGAAAAAAGAGATTGACTCATGGCATCCAGTCTGTTTTACCTTTCCCACCAATCAGAAAATGGAAACAGAACAACAAAGCTTTTTGGGAGCTGTATACATCTCTTCTGAGACTCTCTGTGCACTACATGATATGATGATGTAGAATACCAATAACAAAAATTGTAAAACCATGATCCAGTTACTGTAATTCATTCATGTGAGCAGTGCCAGGATACTCTCATTTGTTTCTCACTTCCCCTACTAATGCAGCACTTTCTTCTCCTTACCTGCAGGTTTTTCCCTACTGTGGCTGTTCAGTCAACACTGCCTCCTTACTTAGCATTTGCTTTGAGTATTCGATGCATAATCTTCCTGACAAGTCCACAGAGAGACCTGCTTCTTTCCAGCTCTTTGTTAAACGGCTTGATGGAAACAGGCAGGAAGAAGAGGGAGGAATGATGACTAGAACACAAAGTCACTTTGCCATACATGCAACCTAATTTAGCCTTACACCCAGATGCAATTACAGATCTCATCCCACTTAATATCAACCAAGGGCAAATATCCATTCTATACTGCTCAGATTTTAAATACTGGAACTTAGGCCCTGGGAGGAACTATTATCATCCTTAATTATTTACTAGATACACCTGAAAACTTAGATATTTATAAAGCAATAGCCAATGACTACTTCTCTTTTTCCATGTGATTAGCTGTGGATGAGTTTCTTAAGCTTTTCATTCTGTAAACTTTTCTATGTTGCATAATTTCAAAAGCATATTTTTCCTTAGTTTTGTCAGATTAAAAAAATATAAATTAGAAGCAACTTGTATTAATTATTAATTAAAGCATCTCATGAGATTTATGTCAAGGAGTAGAAATATGTCTCTAGACTGAGGTGTCTGTATACATTCCTGCAGCCTGATTTGCAGATTACTGCTAAGTGCCATTTAGTCTTTTGCATGCTCTTTGAATTGGTGTAATACCTGCCTTTCTGAAGCTGGCTCTAATCATCAGGCTTGGCAATATGTTTTTGCTTAATAACTTCACACATACAAGCAGCCTTGTCCAAAAGGCAGAGCAGCACTGAGTGACAAGCAGAGATGGATTCCGCATGTTTGAGGGTGTCCCTTTTACTAGGCAAATCAATACCACATTTCTCTTCTTATCTTGAAAGCTATGGGAGGACAAATTACATTAGCATGGATCTCTGCTTTGGCTCCTGCCATACTCCTGCAGAACAGCAGGCTACAGTTTTATGAACCTTCACCTTTGTATGCTGTCAGTCATCTATAGAAAAGCCTGTGGCAGGCTTGAACATGCTTAGCTAAAACAGGTTTAGGGTGTTTTTTGTGGATGAAACATGGAGGTAGTGGCTGCATGTGCACTGAGGAGCAACTGGGAACCTTATGACTGGTGCCTGGTCCCTGTCGGTTTTAGCTGGCTAATGGCAGATGGGAACAGTGTCATCTGCTGATGATATGACTAGATACATTAACTCTGTTGTGTCTCTGCTATTTTTTGATCCTCACAAAGTCCATTCATAGGTCAAGGTGGAATTTCTGAATATAAATTCATCATTTTTTCTCACTGTTGAACTGGCGGAAAATGCGTGGAATAAGACTACAAGAATACAGCTAAATCTAATCATACTGGTTTCTTTTGTTGCAGGGGGATATACCAGATAAATCTGTCAGCTTTAGCTAGAATATGTGTGACAAGATGATTCTGAAAGTAAACTTGGTTTTTCAAGATGATTTCACCAGAAGAGACAAAGATCGTTCTTAGGGGCTCAATCAGCCAATTATATAGGAAACAAAGGTCCTAAATGGTCAGCTATCACAAAGATGTGGGGAAGGAGCAGTGCTGCTAAATATACCTGTAAGTGATCAGAAAACTGGGAAAAGTGACCATCATCTGTTGAGAACGCCTGCTGTGGGAGCTCTGCCTGAGCTGGTGTTGGACTAAATGGCCTCCAGAGTTCCCTTCCGACCTCAACCATTCTGTAATTCTGAATCAAATTATTGTAGAGCATGCTAATGCTTTCCCAGCCTGGTACCCTGCCTGTGACAACACTCCAAGCCAGCCAGACTTCTGTTCTTGCACACTTCTGGCAATACCTTGAATTTTCATAGACAAATTTGGTTGATCATGTGCTTCCTAGTGGTGCCAGACATGAAAACAGCTGAACAAGGGCCCATGTGAGCTGGAGTAAATATGCTAGACAGTAAGACTATTCACGCATCAGCAAAACAACAGTGACACTGGTGCTGAGGACAGCTGGCACAGCGCCTTTTTTCATATTAGGCTGCAGAAATGTTGGCCACATGGAAAAGTAGTGGGAAAGGTTCCCAACCAGATGAAGTCTGGGAATTAGATGGAGAATGCTATCTGTCCTAATACAGAATTGGGCCTAGGAGTATGCTAACTATTCAACAGTAGATAAAAATGAATTTCAGTGCACAGAAGTGTTTAATTACTAGTAAAAATGTGACATGTATAAAGACTTTCAATCTTCTGTTATTTCCCTTGGAAACTGGGACCCAGCATCAGGCTGCTCAGCAGTGTCCTCCCACCATAGGCAGCTGTGAGTTCCTCCTGCAAGCACTGCATTCTGTCAGTGACATTACTCTCAGCCACATCACAGCTGACGTAGTTGTGGCCAGTAATATCTTCCATGAAGTAACTTTGCCTTTAGTAAGCCTAAAAGATGAGTGTAATTCTTGGTGTCTGTAGGTGTGTCGTGAAGTGGAACTGTTTCAGGCTGAAAATTATTGTTGAAGACAACATGTAGAGTTGGAGGTTGAATAAAAATTTAAATTCTATAGAACAGCTTCTGCTGCACTAACTTGTTAAATGTTGACCTCTGGGTCCTATATTGTCCATATTCAATTGATAATCTCATACATTCTGCAAAATTTTAAAAATTTTCAATGCTGGTTTAAGTGGCAGTGATATCACTAAGAAAATTACAGGAAATACTAACCTGAAATCCTGGCAAAAAGATAATGGTATTTAAATTTGTATTTTATCTTACATGACTGGTAGGTAAAAAAACACCTGAGATCTTCTACTGGATTTTTTTGTGTAGCTACTTTGGAATTTTATAAGCCACATTTGAAGGCGTTAGTTTTTCCCGAAACAAAGATGGATGCCTGAATATATAGCTACAGATTTCATTGAGGTAATTTATTAATATTCTGTAAAGACAATAGGTTAATCAGTGCCTTTTTTAGTAGAAATGCTGTGTAAGATTTAAAGACTGCATATATATGTTTGATATTATGTTGGACACTCAGGAAACTAGTGCAAAATTATAATTGCAGCAGGGTGAAATATGGAAAAGGGGTCTGTACATCACCCACTGGGACATATCATATCTAGCAGCCCTAATCCATTCCAAAAATCATCGCTGAAAAGGCCAAATCCCTTCTGGGATTTAAATAAAGAAATTAGACGGAGAAAGAGAACTACGTTCATTTTGCAAGAATGAGTATCAGCTCATTGGTCTTTATATTTTTGTAAAGAAAATCTTCCTGCGATGGTTATTCTCATGAGTAGCCAAAACAGACGTCCTTTTGACAATATAATTTGAAACTCCAGAAATGTAGTTCAGAACCAATCCCCTGTTCACATGCAATCTTTATTTACTTTGGTTTGAGGGCTGGGGGGCAGGGTTTGTTTTTTGCTGCTTTTTCTTAGATCGAATTTTACAGTACTACTAGAAAAAAAAAAAAAAAGGACTCAGTATTGATCCTTGAAGGTTAAGAACTTAGTGCACTTAAGTTATTCTAACCCAGAGAGTTTGAAATTTATAGTCCCTCTTGAACCTCACTGCCTCACCAGCTTCCTTGGGAGGACCCTGCTGCAGGCTGCACGCCAACTGCAGTAAAATTTAAAGAGGTGAGAGAGAAACTTCCCAGAAAATATAAACATTTCATGGAAATGAAATAAGTCTTCCCTTATAGGAACTCACCTCAGCAAGCTTTAGATAAATGGAAAGGTATTCAGAATTTTAAGTGGATATAAACTGTGGTGTTTCAGATACATTTGTTTATGAGTAATGTAGAAATGAGCATTGTCTAAAGACAACAGAGTCACAGAGTGAAGGGCTGTCAGTCCCCTTCCCCCTCCTTGTCCAGAGGTCAGCTGTGAGCACTAAAGCACACACTGCAGAGTGAACCCGCTCTGGTTTATGCCTCCCTCTAGGACGGATGGCAGCCGCACACACCTCTGCCCCCCCCCCCCGCCCCCCCCCCACAGGAACAAATCCCCGCTTGCTGCAGTCACAGCACTTGAACTCATGACATCAATACACCCTGTAAGGGACCTGAAATATTCCCCAAGTTCAGAGATAGGAAATTCCGAATAATAGCAATGAACAAGGCACTGGAAAGTACTTTCCTCTGTGTCCAAGGTATCTGGCTGACACAACACAGAAGGCTTACATGACTGCACAGCAACAACAGCAGCAGAGAGAAATAAAGTGTGAGCAATCGAAGGGCTGTAAATTCCTCAGCCTCACTAGCTGGGCACCGAGCATGGAGGCCTGCTCATCTTTCAACTTCCTGTGACCCACGTTTCCTCAGAAATCTCTGTGTTCATGGAGGGTCTGGGACACTGCTAGGAAAACAATTAGCTGAAAGCAGAAATGAGATTTCAGATGAAATTTTTGCTTAGGAAGATACTTAAAAATTTGAGGCCAGCAGGGCTCAGAAATTCAAGGGTGATGGTTGATGTAGATCTTGTGCTACTCTCTCTCTGAAAACTGAAGCAGAAGTAAACATGGCTTATTTTGGCCATCCTCCTCACACGGCCTATTATTCATTCAACAGACACTTATGCAAAGATGATGGGTAAATATAACACACGTGTGTCCAGCCTGGCTTTTTGGACTTGTTGCCCAGTGGTGGGGTGTTTGCTCACATGGCATTCTATGACAACCAGCAAAATTTCCTTGTAATGGTTAACTGACTGCTAAGCGTACCCACAAGAAACCATATGTTCACTTCTGTATATGCACAGAATAAATCATAGACAAGATCATACCTTTATCAAACTTGTCACATTCTGTGGCTTAATAGGAAATAAAGGAAGGGAAAGCTGATGCACAGGATAAATCATGTAATTTTTACCAACTGTTCCCAAGTTCTTCAAAAGATTTAGCAAACCCTCTGCTGTTTAATCCTTCTGAGGTTTACTTTGTTAACCAATATATTTAAACTTTATGCCACTGCTGCAGACAGACACACCTTCCGTGGATATATTTCTGTGGGAATGAACATCAGCAGAGGCAGAGAAGTGACGCTGCACTGCAAGATACTGTGAGTGTCAGGGAACAGGTGCTAGGCATGTTTCTAAATCATAAAGCAAGGTACCTGCTGTCCTTCAAATGCCAAACAGGGATATCAAATAAGGAAGAAAGAAGGCAGAAGCATCTGAAATACAGATCAAGCCAATGAGCCATGCAATTTGGAGATGCCTACTACTGAGATTTTGGAAGATTCTCTCTAGGAGGGCAGTATGTGAGAATCTGTCTTTGAAATCAAGCTGGAAATAGTCTCCTTATTTCTTCTCTGGTTGGGAAAGCTCTAACTGCTATCCAGTGAACACATATACACATGCATAGACTGTGATTGAAGCTCTGTGGCTAAAGCTCTGAACTAGGGAGACAATTGTAAATTTTGCTGCAGGACACTCTCATAGATCCCAGTTAAGTACTTGGATCCTTATCCATATTTGAAAGAAGTTATTTGGATTGATCTAGGTTTCAGCTGACTTTGGCTCAATCCTATTGTTTTTCCTATCCTTGATTCCTGTTCAGTCCAGCTCCACCTGCTGCACTTTAACTCCTTTTCCCATGCGTTTATTGTACACCTCAGAACAAGAGACTTCCTTTTATTCCTGTGTGACAAATATCCAAGGATCCCTTCATCTTGGTCGGGTTTTGAACTCCATCTTTACTATCATTTCCACTTGAACATCATGAGAGGTGATTAGGTCACAAACACTATGGTAACTATGTGAAATAAAAAGAAGCAAAAAGTCAAAAAGACCAGCATTTCCACAGGCTGCCACTGGAATGGTTTTGAGGTTTGAGTTGTTTCTATTGATGCATAAAAACCTAATTCATATCATAATTCATATCATTCAAGCACAAATCCACACATCATTTGTGCATAGGCTCGTACTTTTTCTAGGCATTCATTTTGTTTCCTTTCTGTTTGTTTCTTACAAACCAGCCAACCTCAAGTGAGTCCTTGCTCAGCCGTTGAAAGCTGGCTTGATGTTTGCTGATATCACTAAGAGTTTTAAGAAAGTTATTTTTAAAGGTATTTTAAGAGACAATAAGTAGCAGGGTTAATGTAAAGTTGTCAGAATATATATATGAAAAGTAGACAGCGTCACTCCACTCTTCCTGAATGACCCTAAGGAGAAGCATCATAGGCTATAAATCTTTACTGTAGTTTTATAGCCAAAAGCTATATCTTTCTAGTCAGTTATCAGCATTTTGATGGGATGTGGAGAAGAACTATGAAAGTAAGGGATAATGCAGGAAGATTCAGCAGTTTGGAGGCAAAATTGTTCACACCAATGACTTTGAAATGGGATCACGGGCAGTATACACTGCTATCTCAGAAGATCTTCCTTGCTCAAAATTCCTTTTAGAAATGTTATGAGTGAAGTTACAGATCAAACAAAGATGTCCTTTACTCAAAAGCATACAGGATACAGACACAGGTATTTGTGACGTTCCTGTGCCTTACCCTTTCCTAGCACTTTAAGAATTCAATCTTCAGTGTCCTTGTACTCACATTGCTGTTTCTCACCTCTTTCAGCACTTTTGCACAGTCACTCCCATCAGCACTCACCTCCCATTAGTTACTAAACTGACCCACCTCCAGCTCTGCCATTCCCTGCTTTCCTGCACCCCAGTGGCACAGCCAGCCTCCCTGCAGCAGCACAGCCCACTCCTACAGATCTACATAAGATAGGCACCCAATTTCCTTACTTCTCTGGCTTGAATACCTGTGCCAGTATTGGCACAGTCCAACTGAGGCTGGTGTTGGATGTCTCCTCAACACTGCTGGTGTCACCTTCCTGAACTCTTCACCTCCAGAAGTTGCAGGGAGGGGTTTGTGGATACCCAAATAAACAGCCATCTAGGGTTTATTAAAGAACAGTCTTAGCAATGCACAGATTCATGGATGGAACAGTACTTTTCCTCAAAGCCAGTTAGACTGCTGTTTCTCTAAGATTCTGTCAGTATACATCAGCAAAACCTTGTACTTGTTCATTCTCTTCACATCTCTGCTAATGAGAGGGAATAACTAGCTACCCTTGTGGGTCCTTCCATCCTCCTGGAGGAGTTTTCTGTGCGCACAGAAGACTAGACATGTTTGGGTCTTCAGAAACATGTTTCAGCATTTCTGAGAAGTCACTGCTTACAGGTTCTACTGTGAAGACACTGACAACCTGAATCTGAGCACTGAACTGGAGGGGGAAGAAGCCAGAGCTTGCTGTCACTGCTTAATGTATCTGTGGTATCCCGAAGGCATGCATGGAGGAGGAAAAGTGATAGCAGCAATGTTGCAGCCTCACTTGTTTGTGACATATTACATCCAGGAGAGAAAGAATTGCCTTGTAGGGAGCATAAATCAGGGGCTGCTTTCAACTTTTAAAATAAGTTAAAGTTTGTACGAATATAATTATACCCTCTGATGCAAGTAAAACAAGATGTGACAGATAGAGAAAGCTGCCACTACTAAGCTAATGCTATAAAACTTCAGGAAGTGACTAGCAGTTGGCAGAAAGTTCAAAGATGATTTTACTCTCCCCTAACACTGATATTGTGTCAAAGATATCTCTTTTTAAAGCTTTTTGCTGAATTTTATATACTTTTAAAAACAGTGTTGACTCAAACAGCATCATTTAAACCACATTTTTTGAGATGGGACCATGCAAATATTATGCAGTTCAGCATAATGCCAAGTGCAGTGTCCTGCACCTAGGCTTGGGCAATCCCCAACATGAATGCAGTCTGGGCAATGAGTGGATATAGAAAAGCACCGTGGAGAAGGACCTGGTGGTACTGGTGGATGAAAAGCTGAACATGAGACATCAGTAGGTGCTTACAGCCCAGAAAGTGTGAGGAAAACATCTGTATTTGAAAGGCTTTTTAAATATTGGGTAAGTGTGGATAGTGACTGAAGGTAGCTTTGGAACACAAATAGTGAGATATGGCAGTAAGGTGCTATAAACTGTGAAAAAGAAACAAGATGCTTGCATTCTAGGCAGAAAAGTCAGCCAGCAGGATGAATAGAGATCTCAGATGTAAGTGATCTTTGATGTTCTGACAGAGGGAGTAAGTCTAGAAAAGCAGACTGCAGTGTTGGAGCAGAAAATTATGAGAGCTTTAGAGGGAATTTTAAAATAATACCTCAAACTGAATCTAATTCAAATGATAAGAGAATTTCTATCTTTCCAAGTACTTGGAAATATAACTGTTAGGGCAACATCTTGTGTCTGCTTTTTACAGTACAAAGTAAATGCTTTTCTATCAAAATATTCATCAGTCTCAGGGCTACAAGCTGGGTGCAGGAAGAAAACAAACTGGATGTTGTGGGACTGTTCTCATTTCACAGATATTCTATGTACCATACACATCTGCTGTGTTTTCGTGTTTTCAGTTGGTGATAGTGAAGTTCACTGCTGCCAAATTTTGGTTGGATAACCACAAAGTTGTTAAATTAACCTTATTCCACTTCTTCCTTTCTCTTCTCAAGATATTTATATAATTTCAGATCAATTATCTTGTTTTTTGATCCAAAGCTTTAGGGAAAGCACCTAGTTCTGGTCTTCCTGGCTTTTTATAACAAGCAAGACCTTAGAGATCACTGTAGGTTGATATAAAGCTAAATCTCAGAGTTAGTTCAGATCTTAAAGGGCATTTACCAGCAAATTCATAGAGCAGAGAATAAGTACTAGCTGAATGTCCAAGGCATAAGAAAGGCTCTCCCATCAGTGCTAACAGAGACACACACAAAATAGAGAAAGAAATGAAGCATTTGTCACCTGCTGGTCTTTCACCATTATGTCTATGGGAATAGAAACGCCCTGCTCTGCTCCATCAGCCTTGATCTGCAGTCTCCTGACTGCTTATCTTAAGATGATTAGAAATGTGGAGAAATGCTGCTCTGGAACAAACGAGCACAGCTCTTCATGATCCTTGGATCAGAAAAATACGTTTGCACAGGACCTGCTGGGGATGCTGATGAAACACCAGAAACTCGAAGGTGAACAGCGTTGCCGGACTTGCACCAGTCAAGGAGTATGTCCACACTGCAAGGAGCAGCATACAGTGTTGCAAATGTTAAGAAGGGACAGGGACTGGAACACCTGCATGTCCATATAGTAAGAGTCAGATTAAAAATCAAGCCAAGTTGACTCTTCATAAAATCCCTTTGGTGGAAAATCTCTTTTTAAACACATAATACCATGAAAAGACATAAATTATTCTTGGTCCTTTACCTTTTTTACTGCAGAAAAGATTTCAGGTAATGCTGATGTTGTGAGAATGTAAAAGTAGAGATATATATCCAATATATATCCAAAATAGCATATTTTTCCTCATAAGTTTGAAGGGTGCATTGAGTGACCCTCCTTTCCAATAGGATAAGAAATCTAATGCTGGCTTAAGAAACTTAAAAGTTGTTACTAGTTATATATTACTGGTAACATATTTTACACTAGTCAGCTATGAAAAAAAAGTAATAAAAAATGCAATTACATGTCTGAACTGTTGCTATTTTGGAAATTAAGCCAACACAGAGCATCCTTGCTGCAGCTTATATTACTTACTTGTAACTTGTGCACAGTTATTTTCACCAGTTTAACCATGCTTCTTTCCATAAAAGTCTGTTGTTAATAGGTCCTTTGGGAACCTTGAAAATAACAAGATCTGTAATAAAAAAATTAATAACACTGGGAGAAAACTCACATTAGAAAGGCTTTTTAGAGCATATTAAAGGATGTATAAAAAAATAGAAGGAAGAAAGAAAAGAAAGGGAAAAAAAGAAAGAAAAAAGGAAAAAAAGAAAAAAGAAAAAGAAATATTTGCGGAGAAATTCCCCAGTGCTCTGTAGCAGGTAAATCTGCACTACCTACCATTGCTGAGAATGAAAAGAAGTCCAGTCTTCAAGCAATGATGCACAATTTCATTACATACATGATTTCACGGTTATTAAGAATATTACTAGACTCCGATGCTGCATTAAGTAGTTTTATTCTTTTGATAAAATCAAACACAGTAATAGATATTATGTGCCCTTACTAAGATGAACTCTAATTCCGATGTAATGACTTTCAGGATGTCCCGTGTTTTGTGTTATATGGGAGGTTAGAGCAGCTGATAACTGTGTTTCCCTATCGTTGTTGTAAATCAGTGACCAAGACAGACAACTCACTTAGCCAGCCTCATCATTGCCAGCCATCTTCTTTTTGCTTCACTGTTATGGTTGTGGACAGACATTTGATCGTATAGTGGCCCTTATTCACTACAGAGCAAATATCAAGGGCATGTTCACATCTGTGGTTCGTGTCATAGGAGTTCAGAACATTCCCACAATGGTGCTGTCCAATTACTAGCATCTGAAGATAAACTCACAAACTGCAGCTTCCTTGCTGTGGGCTATGCTTGAGAAGTTTCTCATATGCTCTCTCTCATGCTCCATCATTGCTTCATCCTCGTTTGTTCCCATATAACAGCACTCTAACCTGAATTTTTTGAGTGATCTGGGTTAAAAAATCGCTCTTCAAAAAATATCAATGAAACAAACACACCATCAGTAAACAGGGCTAAATTAAGACTGCAACTGAACTGAGTAATTCCAACCTGTGTACTTCTAAAGGGCTACCCAAAAGATGCAGTATTACTTCCACCTCTTCTTCCTTGACAAAAAGTACTCCTATCACTGGGGTTATCTAAGGACTAAAAATCAAAGAACAGTTGTATTTGAGAAAAAAACAAACAAACAAAAAAACAAAAAAAAAAAACCAACAACCAAAGACACAGGTGAACAGATGTTTTAATTTCACATTACTAACAAGCTTGACTGACATTTATTTGGGAAACTATGATGGCTCTGGTATATTAACAATGGCTTTCTCACAGACTACTGCTGCTTAGTTCTACCTACTTGCTGCTGATTCTAACCTAAGATTTTTGGATCTTATTGAAGTGACGGCAAGGGTCAGTGGAAGCAAGTTGAATTATTTTGGCTGTAAATAAAATTTATGACAGTAGGCATTCTGATTTCTTATGAAATATTAATTGTATATGATGTGCCTAGGAAAACACTTAGTTTTATGGTTTTAAATCCAAACATTGTTGCCAATGTTTATATAGTCCTTCAGCAGCAGCATTCAAGATCTGGGTCTCTAAAGCTGTCATTTTTTTGTGGATTCAGAGCTGGTATAAAATTAAAAGATTAAATGATCAAAATTCATTGAAATATTCTCTTGGTCATTCTCTCTGAAGAATGTTTGTATGGTTGAGAACAGTCTTGAAGAAGCAAAATGGTTAACTAGTGAACTAACACCTGCTGCTCTGATAGAGACAAGAATGTTACTGCAGAGATCACCAGGCAAGTGGCATTGTCCCCAAATGAAATGAATCAGGAGATTCCATGTACAGAGTATCACATTTCGAAGCATATTCTTGACATCCTGTCATACACACATAACCACAGTTATAAATGTCATAGTAGTAGTTCCCTTTGAATGCAGTGTTTAAACATACAGTGTTCTTCCAACAAAGTCCCAATTTTTTAAGGGATTTGAAAGCCATACAGTTTCAAAGCATTGTGCTGAATACAAATGAAAAATGAGCTCCTGTAATGTGCAGACAATGACTAACCAACAGAGACAAAGACATTTACGCAATTTCTCCCACCTGGCAAAACTGGCAGTAAGAGAAAAACATTATCTATGGAAATTATTTTTTAAATGATCAAGACGTAAGATTTTCTTAGAGCTCTTAATGGTGTCTAAATAGGAGAAATATACACAATGTGCTGCAAAGCTGCAGCAAGCTGCGAGAGAACAGACATGACTTGGTCTGAAGAGCTTGGCTGAGATGAACAGCTGACAATGATGGTCACAGTCTGCTGCTCCTTCCCCTACCCTGCACCTTCCTGTGCTCCACAGCTGTCTCACTTTGTCCAAAAGCAATGTCTGTGCCTCCATTAATAACAGCCCAGGTAGTGAGGTACAACCAGCACTAATGGCACAAATACAATGTGATGTGCATTATGTTTTTTCTCATAGGGGAAATTAAAATTAATGTCTTTGTTCTTGCATCTGCAATGCATTGAGTGTGAAGAGTTAGTTCTTCTAGTTCTGCTGTTACACAGTAATTACTTCAACTTCGATAAACAATTGTGACTTAGCAGTTTGTCTTACTCAGTACAGCTACATAGATGCTAAATTGTTTATAAACTAACTGCTGAAGGCAATAATCAAAAATCATCCAATATTACCTTTTATTTTATGACTAATTCCTGTGCAGTCACAGGTGACATTCATGAAGAAATCAAAAAAATATGAATAAACCTTTTATACCCTGGTGATGAAGTGACTGAAAAATCTTTCATGGTGTGAAAAGGAGGAAGAGAAGAGACCATTTTTCTCTGGACAGAATAATGAAATCAAGGACAAATCTTGTATTGAGAGATTATCTACTTTGCTATACAATGCATGATACAATAGGAACAGACAAGATTTGGGGTATACAGGCCTTCTTCATGTCTGAAATAGCAGCATGTGACAGACTGTGACATAAGAGAGAGAAATTCAGATTAGAGAGGAGAGTCCAGGCAAGGCCCAACCTGCACCTCTGTTCCCTTCAAACAGCAGGGCATTCGATGTGTCTAACCTGACTCTCCTTTGCAATGCCAGTTTCTCACTAAATACACTGCTTAGTTCTTGTAGTACCAGAAGCAACAGTATTTAATACCTCTATAAAGATGTAGAAGAATCAGTGGCTGTTATTTCTTTCACTTCTTCAACTTGCTAAGCATCTATTTCAGTGATGCCCTGTGACTGTGAAATCCACAAGATGACTGTGAGAGAAAAGTGTTTCTGGCCCTCAGCTGTATTTGTTCTTACATTATTTGAAAGGATAAATTTGAGAGCATGATTTTTTGTTGATTTTTTTGAGATGTCATTTTTATGTTCTTTCTTTTTCCATCTCCTCTTTCAACAGAATTAAGTTATCTACAGTAAAATCAAATTCTTTTTGTTTCCTGCCTCTGGAATCACTGCACTTTCCAATTGTATCATTTTAAGATTGAGGAGAGAAGTTGAAACAGTAGTCCTATGTCTTGTACCTGAGTAATGAAATTATAACAGTTTTTGTTTGGTGTACCTAATTTTTGTGTATGAACATAAAACATTTTTGCTCCAACTAATGGCAACAGTGTCTCCTTAGAATCTGCTCCCCAACTTCTCTTTTCTGTTTCTCACCAGCAGCTGAAATATATTTGCAGTCCTTTGTAAACCAGAGGGCACTCTGGAATCCCACAACCACACTACACTTCACTCTTGAAGATTTTACTTTGGACTAACTTCGCAGGCTTACTGAATGCATGCAGTAGCTGGTGAGCATTCCAAGAGTGCAATTAGCATCTGAGCAACTTTGTTCTGTTGTGTCCTTCCAAATCTATCTTATTCACCGTAAGCCTTCTGTCACCAGAAGCAACAATGCCAAAAGCAGATCATTGCCAAAGCAAAGTTATATTTTTTCAAAAAATTTATCAGTAAAATATTTGAAAGCCACGTTCAGGAGGGGTGAATGCCTCCCCCCCCCACCCCCCTCCCCGGAAATATCCAAGGCCAGGCTGGATGGGGTGGTGAGCAACCTGGTCTAGAGGATGCTGTCCCTGCCTACAGCACAGAGGTTGGAACTAGATGATCTCAAGGGTCCCTTCTAACCCAAACCATTCTATGATTCATTATAAAATTAAAACATGATCTCAAATATTGTCCCTTAGGAAATTCTTGTGTACTTTTCCCAAATTGTCTTTCTACTTCAGTTGTGCTGAAGTATTTTCTCTGGCAATCAGAAAACATCTACTGACCAGCAGCAATGCTACAAATCCCACAAGTTACTGACTGCTTTATGAGCATCAGCTGAGACATCAATTCAGCTAAAATGTAAATAGCCTTCACGGACCTCATAAAGTCACCTCTATACATCTGCTAATTTTAATGCAAAATGCTGAGGAGGAGCATCACAGTTATAAGCATCTATCACAGAGGTAGGTTGGTGTACTGGCTGGCAATGGCTGTGATATGACAGCTACTTGTTTGTTTAATGCAGAAAATCCTGATTGGGAGAATAAGCACAGCAAAATGTGACAGGACCATATAGTGCCAAGAATGAGCTTTAAATTGGAAAACAACTATTTTGCAGGCTTATGACAAGGGAGGCAACTTAGAATTTTACTCTGCTAACCCTGACTTTCTTCCCTGTGATGCCAGAAATGAATCACTGAAGTTAAACTACACAGGAGAGCCTCCAAACCACAGGTATGAGGAAAATGTAATCGAGACACCATTGAAGATTATAGATCTGACTCTTCCACAGTGCATCCCCTACTACTAGTATATCTAATGTTAAGCAAAAGCTTTATTTTTCAAGCTTACCAGCTGTCTCATCATTGCAAAATAATTTCCAACTTAGTAACAGTCTACACAGAAAATTTATGTTACTCAGTAAAAACAAGAGCCAGGAAGGAAAACTGTGTTTCTAAACGTAATGTAACAGAAATCCTTTTGTTTGTATCTGTAATTTTAGCCAAGGTGAAAAGTTTGGTTAAGGAGGGTGTGTGTCTGTTTTTTCACCACAGTACAATTTGTTTCCAACCCTCTTGTTCTAAAATCTAAGGTGCAGATCCCTCCCAGTGTTTTGGGTTTGTACTGGGATCTGGATTTTCATCACTACTGCCTTTTGAGTATCTATTGTCAATGTTAACGAATGTGTAGATCTGCCTTCAAACAAGTACTGGAAATATTACCAGGATTATTCTTCATGTCAGTGTCACTACCCATTCACTTAACAATCACTCAAAGAAATGATATAAAATATCACTTTTTTACATAGATGAATAATAGAGTGTTTGTCAGTAACTTCTAGGCTGACTGAGCCCCTTTAACTCTCTGAAATTAGAGTCCTTTTTTTTTTTTTTTTTTTCTATAAACCTCCCGAGAAAATGTTGACAAAACAGGCAATTTTCTATAATTTCTTTGTGAGCTTCTGTCAGCACGAGAGGTAGTAAGAGCCCACTCATTTCAGATAACACCACTGGGTAACCTTTGACATTCACCCCCTCCTGACTTCGGAGGCTCCTCTAAGTGTAACAGTTGTGTCTTTCAGGTTGCAGGATGCAGAACCACAATTTGGGCTCTTGTTCACTGAAGGCAGCCTTTGTTTCCCAGCTGACTAAGAAGCTCTTATAAAAAGGGATAAGAAATGTAGTTAATAGCTCAAGAGTGGCCTAATCATCGGCTGCTATTACCCATCCAATATGAGGGAGGATGACAGACCTATCAATAACAGAGCCCCAGGTGAGGTACAGGAGCTGATAATGTGAACTTTGGCTTGATCTTTGCTCTACGGAGCGTAGCACTTATTTGAAAGAGAAGCCAGCATCTGATTTATTCTTCATTTTGTGCCAAATATCATTCAGCTGAGCAGCTTTTGTGTTTCTCTGTCTTAAACTATAATAATTTGACCAATTTCATTTATAAGCAGAGATGAAAATTTAAGAACTCTCCTATCAGACCGTGTAGCTGGAAATACACACCTATGTACTTGTGTCCCCTTACATGATACTAAAATGTGGCAAAATGAAAAAGTAGGTGTCCACATGCTGCTTGTGTTTATATCTGTGAATGAAGTTGCTTGTGTACACAGCTTTGTACACGTGCATAATCCGTACTGTTTTTCAAGTATTTAGTGTTTCCTTGAGTAAACAAGATACAAAAGTTAAACATATTGCAAAGGCATCACTATCTTATGACCACAATAAACTAAAATAGTGGAAAAAGGTACAGAATAGGATAATTGGATATATTTGTATCATATAAGCTCTGTGGCTTGCACCATCCTACTTTGGAGGAAGTACAAGAGCTCTGTTTTAAAAGAGAGCAGAGAAATCATTTTTTTCTTGATCCATATTAAGTCTCCAGTAGCTAAAAGCATGATTTCCATAAACATTTTTATAAAGAATGTACACATTCTTTAAAATGTACACACTGTTAAAATCCCGATATCTGTATGTGTTTTCATTCATGGTGAGACTTCCTGTTTTGCTGTAACAGTGCAACAAAGCCATGTTCCCATAGAGATATTTACCTCAACTGCATGTTCTTATTCTTGGGAAGTCTAGATCACAGCACTGTGTAGTCTGTAAGTAATCCTCAAACCAGAGCTCTGAATAGTGCTTGGAGTACACTGCACTAAGGCTGGAACTGAGACTTCCCTGAGAAAATCATTCAGTCTTCAGACTGACTGCAGTGTCTGTGGTCTGCAGCTGCAAGCAGCTGCCCTTCATGTAGTTGGTGTGAAGACTGATTCCTTTTTCTTCATGGCACTGAGAAACCCAGAATGCCACCCGCAAATTCTTTAGCAGGGAGCTGCATGCTCCCATTATGTTACACTGAAGGAAGCCTAGTATTTAAACAGATTTTTTTCTTTGTCAGACTATGTTCAGTTTGGTTTGTGTTTTGTTGTTTTTTTTTTTAAATAGATTTTTGTTTAATCCTTTTATTTTGATAAAAGGGAACCCTAATACAGCCAAAATAATGCTGTTTTTAAGCTGAACTATCCTTTTAGGAATGTCTCTGTTTCATTCAGGTATTTAACTGGAGTTTTGTTACTAGTGATAGAATTGCAGTAGCTAAAGCCTTTCCAGAAATACTACCCTGAACTGCTTAGACTAATATTTCCAAAGCTAGAATTTTCTAAAAAGCTCACAGTCATAAATGGCTTGGAGCCACATACCACTGTCTGTCACTAAAGCTTTTCTCATTCTAGGTAGACTCTACATTGTTAAGCTTTTGCAGCAGTTATTGCATCAAATTCTGATACAGCAGCCTTTTCACCAGCATTGGCCCTGTCAGTTTGAAAAGCATAAGAATATGTAATCCTAAAACTCATAAGAGGATGCAGTGATCAGATTGGGATCTAAGCCCGAGGAAAGGTGAGCCCAAGAAGAAGTAATCCCCTTGACTGCTAGTAGCATCCAAGGCAAAGGAACCACCTGCACTTGAGAGGCTCTCTGCTGTTTCCTGATTCAGCAGATTAAGCAGTTCTCTGCAAAGAGACTAATTCATCCAGATACTGCTGCTTTTGTCCAAGAGCACAGGGAAGAGCAGTTTTGATTCAGAAGCAGCAGCAGTTCTAGATGTTAAAATGCTTTAATCTCCACCCCTTTGCACAGAGCAAGTGCAAAGTCCCACCAACAGAACCAGCCCTGCCTCCAGTCCTCTGAACCAGCACTTCAGCAGGGTGTATAAAGCAGGCATTCTTTCTCTTCTAAAACAGGTCAAAATCCTGACAGCTCCAGAAAGGCCAAGTACGTGTTCCTGCTGCACTGCAGCAGCTGTGCATCCCAGCCCCGTGCTGTTGCCCTTGCAAATGCAGAACAATTGTAGTGGTGTCAGGTACATAGCATAGCAATACATCAACAAGATCTGGAGGAATGCACTGGTGTTCATGAGCCAAGGAGAATCAAGATTCTGGTTTTGCTGCACTTTTTACACACTGTCCAATCAACATTCATCCTGGCTGCTGCCTCATTTTGTCTTAGGTAGGCTGTGCATTTGGACCATTCTCCTTTGACGGCTGAATTCAATCTGTTTTCTAGGCATGAGGCAGGTTTAATGTTTCCACTGTGCTGCAGTGATACCACTCATTATACTAACTACCTTCCACTCAGAAATGACAATCCAGCATATCTCCAAATTAGCATTTTTATTGAAATCAATAAAGAAGAAAACATGTGACACTAAACTATTTAGTGGCAGCTTTGTTATAAACTCATTACTGGAAAAACAGACCTTTAAACACTGTCATTGATTCCAGCACATGGAGAGTGATCTATTGAGTTAATTTGTTAGCAGTGTCTGTAAGCTGCCCTGCTTAGAACTCAGTCAGATGCTCAGAATTCTGTATGTACAGTTTACTTATGGTCTATGTAGAAGATGTGCTCCCTGCCCCCAAACAGAGTGATTTTAAAGGAGTACTTCATATTGTATCAAATGAATAACTGGTTGTAATGCCAGTGCCTGGCAACACTCACTTTGGGCTTCTGTGGCAGTTCAGCCCCTCCTTGTGTCTTGGCCTAGCACCACCAGGAGGCAACCCATACCACTCATGCCTGGGCATACCGCTTATGTCCATAAGGCTCAGGAGGACAGCACAACAATATAAGGAGCAGGCCCTGCATAAGCAGTTCCCAGTCTATGGGAGTATATGCAACTCTGCAGAGAAGTGCTTTTTTTTCACGTCCAGAGAAGCTGGACATGAGCCAGCAGTGTGCGTTTGCAGCCCAGAAAGCCAGCTATATCCTGGGCTGCATCAAAAAAGGGGTGGCCAGTAGGGAGAGGGAGGTGATTGTCCCCTTCTACTCGGCTCTTGTGAGACCCCATCTGGAGTACTGGAGTACTGTGTCTAGGCCTGGAGCTCCTAGTCCAAGAAATATGCAAAACTCTTGGAATGGGTCCAGAGGAGGGCCACTAAGATGATCAGAGGGCTGGAGCATCTTCCCTATCAAGAAAGGTTGAGAGAACTGGGCTTTTTTTTATCTTGGAGAAGAGAAGGCTCCAGAGACACATCGTTGTGGTCTTCCAATACTTGAAGGGAGCATATAAACAGGAGGGAGAATAGCTGTTTATGAGGGTGGAGTGATATGACAAGGGGGAATGGTTTTAAACTGAGACAGGGGAGGTTTTGGTTAGATATTAGGAGGAATTTTTTCACTCAGAGGGTGGTGAAGCATTGAAACAGGTTGCCCAAGGAGGTTGTGGATGTCCCATCCCTGGAGGCATTGAAGGCCAGACTGGATGTGGCTCTGGGCAGCCTGGTCTGGTGGTTGACACATAGCAGGGGGTTGAAACTAGATGATCACTGTGGTCCTTTTCAACCCAGGCCATTCTATGATTCTATGATTTTACAAATAGTGCAGAAGTTTCAGAGGATGCACGTTTATAGACAATTCTTGCAGGGACTGACCCTTGCTGCCAGTGCCATATCAAAAGTTTCACCCCCTGGAACAGTGGTAACTCTCAGGGCTGGGTATATAAGGAAAAACTGACGTTACATTTCTCCCCACAATGACTGGAGTTTTAAGTTCTGTCCGTGTTCCTCTGAATTCATTTTTCATCAAAGTTGCTGAAAGAAAAGAGACGGCATCAGTGTTAATACAATGCTCTATTCTCATTCCTGGCCTCATGTTGGAATTTAGACAGTAGGACACTTAAAATGAGATTTGTTTGACAGGAAAGAATTAATTGAATTTTTGCAGATATCAAGTATCTAAGAGCTTTAAAGACCCAGTATCTGATAAATTATTCTTGTAGGAACCTGACATCAGTTTATCCCTAAATACATATTTACCTGCAGACTTTTGGCTTCAAGCTGTGCCTTGATGATACCAGGATACAGTATGCTATGCAAAATCATTTTTAACATTCTTTTTGGCCATGGTGCCCCCAGAAAAGTGACTTCTCATAAGCATCCATGCAGTTTGAAAAACACAACAAAAGAAATTCAGATAGAAAGCATATCTTTTGAGTAAAGAACTGTCAGAATAAGACACATTTTTTACATATGACACAGAATTCTATTTTTTTCCTGTATAATAACAACCGCAGCTTAGAACTGAATTTCAAAGTATTTTCAGGCACTGACAGTTTGTACACAGCTGTCTTGCATTTGCTGAAAGAACGGAATGGAATGGCAAAGTCTATCTATCCCCAGTTTCTCAGCACAGCCTTGGCCATCTTGCTAGTTCCCATTGCTGCCCTACAGGATGCAAGTTCTATTCACCACCGCTGACAGGAAGGACAATGATATATTTGCCAAAGACAACGTCTTGACAATAAGGATGCATGCTTCCCCTCAACTGATGTACTAAAGCAGAGCTAAAATGCTTTTTGTTTCATAGAATTCTTTTAATGGGATTTTCCCATACAGACACTTACTTCTTCTGACAGTTTTTGTGAGAATGCTCAAATTCACTCTAGGAGAATTCATCCCATTTTTTTTTTACTCAAACGAAAAGCTATTATTTCCTAAAGGAAAAAAAAAATCTTTTTCTTTTTTTTCTTTTTTTTTTTTTTAACATGGAAGTATAGTTAACTTGGTTGCCAAGTTGCTGGTTTTGCTGTATGTGTGTTGTGTTTTTTTAAAACAAAGCCAAACAAAAAACTATAGCAGTCAAAGTGAAGTCAAATGTGAGAACATATATAAAATTTTCTGTTGACCCAAACATGTCAACTTTCTTTTAGAGGAATAGATATAACCACAGAACATTCCTCTGCGAGGCCCTTTGCAAAGACATAGAAATCAAAGCAAGACAGTGAATTAGATCAAAATTCTCCAGAAAGATTTTATCTACTTCACAGCCTAATAAAGCAAAAACTAACTTCTTAATAATACCACTTTTCCTCTCCGTAGACCAAAAAAAATGTACGTGTCAGTAGCCTCCAAAGGAAGACAAAAATACTTTAACAGAATTCTCATTACTGTTCCATATCTGAAATTTCTTACTTATTTGAAAAGACACACCTCCACATTAGTTGTTACAGCAAACCAGTACACAGTTACATTTATGCTGCCATAAAAAATCACCTCCAAAAAGAGACAAAAGTTGATACAGGTAGAATAGCAAAACACACAATTCTGAAAGCAACAGCATAGCAATTTTCAACTTTAGTTATTTAAGTAAGTAGAAGTGCATGCAAAAGAACCCAACTAATGAGCATCCCTTGCTTATCAAGACCCACTGCCAAACTCAGGGAAACTTGATAAGCTCAGCAGTGCCACAGCCAGCCTGCACACCTGCGGAGGAGCAACAGTAATTTCACCTATAAATAGGCAAAACTCATGAGATTGGCAAGTTGTTCTGGTACATACTTCCTTTTAGATATCAAACAAACTCATTCAGAGCAACCACCATTTATGAGAGGGCTTTGTAGACTCATTCTGTAGACCATCTGAGCTGCCTTAACTTCCCTGCAGTAGGACACAGCAACAGGAGTCCATCACAAAAACTGAACTAGTTTTCAGCTTTTTCAGCTTTCCAGAACCATTTTCAGGAGCCAATCTTTCAGCATCAGTAATTCAGTCCAAAGCACAGAGTGTTGGTCTTCAACTGCTCCACTAAAATCTGTTCACAATCACTACATAATGTAAAATTTGTAGATGGACAATGACAGCTCATACAAACAGAAAGGGAGCCATTTTTTTTTAACTGCATTTTAGCACACTCATTCATCTGCTCCATTTTAACAAGAGCACTCGCCAGTTGTCAGGAGAAAGGCTCGAACTGCTAAGAGAAAACTGTCCAGCTGCCCTGGCCGCATGCATCACTACAATTTTAACAAACTCTCTAGGGAAGACACAAAGTTTGCTGATCCTATTCCAAAATACAAAACAAGTGCTGACCTGGAAGTACATTAAAATTCTGTTTCAACAGTTAAATTAATCTGATTTTTTTTAATGTTTCAGATTGCAAACATTTAGTTTCGAAAGGCTTCCCTATATCATACAGAATAGCATCTCTATATGTGAGATTTCTATGATATTTTTCCTCTGTAAAATTCAAATTTCAATGGCCTTTGCAAACAGGTCAGGTCTTATTATGACTGGAAGACTTTACTGTTTACGATACAAAAATCGTACAATACTTGCTCCACTGCCATTCTGTACTTCATTGCAACTTGAGGGAGAGATGCAGTCATTTTCTGGTAGTGACAGCATGGTAGAGACAGCCTCTTACTTATACGTTCTGTGCTAAGCAGATCTGTTTTTTCCTCAGTTATCTGTTGACTCATACTGCTTTCTTCATCATTTATTTCTTGTGGATTGCATATTCAAAACTTTCAGTGGGATTATTGTTTCTTTTTCACTCCCCATCATGAAAATTTGATAATTTAACAATTTGATTGTGTGCATCCCCAGTTCTCAGGGATCAGCTTAGGACTGACCTATATCAAATGCTTAAACTGTGAATTTTTTGGGGAACTTCCAGAATGGGAGCAGATAGAACGTATATAATAGTATCAACATCAGAATGATTTTTCCCGATTGAAACTCAGAAACCATACAATGGAAAATGAATGTTTTCTTCCATGTGTTCCCTCACACTGTTAAACTGACTGCACTGTTGGGCTTTGTTGTATTTGGAGGATAGGAGGAGAAATATTTTTTTTATTTGACTTTCGTTTCACTTATGAAAGGATGTGACAAAAAACTAGTCACGTAATGGTCCAGCAATCTTCTCTTGGATATTCAGGAAATTTTTGAAAGACTCAGAGGGTTCCCAAGATTAGAAACAAAGACAACAGCAGCACACTGTACATCTTATCAGAAGGTTTGTAAGCTATTCATTTTACTTAAAAATTTTAGCCTGGTTTTCAAGTTCCAGGCTACTGGCTTCACTGGGGACAGTTTGGGTGTTTTATCCTTTGATTCTTCATTTGATTTAGAGGAAACGGGAAGGAAAGTATCTTGTTAAATGGCCAAGTCCTATTAATTCCCATCATATTAAAGAGCCAACTATATCCCATTTCAAAGTAAACAGAAGAAAGAAGATACTGGTGTAAAGTGCACAGAATGAAACCCTGATTTAATAATAAAACAGGTTAATGTGCTTATCATGAGAAACACATAAATAGAAAGCTTGAAATAGTTCACTGTGTAATACACTGAAATGAGAAATATGCTTAGATATAAATATTAAAAAAAAAAGATATTTTGAAAATACTAATGAGAAGAAGACATACAGGCACTGTGTATTCCAAAACTTCTAAATTTTGGTCATCACAGGATTTTTTATTATCGATCCTATATCCAGTAATTTTAGATTTACTGTCCTTGCTTCTTATGAAATTACACAGAGGCTGCTGCTTTATTCCTCTCCAGGACAGTAAAAAGCAATAAAATTCTTGCAGATTTCAACAGCAGGCAATTCAATAAAAGGCTATGTATATTTTATAAGTACAATAAAGACAGGTCTATAGCTGAATCATAAATGGTTTTTTGTTTGGTTGGTTGTTTTCTGCAAGCATCTTTTTTTGGAGTCTGTTTTCAACACATGTTGGTCTTCCCAACATACAGCTTTCCCTTTTTCAGAGAAGCAGAACAAAATTTATATAACTGCAATGCATAATTTAAGTTTTGCTCAAGGGATTTTGCAGCATGAATGTATTTAAAATTTAAAGGTGTATTGGAACTCAATACTTTCTTATTCTTGGTTAGCACTATAAAGCTGCATGTCATTTTTTCTTGCATTGTAAAGTATACCTATCTCTACTATCTCTACCATGTGGCATCCTCATCCTTCCAAGCAAACAATAAATATTTTATACAGTCATAATTATTTTCCAGAGTATCAATGCTCAGATTTTTTAAATTCTGCAGTAATGTCAGATAACATGGACATAAATGGGTTGGTGCATTTCTGAACAATAGTGCTATCATGGATTCAGTGACAGTGCCTGTCTGCTAAAATATATAGTTATATACAAATGTGAAACACAAATTTAGTGATGTGTAAATGAGCTATCCTTCACAATTACAGATGTGTAATTTTTTCTTCAAACTTGAAGGAAACATTGAAAAACTATGAACAAGCTGGAGTCAGACTAAAGAAAAATTGAGCACCCTTCTTCCAATATCTGAGGCAAGTTCTGCAGCACTGAAAATCAGAATTTCATCTGAGCAGGGAGTGTGGCATCAGAAATCAAGCTTTCTAAACCAGAAAATTTTACTGTGCAACTATGTAGAGTCCCAGGTACCGGAGGTTGCCCTTTTGAGTAGTTTGATAGGTAAGCCTGGCTTTGTACATCAAGGTACTGTTGTCATCATATTAGATCAAATGAAGATACCAACTTTCAGGGTATCTGAACATTATGGGACAGACATGAATACACTTTTTGTCCATCTGTGCAGCTAAAGCTGTTGTAAGATTTATAAGAAAAGATTTTATTTTTTTTTTACCAACAGGAATATCTGAAGTATCTCTGTCACAAAATCAAAACAAGCATGCTTTGGAAAGACACCTATGTCAGCCCATTAAACATCAAGGAAGAACTTCCTTTCAGTTGACTTATTAGAATATTAACTTTATAGCGGGAAAAATGTAAATCCATCCACCCTAAAAACAAATCATTTAAATGAATCACAGGGACTACAGAGGATAAAAAAAAAAAAAAAAAAAAAAACAAAACACTGATATGAAAAAAAAGCACTGAAGTCAAGGGAGAACAATGATGATCAGCAAGCTTAGAAGGATTAGGACATGAACAGAAAACAAGAAAAATGAGTGCTAAAAATCATCTCAGATTTCAGTTTCTATATTGGTACTGATTTGAAGCCTAAGCTATCAGATAGATATCAGAATTAGTGCTTGGAGCTTGGCATAAACACTGAACTCTTCCTAAAATAATTTCAGCAGTTTGCTTTCTACGAAATCTTAATGAGAAAATTCTCCTCTGGCATTGTCATGTTGCTGTTTGAAGATGTCTAATATGGTGACCATAGATTTCTGTATGTTTGTTACTTTGGTGGTTAAATATTAATGGGAATTACATCAGGCACGTTAGTCCTAATTGCTGTTCTCCTTTTCAAAGCATTTTATCAGCACAAAAAAGGTACATCAGTGAAAGTAACTTGAATCACAGTGGATCTATGCATGTTCTGGCACTGACGTGGTGTAGGACAGAAGTGATACAGGCCCTGATCCAGGAGTTTCTTTCTCCAGGTTGTCTAGTTGTAGGTATTTTATGACTAATATTCTGGAAATATTTTCAGTCATAAGAGAGAATTACTAGTCCTAAAATGTGAAATAATATCATGCTTTATCTCACGCTAGGTGCCTTTTTTTTTTAATCTCTATAATCTCATTAAGAAATTACAGCTAGGGTGGTGCTAGGTGATTGTTAACTTCACACAGTGCTGTTGAAGTGTACTGGTGCTGGCTAGGATAGAGTTGATTTCCTTTCATAGTAGCTTGTATGGTGCCATGCTTTGGATTTGTGACTAAGACAGCATTGACAACACACCAACATTTTAGTTCTTGTTGAAAAGTGCTTATACAGAATCAAGGAATCAAAGTCTTCTGTATTTCTCATACTGATCCACAAGTAGGCTGGGGATGTGAGGGGACACAGCCAGTACAGCTGACCCCATCCGACCAAAGGAATATTCCATGCCATATGGCATCACGCTCAGCAATAAAAGCTGAGAAAAAGGAAGAGGGGAGATATTTGGAGTGACTGCATTTGTCTTCCCAAGTAACTGTTGCCCTTCCAACCCAAACCATTCTATGATTCTCTGATTCTGATGAAGTTCTACTTTCATGGAAGTGGCTGAACATCTGCCTGCTAACGAGAAGTAGCAAATTAATTAGTTATTTTACTTTGCTTGTGTGCACAGCTTTTGCTTTATGCTTTTGCTTTTTGCTATTAAACTACCTTTATATTGAACTGCAAGTTTTCTCACTTCTACCATTCTTACCCTTTCTGCAATCCAGATGGGGGTAGTGGGTGAGTGTCTGTGCAGTGCTGGGCTGCCTTCTGTGTTAAACCTCAACACACAGAAAGTAATAACTAGGCAATTACTAATGCCAAAAGAAAGTTGCATTGGAGACAGATAACAGCTTCTACACAGGTTAAAAGAACTAACTTCCATCTAAGTCACTCATGCTATATCACAGAATAAACAGTTAACAGCATTTTCTAAAGTCTAAAGGTTAATGCTGAAATAAACCTCATTGCAGCCTTTCAGTACCTAAAGGGAGCCTACAAACAGGAAGGGAATCAACTCTTTGAAAGGGTAGATAACAGCAGGACAAGGGGAAATGATTTTAAGTTGAGGGAGGGAAGATTTAGGTTGGATGTCAGGGGGAAGTTCTTTACAGAGAGAGTGGTGAGGTGCTGGAACAGCTGCTCAGAGAGGTTGTGGATGCCCCATTCCTAGAGGTGTTCAAGGCCAGACTGGATGGGGCCCTGGGCAGCCTGGTCTAGCACTAAATGAGGAGGTTGGTGGCCCTGCATGTGGCAGGGGGGTTGGAGATTCATGATCCTTGAGGTCCTTTCCAACCTTGGCCATTCTGTGATTCTGTAAAGGACATAAATCATAGATAAAACTGACAAAATAGATGTAATATACCAATCTCTGTTAATATGGTACCCCTTTTGTCCTCCTATCCAATCAAATATACTCATGTCTGCTGTTCCTCATGAAGTCTGATAAAAGCTCATACATGTTTAAATATACAGGGCAAAGCAGACATTTTAGTAGAGTAGATATTAACAGCCAGCAGAACTCATTTCAGTGAACTAGAAAAAGTAAAAATATTATGTCAAAAGTGGAAAAGAAGGAGATCAGTAAGCAAAAGTTGTACAACTACTTACTATTTTATATTGTTATTCCTCTGTTTTCCTGCTAAATGAATTATCTGTCAGGCATCCACAGATAAAGTCAAAATGCCACTCAGGGTTTTTATAACCTTTCACAAGCATACATTGCCTATATTCAGATACTTATGTGGAATCAAGCTAATGCTGGCAGTGTTACATAGAATTCATACTCATCAGTTTTACCCTTGTTGCCTCTAGAGTGCTCCAATGCATTTAACAACTCATATTTAGTACACATTAAAAACAAACAAACAAACAAACAAAACCAAAAAACCACAACCAAAACATCAAAACAGACACAAGAAGAACAAACCCAAATAGCAAAAAGCAATAAAGTTGTATTATGTGCAGAAAAGGGGTTTGTAGGATGTGAAAACACAAGCAAATAAATTCCCTCTTGTATTGGGCACCACCAAATCAAGGTACTGTAAATAAACCATGAAATTATGTACTTCAGGGTACTGAAGAAAACATGACAACATAGATCCAGTCTGCCACCTCAATGCACAAGTGAAAATAACATTGTCTTTAGCTAAAAGTGCAATAGTATATGCTCTTTTATTTTCCTGTTGTTTGCCTGTCTCAGCCTATGATGTGAAGAGCTTTTGATGACTGACACTAGGCACGAAAAGATGGAGCTTCAAAGAAGCACATGATTTTCTCCCTATCAGGACGTTAACCATGGTTCCAAATTCCATTAGAGAAATATGGAGATGACAGGAATTTCCAACATCAGTACTCTTTCTCAGCAGTGTAAAATAACCTTAGTGCATCTGCATGACAAGACTCAGCTCATGATCCATGGAGTCCAGCTTAGTCCAGAAATTTATGCCAAGCAAGTATGAGTTTTAATCCAGTCTTCTATGGGAAAATTAACTGGGAGAGAGTAAGAATTTTTTTTTTTAGTTAGCTTCAAGCAACAAATATAAAGATTTGATTCTTTAAAGAGAGAATTTGGCAGCACTATCACGCAAAAGGAGTATTTCAAGTACTTGGCTGCAGACATCACAAGTGTAACACTTGAAAACATTATTTTTTTCATACAGATATGGCATTTCCATTTTCCAGTAGTAACACTTTCATAATTTGGGGGTGATTTAAGAAACGACAAAAATAAAAGCTTTCAATTGTTCAATTCAATGACAAGGGTGGCCAGGTGATGCAATCTTCCCACTCATTAGCACAAATTTCTGGGACAGTGCAGTTAAAACTCCAGAAACTACATCATCTGTGGCTTACAACTGACCATGAGAGACCAAACATTCTTTAAAAAATATGAAAACAAATAAACAAACTAACGAAAAACCTAAAGAGAGATAAAGTAATAAACCACCTGCAGCCTCCGTGCATTTGGTATGGAAGCGTTAATCAAGGACGTGCTGTTTGCCTAGCTTTCAGCACCATCTGCTGGGTTAAAAACAGACTGAACATTCTTCAGGCTTGCTGAGATCTATCCTTTGCACTGTGCCGTCTCACCCGTCTCACTCAAACCGGGGTCTTTAGACAAAGTTAAGTATAAAATATTCAAACAGCAATCAAGCATATCTGTACTTTATTTATGCCAGAATTAACAGAAAGAGTCTAGAAACAAAGCCTTCTGCATAACCTTCTGAAGCAGTAGGGATTCTTGCCTAAATTCCCAACCTTTCCCTCCTTACTGAAACACTACTATCTAAATGGCAGTTGGTGGACAGACAGAAATGTCAGTAAACGAAGTTCACTGACACATAGCTTTAATAGATAAATATAATCATCTATTTTTCTTGAAGACCATTTCATAACGAGCGCCAAGGATTATGCATCCAGCTAACATTAAATTCATCACTATTTCTAGGTAAGTTCAGAAAATCTAAACAGGGAAAGACTAAGACAAGTATACCAGTTACTGCTTACGCCAGATAGCTCCAATTATTTTGCTGGATTTTCACAGATAAAGATATCTCAGTCAGGTTTTCTTTGTAACAAAACTGAACTGAATGAGAAACTTCTGAAACAAAATTAAATAGGCATTACCCTTGCTTACATCAGAAGTGTCTTTTAGAGAAAACAAACAAACAAAAAAAAAAACACAAGTACTGCTGCTTCCTTAACAACTGTTGGAAAATGATATGGCATCTAACAATAACTGAGGCTTAAGTTGAACTCACTTTCTTTTTTTAGAACAGGAGTCCCAAAGTTTCAGAAGTTAATCTTCCCCAGAAATGCCTAGTAATCAGTTGTCTTAGTTACAATACTGTCAAAAATGTATTAACTTTTTGTTTGGAGGCTCAATGTCTTACAGAAATAGAACTAGCTGTAGAGTTATGAACTCCATTAGTCTTGTGGCACAATAACACTATCATGAACGCCACAGGCTTGTCTGGAGAGTTCAGAGTAACTTTTGATCTATTTTTACGCTGGACGTTGTCTTTACTTGCAAAGTTTATGTACATATTTGTTGCATTGAATGGTCCAACTGTAGAGTAATTCTTGCTATGTAGTAGGTAAGGCATCTGCTCATAGCATGTGTAGAGCACAAGTAAGCAGCCAGAAAACTGCTGTTTTGGTTCAACCACGTGTTGGTCTCTGGTTGTCCCCTCCTGGAATTGTCTACAGCAGCAATAACAATTGCAATGGAGAGTAGCAGTGAAATAAAGAAAAAGGAGGAGTCTTTGGGAAAACCTTGTGGTGACAATAATATACATCCATTTCAAAATCAAACCATAGAAAGAAAGTAATCTTTAAAGCAATTGTGCATTATCACAAAACCATTAAGATAAGCAACGAATCTTTTTAAAGATAGTGCCTTGATGTTGGTGACTTTCCAGTTGTTCCCTCACCTGCAGACACGACATAAGTAATAGTAATTTTGTCTTGTCATTTATTTGCCTCTGCAGGGGATTCAAGAATGCCCAGTCCCTCCTGGATTTCTCAGCAGCACTCACGTTCCCAAAGACTGGCATTATTCCTTGCTTTTTATTGCTACTTATAACAATACCCATCTTTACCATCTTGCCACTTGACTATTTTTTTAGGCAAGTTCAAATTCCACTAAAAAATTCCAACAGAACTCTGTTTCAGAGGCCTGTCTTGCTGAGACGTCCCTCGGGTTGGCGAGCACCACCCTTATTTTCAAAGACCTCGGGGAAAACCAAGTGAAGAAGTACTGAGGAGATTCTAAGGAGGTGCACACAAAGCGATCGCGGAATTTCGAGGAGCGGAGCGGAAGGTCCTTTAGTCAGATACCACCGCGGCCCAGCAGCGCGCAGCACGCTCGGGCCACACAGCCGGCACTCGGCCGCCCGCGGCCGTCAGCAGCCACCGCAATCGGGCGGGACCGAAGCGGATCCCATCCAATCCGCCCCGCCCCGCAGCCTTGCGGGCGGGAAGCGGAAGAGCCGTTCTCGGGCCGTCAGGTGACCGGGATGCGGAAGTCTTTCACAGGGAAGCGTTGTTTCCGGGGCCGTCCAGGCCGGTTGAGCCGTGTCGGCCGCATTGAGCGCTGAAGCTGAGGTCGTGGCCCACTATGAGAGAGACTCTGCGGCCCCCAGGTGAGAGGCGGTCCGAGCGTAGGCCGCGGGAAGCCGCGAGGCTGAGGGTTCAGGCGGCGCGTGAGGCCTTCTCTGCCGGCCGCCCCCCCCCGCTTCCCGCCGCTGCTGCCGCCTCGCGCGGCTTCTGCGTCTCTTTCTGTTGGGAGGCGCTCCCTCAGGGAGCCGTGAGGCGGCTCCTGGCCCGCTCTGCTCCCGGCCCTTTTCTCGGCGGCCACGAGCTGCCGTTGGGCTGCGGCTGTGCCCGTAACTCCTCCACGTGGCTCCCCGCGGCGTCCCTGCGGGTACCTTAGCGCCGTGAGGCGCTCCTCGGTGGGCGTAGGGAACGAAAGGGATTCCTTCGAAAGCTTGATGGAGAGCTAAAGTTACCGTGCGCTGGTTGCTTACGAAATGACTTTATTTTTAAGCAGATAATACGTGCCCCGTGTTTCAGTATCACAGCTTGGAAATAAAGTATTTTCTACGAACTGCGCGAGAAAAACCTTTTTTTAATGAGCAAGAATAAAGAAAAAATGCAGTAACAGAGCACGCTGTAGAAGGAGGAGTTGAAATTTCCGAGGGGGAGGGGAGGAAAGAAAGCATTTTTGAAGTGTATGGTTTTACTAACAAAATATTTTACTTATCTTTTGATAGCTTTAGTGTTGTTTGGTTTTTGTTTTGTTTTTTTTTTTTTTTTTAAATGAGAATTTAAAACTTATAAAAGAAAGGCTGCTCCTCCCATTACTGTTTCTCCAGTGAATAACCGTGCCACATACTGGCTGATACCTGGCAGCTTAGACAAGCAGGAATTATAGCGATTTCTCTTTAAATTGAGGCGATATATTTCCTAAATACTTAATTTTGCTTTTTTTTTTTTAGGTGAGTATGAAAAAATAGAATCTTAAATCTGAGAATTCTTTGAAAAGAGGTAAAAAAAAATAATGCACCTGCATTTTTTAAAAGTAGTTTTAAAAATAAGCATTTCATGATATGCTCTGTATATAAGTGTCTGAAGTACTGCTGTAATGTTGTCAAGTGTTTTAAGGAAAGTTGAATGCAGAATTAACAGTTGAACTTGTGGACAGTATCATTTGCATGTTTTAGGCGACTTCTCGCTTAATACAACATGGTAATTGTTTCAGCAGAATGTTTATGTGAGGCAGTCGTTGTGAGAAAGGAGCTCTCTAAACCAATTTTCATATTTTAGCTGAGAATTTTGAGGTAGTGGGTAATCAACTCTTAAGTTGAATCATTGCTTCAACTGGTAAATCAGTGACAGTTTATGAAAATGTTAATGTTGCTGAATACAGGCAGTTTCAGTGCTGACTTACAGAATTCTTAGTCATTTGGTTGTCTTCTTCCTTAGTGGAAGTTTTTTTTTTTTTTTTTTTCCCAGTCTTTACTGTCCCTCCCCCTATCCAGCAGGGGGAAATTTGTATAAGGTTTCGAGAAAGAAGGAAACTGGTCAAAAATGATACCTTTTTACTTTTGAACATATTGCTATAATTATTTACTGTTATAAATTATTTCCATAATAAGAAGCTATTCTTTCCAATCTGTTTTCTTCAGAGATCTACGTAAGAGAATCACAGTGATGCCGTACTTCTAATTAAAAAAAAAAAAAGGCATTTAAAAGTATAATCTCCACAGTCGGCATGTATTTCTTGAAAGTTTTGGTGCCTTTCTGAGCCCGTGTTCTCTCTTCTATGCTAACCTTATTCATCTTCATCTAAGTTAATGGCGAATTATCTGTTTTCACCTGTGCTCTGTATGTTGTCATCCTTTTCTAGCTTTGGAACTTTAAAGAAGGAACAGTGAGGCTTTGGGAGAGTGGAGGAAAGATGTCAACAGTATGAGCTGGAAAATCAGGAAGGGATTATGTAACGATTGACTGTTGATTAAGCATTGATTTACATAATCACTCCTGTGTAGACAGTATTTTGTAAGTACACACTGCTGTTTTTCTTGTGCTTAGTAGTCATACCATTGTCCCAATGTGCCAGCACTTGAATGCAGTGCATCTAATAAATTTTTCTATAGCTGATTGTGTAGTTATATACATTATACATTTATTATATAATACATTCATATAATTTGTATATGCAGTATATAATTATAAGTACTACAGTTACTGTACAGACTCTGTAGCAGTTTCATAATCATATCCTCTCAATTCCATGTTTCCATGGAATCACTTCAATTTCAGAGTACCGCTTGTAATGCGTGTTCTATTTTTGTACCATGTACGTGCGCTTTTAAATCCTGTACATGTGTGCTCTCTGCTTATTAATTAATACTCTTTCTTGGATGTGCAGGTCTATCTGTTAAAACTTTCTCTCTCTTCTACTTACCAGAAGCATCTTTATGGGAAAAACTGCTTTCTACTTCATAGCTCTTTTGGAATTCTGTTATGTTCAATTTACACATCAGATTGAAAAATTGCATGAACTTAGTTTATTCAGATAGTTAGTGTTGGTCTTTCATTGTTACGCTTCAATTTCTGATTATTATTTCTGGTGATATGCACATTCATATTAAACTTCAATATAAAACGTAAAGCAGGCATTTTAAAGAATGTTGTTATTAAATAATTGTCAACTTTGTGATTGACATCTGAGTCATGGAAGCATAAACATTAATATCTGAATTACTAGCTGAGCTTCTGGTGTACAATTGTTGAATTATTACAGATGTACAAGGTATATCTCTCTGTAGCTCCTGCTGTAGTGGGCAAATCTTCTTGAATAGAAGAAGCACAGCTAAATATGCTGGCATAGCAATTTGTGTCCTCAGTACAACTTTTAGGAAAGAGAAAGTTGAAATCAAGGAGGAAGTGTGTGTGGGGGGGGGAGAGGGGAATAGAAACATAGAAGCGACACGGGTTCCAGAAAATGTTGGAGTGACTTCCATATGAGTTTATAAGGAAACTGAGAGATTAATACTTTAATAAGCAGAATTTCTGATCTTTTGTTGTTTGCTTTCTTTCAGCACAACACTAAATTTGTAATGAAATGGAGTCTGGATCAAGCTCTTTCCGAGTGGAATTTCCAGATTTTTCTAGCACCATTTTGCAGAAGCTAAATCAGCAGCGCCAGCAAGGACAATTATGTGATGTGTCCATTGTAGTTCAGGGCCATCTCTTCAGAGCCCATAAAGCTGTTCTTGCAGCTAGTTCACCTTACTTCTGTGATCAGGTTCTCCTAAAAAATAGTAGGCGAATAGTCCTGCCTGATGTGATGAATCCAAGAGTATTTGAAAACATTCTTCTGTCTACCTACACAGGTCGGCTGGTAATGCCTGCTCCAGAGATTGTTAGTTACTTGACAGCAGCAAGTTTCCTTCAGATGTGGCATGTAGTAGATAAATGCACTGAAGTGCTAGAGGGAAACCCAACAGTTCTTTGTCAGAAGATGAATCATGGCAGTGACCATCAGTCCCCAAGCAGTAGTAGTTACAATGGCCTTGCTGAAACCTTTGAACTTGGTTCTGGAGGGCAGACAGAATTCCACAAAGTGCAGGAACTGAGGGATGGTGAAAATGAAGAAGAGAGTTCTAAAGATGAGCTATCATGTCAACTGACAGAACATGAGTACCTCCCCAGTAATTCTTCAACAGAGCACGATAGACTTAGTACAGGAATGACAAGTCAGGATGGTGAAGAAGGAACTAGTGATAGTGCTGAGTATCAATATACCAGACCTATATATAGCAAACCCAGCATCATGTCTCACAAGCGGTGGATCCATGTGAAACCAGAAAGATTTGAACAAGACTGTGAAGGTGTTGATAATCCTTATGATGAACATCAAGTTTCTGAATCCATGAATGCCATTCAGGCAGATCATTCAATCCAGTCTTCGGGTGTTGAAGACTTTCATATAGCTGACAAAAAGATGGAAGCAGAATTTGATGAACAGGCAGATGAAAGTAATTATGATGAGCAAGTTGACTTCTATGGCTCTTCTATGGAAGAATTTTCTGGTGAAAGGGCAGATGGAAATTTAAGTGCTCACAGACAAGATCTTATGATAGCAACAGGCTATGGTGAAGGCATTGAAATGGCTGCAGGAATTAAAGAAGAAACGTCCCTCACTGGATTCTCTCATGCTGATAAGCTTTATCCTTGTCAGTGTGGTAAGAGCTTTACACACAAAAGTCAGAGAGATCGGCATATGAGTATGCACCTTGGTCTTCGACCTTATGGGTGTGGTGTCTGTGGTAAGAAATTCAAAATGAAACACCATCTTGTTGGCCATATGAAAATTCATACAGGCATAAAACCATATGAATGTAACATCTGTGGGAAAAGATTTATGTGGCGGGACAGTTTTCATCGGCATGTGACATCTTGTACCAAGTCATATCAAGCTTCTAAAGCTGAGCAGAGTACTACTGAGATGAACTGAGACATTAGAGCTTACATTTGTTCAGTACAGTAATAAAAATAAACTAATTATTCAAATAATGTCTGGTACTTGCTATTGTGAAATTCAAATTCTCAAAAAAAAATTTCAATGATTACACTGGTGTGAACAGACCAAATGTTTTATTTTCCACAATACTATTCCAAGTGGTGGGCGTGCAGTGGAAATGGTTAATCCAAAAGGTGCTTGCAAAATGTGTTCTGTAAGGTCTTTGTGACACTAATTGCTATCACAACAGTATTTAGAAGCCCTGTTGTTTTCTGAGTCTTATAAATTGACAGTAAAACCTAGCTCTAAATTGACCCAAATTGTACAAGAATTTACATGAAGAGGGAATTCAAGTAGCGTTACTGGGGGGAGGGGAGAAATAATATTAAAGACAAGTAGGAAAACTGTACTGGGCTATGTGGATTGTCTGTTAATAAAATTTCTGTGATTCATGTTTTAAGGGAAAAAAAGCAGAATTTTGCTTTAGACCAGAGACTGCCAATGTACTCAACGTGCATCATTAAATAGCCTGCATTATTAACTATTCCTTATTGCAGTGCTTAATGAAAGACTGTGTTAAAGGTGATTTGGCTTTCCTTTATCTGTCTTCCACTTTTTTTTAATCTATCTCCAGTAAGACAAATGGTTGCTTAATTTTGTGCTGGTTTCTCTTTAAAGAGTCTGTAAAGCACTTAAATATAGTTGAGCACTATGTGAACTTTAAATTATATTTAATGCAAATTTGTTTGTTCTTCCAGGACCTAATGCTATATGAGTCTTGGCTTGATTTTGATGATTACATAATGAGAGCTATTGAAATGTGTATAATAAGTATTTCTTATTTTAAAAAATAAAGTAATATTTGGAACTTACCCAAAATACTAAAAATTCTAAGATCTAACTGGATATTCACATTTTTTGTGACTTACTACAGTAGCAAGTACCAAACTCTGTAGTTTCATAAATTGACTTGACGTTTATTGGTACAAAATCTTGTTTGAGAGCTTTTATCTAGTTTTAGAAACATGCTTTAGGGAAATGATTTAGGCATTGATAATTTTTAGTTCTTTACTCTTTGAATAGTAAGAAGTAAGAACTATGATAGATTCTTGGTACTGAACTACTGTGACTGGTTACATATGATCCTAAGTAGCCAGATCTGTTTACCTCTTCAAGTGAAGTTGCTTGAGTGGGGGGAGAGGGGAAGATGTAGAAATATAATGTTTGGATCTAATAGTGGTGCTGTAGAAGATGGTACCATGCCCATGTCCAAGGTCTGGATTTTCACAGAGAAAGTGACACTTTTTCATTAGGATGAGGATCTCATTCTCGGAGCTAGATGGAGGAATGTTTGTAGTTTTGAGAGATGCTGCCAGCTCTGCAGGTAGAGTGAGTGCATCACTTACAAAGGTGGCAACAGGATTTTGGGGTTTAAAGCATAGTGCATTCCTATGCAAAAGCAATAACCCTTCTCTGTACTTCACTAAAATATAAAAAGTCTTTAGAGTATGCCTAGAATAGAAAGAAGTGATATCCAAGCACAGTGTTTGTAATGTGAGGAAAAAAGTTAAGAAGTATCAAAAGCCTTCTAAACCTGTCTGGCCCCAGTTAATGCATCAAATCTGGAATGTGCAGGCTAACATACTTAAACAGATAACCCTGTATGATGAAGTAAAATCATGTGAAGGTAATGCCAATTTGGATTCTTTTTTAAACTCCTAGTTACAACTTGTCTTGAGATGCAACCAAACTGTATTCTGAAGATCAGTGTCTTGTACAAGCTAGGATTTATTACTTGGTGGGTTGTAATTGCTGTCACTTCCTTTCTGGCATTCTGCTTACAAACTTCAGTTTTTTAAGAGGCTCTAAATCTTCTAACGATTCAGATATTTTTTCACACAGAATGTTCTTAAAACAGATACTCCCAAATATCATGAATCCATTGCTGGCAATGGGCATGAATGGTCAGCATCAAGGAGTTCCTATTCTTAGCACTTAATTGAACTCTAATATACCATGGTGGCCATATATATAACCCTTGTAATCAAGGTAACTAAACAGGGATTTGCTCATTAACACTGTAACCTGCTTAACGTATAGAAGCACTTTGTATTTAAAAAGTATAAAAAATATATATATAATTATGTTTTTTAAACTTAGAAATGACATTCCCTTAATGGTTTATTTCCACACTGCTAACACTGTCTTTTTTAATACTAAGAAAATTATGATGCTTGCCTGTTTACGTAAGTATAGAGGAAAGGGTTCTTGCAGTCACTGGCCAGATTTTTTCCATTCTTCAAGGCCTTACTCTGCATACAGGGCATCATTTCTGCAAGTACCATCATCACATTTGTGAGGAAGTTATATTCATACTCATTTGAAGAATGATCTTGTATATTGCATTGGTTCTCAAACCCTTTCAAATTGTCACTTCAGTGCGGCATAAAAAGATGAAGGATGTCACTTCCCATTTAACCAATAGAAGGCTGGTCAGAAGCACCAGGCTGAGAACCATGGTCAAGCAAAAAATTATAACCATTAAATCCAGACCACCTTACAGAGCTGCCAGCAAAACTGTTTCTTTTTACCAGTTTGGAATGACTTTTATACGGGATGTTTTGAAGTTGAAAATTGCTCCTATTTGCAGTTAGATTACTTTAAAATAAAGCTTTAAAATGTACTGAGAGAGACACTTTAAATGTTTTTATAACAGGTCCAGTAGATCATATTATAGAACCATATCCTCCTTTAGTGATTCAGCATGAATAGTATCTTTTAAATATTTGCCTGTTACTGTTTTACTCCGTAATATGACATGATCTGGAACTCCAGCAAATGTTGCTGCACTGATTTTTTTTTTTTTTAAACACTTGACTTTCTGATGTTAATTTACATGAAACCATCTGATTGAAGGAAAATATTGATAAGGTTATTACGAGAATTAATTGAGAGGGTTGAGTGTTTAAGTGAAGCTTGAGGTACTTTTGTAAAAATGTTACTTTTGTCTACAACAGGCAAGAAGCCGACTTGGAATGCTTTTACAGAGCTTAACTTATTGTGCTTCAACAGACTTCTAAATACTGATGGAGGCATTGAGAAAAGAAAACAAAACATTAAACACTTTCCCTTCCTTAGCTCACCTTAACTGACGCCTCTCTTCCTCTCTGGCTTCCTAATCTCATTTCTGCTTGTTTTCACTGGGAGTTCCTCTAAATCACTATGTTTCAATTCTCTTGGTGAGGTGAAAGTTTGCATAGGAGGTTGGAGTCATATATGTCCTTACTTCTTAGTGGGTGACCCCTCCTGTGCCAGGCTTGTCAGTGTCACTACCCCTTGGTATGGTTTATCCATGGACTGTCGTCGTTCCTGGGGTGTGCTTGTTCTTGGTTGGGTCACCCCTGGGGCTCAGTTATTTCAGAGGTGTACCTGCTCTAGCACAGCTTATCCATTGGTTGAAGTCCCATGGAACTTCTCCTCTAGCAGTTTCTCCTTGAGCACCATATGACCTTCTGAGGGTGGATCTTCACACTTGTATCTCCTTTGCACATCTTCCTATGAGCATCTCCTCAGTTTCTCCTCATGTGTTTCTAGCTTTGTTTCCTTAAGAGTATCTCCTTTTTTAATTCCTTGCACCTCTTGCTAGCATTTACTGCTTGTTCTTAAGTGTATTTCAGCAGAGGTGCTGTGCTGGTTCAAGATTTGGCACGTAATGTTTTTATCAGTTTCAGTGCTAGCTAGAAACTGTTTTGACAGGCAAAGGGCAGTTTGTGATTACTGCCATGTGTGCCACCTTTGCAGCCCACTGAAACCCAGCAGTTTATACCCAGGACAGCTGTACACAGTAAAGAGAGAAATGCAAATGCAGCTTCTCCTGAGTTGTTTGTCACTGCTAGGGCAGTGAATTTGTTCAAGAGGTTTTTTTTTTCCCATCTGTGAGCAGGAGGGAAGTGATCAGTATGTATCCAAATGCATATTTGGTAAATTTCATTCATCTCCCCATAAGCTTAATTACTTTAATGATACAATCTTGAAACTTTTGTGTATTTTTATATTGCTTACTTCTGTTGTTGACAGAAATAAGGTGAATATCTTCTGAAAACCAGGATTACTGTACACATAGGAGGCTATCAAAATTTTCTATTATTGTGAAGCCATTCATTGTCCTGTCAGTGGAAGAACATCATCTTCTGCTATGACAGCTATGTTCATTTGCATTCCATTCTAGTACTAAGCTGTTAATTACCATGTAATCTATGTAACTGACATTCCAAAAAAAAAAAAAGTACAAAAACTCTCAGCAGGGTTAGGATGTCCTTTAGATGTATGTATATCTGACCCTTTTGAGGGAGAAGGTTAATATTTCACACACCACTGTTGTAGATTTGTTACTGTTTTTTAAGTTCACCTTCAAAGTTGCACGCAGCAACTATCTTCATTTAATGGCTGAGCAGGTAGATTCTAGAAGGTACTGTCCATTACATTTTTGGTTTTACCTTTTATTCATCTGAGATGTTTGTGTTTAAGAAACTTTGTCCTGGATCAAAAGCAAGGGAGGGTGATCAAAGGCTGATAACACAGAAGTCCCTGTGCTGTTGAGCCTGAAAGAATGGAGTTGCTTCTTGTAATTTCAGCCCTTTTGTGCTGAAAGCTGAGGTGACCTTTCTCTGAATTCTGAGAGCCCGTAGCAGTATGCTGAGTATTTTGCTTTAATAGAATTAGAACATTTCTCAAAACAGATGAAAGTTGCTTTTATTTTTTATCATTTAAATGCTTAATTGGATAGCTAGAGCTCTTCAGCTATAAGCTGTAAGCTGACAACGCCCTAGGGGAAGATGCTGGAAAACAAAATGGCATATTTTTAATGTGATTAAATTGTAAGTTCTAATTTTGCTTGAAGCCTGTGTCTGTCGATTGCTTTTTTTTGTTGTTGTTTCTTTGTTTTGTTCTTCATGGGATTCCATATTTCTTCCAGAAGTATAAGCGCTTATGCAAGTCAAGTGAATCTTCCTTAATGAGCTATATGTTTTTATTCTAAAAAGTCATTTATAATAGTAAAACTGCATATCTTGATATTTTGTGAGATGTTACGCTTGTATTGCAGAGGTTGGATAGATTTGTCTATAAATATTGCTGTCTTAATTGTACAGCATGGTTTTAATTTAATGTTACTGTTCAATATTTTCTTCTTATAGAAGAGTCTCATGCCCCCTTTTTGTATAACATGTTTTAATAAATGTTATCTGTCAACTTTGTAATGTTTTCTTAAGCCTGAATGAAAGGAATGCATGTCTAGTACTAGTACTTAACATTTCACTTTCACCAAATTAAGTACTCAAACAATACTTCAAATCCAAAATTTGTTCATATAAAACTTTATTAAATATATAAAGAAAAAGTTGTAGTGTGTTTTCTTGAAATACTGAGCATGCCACCCTAGCCTAAGAAAACACTAAACAAAAAAACTGATTTTAAAAACTGATTTTTAAAATAAAGGTAGTTGTTAAATTTCTGGAATTGATTCCAGTTTTATTTGCAGCTTAGATAATTGTCACGTGAGTCTTAATTATAATAAGTACAAACTTATGAAAACTCCAAAACACTGACTTAGCAGTAGCAGCAAGCACACATTCAAAATGCCTACAGGTTTATTAGAAGTAGATACAGATAATACAGATAATCAGCTAATCAGATAATCTAATTTTTCTTGTCAAAGTATGAAAGAAATTTCTTGCTGTGTGAATGTATTAAAGATTAAGCTTATGTTCCTCCGAGGATTCCTCTTCTATCTAAATTTAAACACTTTTACCAAACATTTGTATTGTCCAACCTCTATTGGTTCATTCTTTATGGAGCTGTCATAGCTGATGCATCTTACTCAGCATGTCAATGCTTGCTATCTAAACAATAAATCACCTTACTTTTATTTAATGCATATTGAACTGATTTTTTTGGTAGATCAGTATTTGTACACCACAGTCCTCCTTATTCAGCAATTTTGAACAGAATATTACACAAGGAAATTTACTCACTATTGCTGTTAGCTACACTTTCTGTATACACAAAAGAAAAAGCCCAGAGTATTCTGCCTGTTCAGCATTAGTCATTTGATTTTCAGTAATAAGTGTCTTATTTAAGTTTGCTGTTTATGCCCTGGTCAGCTTACTCAAGCAACTTTGCCGCGATAACGTGGAGCACCTGATTTCTGAAGATCATCTTCTATATGCTTTACAGGGAGAGAAAGACATGCCTTCAGAAGATAAATTGTGATGTCTGAGTTGCAGAAGGTGATTATCATAGCAGTAGTTGTCCTCCATGCAGCATTACAGCAAGCTGTGAGTGTAACAATGAACTGTTGCTCTCCCTATGCATGCTATGAGCATGTGCAGGGGTGTAAGGGAAAAGGACAGGGTACCGCAGATGACCATCAATTTTATGACGCTCAATAGAGGCGGTTCACCCTCAGCCGGGGTGCAGAGGAGTCCTCTGCCGACCTCTCCCAAAGATTTGCTTGCTGCCTCTCCGTGCGCTGGAAATGGATTTGTCATCGACATCGCACCTGGCAGCCAGGGTGGTTGTTTTTGGGGGTATTGGTTGGTTTTTTGTTTTCTAAAAAGCTCTCAAAATGCATCCGATCATATATTTCCAAAAATAAGTGTTTTCTGGTGTGATGCTAAGCCGTTTGTAGTTTTTGTTTTCTTTTTTCCAAATTCCTCGCCGCTGTTAATTTTTGAATGCGTGTTATGAAGCCAAAGACTGAGAATTTTAGGACTGTACGTGCTCGTGTTACCCAGAAGCTTTGGGCACGGCTCTGCGCCCTCTGGCAGCTCTACTCCGCGGGGAGCTGCGCGCCGCCCAGACTCCGCCAGCCGCGCTCTGTCCGCACTCGGCGGCGCCCTCGGGTGGGGCAGGGCGGGGCGGTGCTGGCGCGCGTCACCAGGAAGCGGAAGCGCCGCCAGCGGAATTATTTCCGGGTGCGAGGAGCTGTGGGAGCGGGCGGGAAGCGACGGTGGGAGCGGGCAGGAGAGGGGCCGGGGACCCGCCATGTGAGACACCCTGACAGCCCCAGGTGAGCGGCGGGCGGGCCGGGCCCCGGGGCTGCGGCGGTTCTCCCGTGGGGGCGGAGGCCGCTCTCGAAGCGGGGGGTTCCGGCCCCTGACAGGCCCCGTAGGGGCGGCGGCCCCGCGGGACAGCCGCGCGGAGCTCCCGGTCGTGCCGCCGTGCGGCCGCCGCTGTCGCTGTCGCTGCCCCGCCCTGGGCCGTGCGGGCGGCGGCTGCGCTGCCGCGACCGACCCCGGCGCCGCCGAGTTCGCTCTCCTCTCAGCTGCATCTCACAGGGAAGCTGTCGCCGCGTAACCTGGGTCTGTGACTTACGTGGTTCCGATTTGCAATTAGAGAGGACGAATGCGAGTGCGCCCGGGCGTTTTCTTAGTCTGAACGGGGCACGGCATAACGGGCGCCCCGGGCCCGGCTGGCTGCGGTGCTCCTGGACCGACATCGGCTGAGGAGCTGCTGCCAGAAGTTGGTACGCCTTTCGACTGCCGCTGCTCTGCTTGAGGAGTTGGAAGTTCTTGTTAGGACTCGGTCTGTGCAGTTACGAGGGCCCTGCAGAAGCTCTGAGGCGCACAGCATGCACGATTAGGTTCATTTCAAAGTAAAGCAGAGTTTAAGGTGAACCTGGAATAAATTGGAACTGCCCCATAAACGTGGATATGGGAAATTCCAGACGTGAGGAGGGAGAGGAGGAAAAAAAGTGGTGTAGATATATGCACAGTATATACGCATAATGCTAGCCAGTTATGTCTGTGATAATTAATGATTTTTCGTTATTATATATAAAAGCTCAGTCTTCATGCATTTAATAAAGGCCTGAGTGTGGATATATTGCACATCTGATTGTGCAGTCAGTTGTTCATTTGATTTTAATAACAACTTCTCAAGGTGTACCTCAGTTGTCAGACATTTAGGAAATAATAGGAAGCGTGGGATGTAACTATTCAGGATTAAATAAACGGTATTCTGATGCTTCCATATTAGGAAGTTGGTGCGCAGAAGAAAAGTTTGTGGTTCTTACTTTTAAGTTCTTACAAATTTGAGGCATATTATCCTGAGTGTGCCTTTATTTTACTTATCTGACAATACTTTTGCTGATTTTTACTTCTAGTTTGCCTTCTGGTATTTTTTCCCCATTTTTGGGACTAGATACAAATTTTTAATTGCTCCTATAGTAATAGATTTCTAAAACCAATGTTTAGAGACTATTTGTATTTAGTTTTCTAATAATTAAGCAAACCTTTATTCAAGCATCAGTTGTTTCACATTAAATGCTTTGATCACTTCCACACAGGCAAGCAATTGTGAGGAGTAAATATGAGAATAAGGGAGGAAAGTGGCCCTCAGACCAGCAGTCTCATAACTGCTGTCTTTGGATATTTGCTCAAATAAGAGGTTTTCTGTTTTTTTGTTTTTTGTTTTTTGTTTTTTTTTAATGGAAGCGCTTAAATGGGCAATTCTAATAATTGCTTTGATGCTCCATACTGAGAGCTGAGAATAGCATTGTTTACAGCATGAGCACTTGTGTATGTATATGTACATGTATATAACTGAAGTGGTTTTAATGTTAATATTAAAGTTGCCCATTCCTTCAAGTGTTTTCTCAGGATGGCGAATATGATGTTGTCTATGTTCTGTACGCACACTTGTTGCTGTGCCTGTAAGGATACTCATCCTGCTGTAGTCAGGTGAAAAATAAATCATTTTCGATTCCTGTTGAATAAATGTCAGTATTTGTTAAGAATTCTCTACAAAAAGTATAGAGGGTTAAGGTATTGCTCATCCATGAAAGTGATGGGATTGTATTCTGTGATACTTTAGGATAGCAGAGCTTGCCTTACAGACATGAGTTTTCCTTTGTTTTGTATTATGCATGTTTTGTATTTTGAGTAAGGTGTTGCATATCTATCCACAGAAAGAGAATAATTATATTAATTTTCACTGCGGCGTTTTGATGACTGCCCATGAAAAGTATTCAAGAACTAGATTTGCTAGTAACTGCACTTTGGCTTGTATTGACTAGCTTTAGTTTCTGAGGCAATATGGGTTATCCTGCGTTTTGTGAGGTAATGTAATGAAATTTTAAATTTGCTGTGTAGTCTCCGCTATTGTAACAGATAGTTTGGACTAAAATATACAATCAGTGAAGCACTTATTTTCAAAGCTCTTTTGAGATTAATAGTAAAGTATGTGTAACCTTTACTGCAGTCTCTTTAGTACAGATAATTCACTAAAATTCACTAATTCAAGTTTCGACAAAAATGGTAATATTTCTTTAACTCTCAATGGATACTTCTAGCTTAGTTCAGAACTTCCCAAAACTTGAAACGTTCTGTGACTTAAATGTATAGGTTGATTTGTGAATTTGTGAATAGACAAGATTGGGAGGAAAGAGAATTTAAAATCCTTTTTAAAAAATTATTTATTAAAAAAAAAAAAAGAAGAGAGAACTATTTGCTTTCATAGCCATTTATTTTTGTGAGACTGTAGCAGAAATGCTAAGTCATGGCCTGAAACAGTGATTGAGCACCTGGTAGGAAGGCAGGGCCAGCCCAGAGGAGCTCAGGTGTGTGCGATGTACCTCAGTGACTGGAAGGGATAGAGCCAGGATCCACCCCTGCCCAGACCTCATTTAAGGGTTGGCAGCAGAGGCAAAGGGTATCTCCATGATCATAGCTGATATGGTAACATTCATGGGTTAAAAATATTTTTGAATGATAATGTGTTTCTGCAATAATGTCTTAAGCTCTCACAGTGTAGTAGATACTGAATACTACAAAATATAAGGAAGGATAATTTGAATTATTCACCTCTCAAAGAGAACAGCGAATTATATATCAGAGCATGAATGACGTTAAACAGGTGCAGACTTAGAAGCAGAAATTAATACCATACTGGCAAATGCACAGCTTCATGTTGTTACAGGATGCTTCACTGGTGTTACTGTATGATGTCAGTAAAATGAAATACCAACTGTGTTTTGTCACTATCTATTCTTGTTGGCTTTTTAAAAGCGTAATTAGAGCTTCTGTAGAACGTAGTTTTAAAAGTAAGTTGTGTTTTTGAACTCTAATGAGAAATGTTTAATGCATTATCGTTCTCATGTTTACAGGTTACTTCGATGAACACTTAAGACATAGGGCAGCGATCCACTGCTAACAATTCATACTATGACTTATGTTCACTGTATAAAACTCCAATGAATAAATATAATGCCGATGCAAAGAGATTTATATTCTTTTGTGTGTGACTGGATGATCTCTCAAAGAAATAAGCAGAAATTTAACGTAGCACTGCTGAAACTTAGTCAACTCAATCAAATCTGAGTTGCACACTGATGAAATATGAAAGCCTTCAGATAATTTATTGTATATGTGCCTATGAAAATGTTAAACAGTTTGATCCGTTTATGCAGGTTAACAAAAGATGCAGGCAGGTGCCCAGAGTTTGACTGAATTTTTACAGTACTTTATCTAGTGTTAAACTGTCCAATAGACAGAGATGGAAGCTGTCCAGACTGGTGTTTGTCATGACTGTATTTTAATGTCTTTCTCAACCAAGCTTTTTTCAGTTTTACCAAATAAGAGTCCTTAAGGAAGTATGAGATAAGGTGAAATGCCGCTGGCTAAATAGGACAAACAATTTCTGCACAGTCTACATGAATAATGAATAACTTCTAATAGAATTAGGGTAAAGCTTGACCAGGTTCTTGAGATGAAGGATCTGCAAAGATGCAGAATTACGAAGTGTTGTTGGTGGAGACTGGTCTTAGGGTTTATACAAAGTCCTCAATCCGGGTAACACATCTACCCATGTCACTTCAGGTCATCAAAAGCCCTTCAGTTTAGCTGAAGTGTTCAGTCAGGAACGTTGCATTTGTTTATAGTACATAAGCCCCACAAATAAAGATAGTAATCAACGTTTGGTTAATAAGCAAGCCTGATGACTGGCCAAATGAGAGTGGTGTTGACAGGCATGCATCCTAACTCCTGAAAATTCAATCTTTCCCATGGCATGGACAAGCTAGAGACTTGAATGGTGATTCTCTGCACAACATGGAGGGATGCTTAGAATGCCTAGGTTTATCTTCCTGTTTAACCATTCACTTGTGTTTTATGTTTGTTTTCATGTTAGATTTCTGGTCTGTCTGGCTTACTCTTAAGCACAGAATCTGTGAAAGTGATTCAGTGACTGAAAGAATTGTCCTGCCAAAGCTGTCTTTGCATGGATGGCTGGGATCATGTAATTTCTGAAAACCTGATCCTTATTTCTATCAAATGTAAAATCGTGTAAAACATCTCTTGTCCTGGTTTTAAGTATCAGTTACTAAAACTCCAATGAAGCACAGTTTACTGAAGTTTTCTCAATAATGCTCATCAGGTCATGAAGGAGGTTATCTTGTTTCTCATCTATTTGTAAAGACAGCAAACCTTAGTTTTAGTGACAGGTGATACAGCTCCAGTTTTTACTTGTAAGCTTTTTATAATATTCCTATTGACTTTTGTTTTTAGAGTGCGTGAATTTTCATAATTCAAGTTGTTCATGTGCATTATTGCAGCATGCAACATAAGACACAAATAGGAAAAAAAATCTACTAGTATGTTGTGATACATTGAGCATGCTTCCTGCATCAGGAGTCAGTGAGTGGCATTGAAATCAGATTGGATGTTGGTCCAATTGAAAGAGCAGATACAGTGGCTATATTGTGTGTTTATACTTCTGTGTTAGTAGGAACAAGAATAACACTGGAAGTCTGAAGATTCTTGGGTACTTAATTATATTATATATCTATATTATAGAGTGCCTTTCTTTAGATTTTATTCTGAAATTTATACATTTATTTAAAACCTCTTGGAACACCCTTTCCTGTTGCATCAGAAAAATGAGTACTAATGGGATTAAATGTGTGTGAGACTTTAAATGGTAAATTGTCCTAGCTAGAAAGTGATTGCTGTGATAGATAAGCTTCAGAGCCCTGATCGTGGTTTAATTAAAGTGAGAGGAAAGGAGGAATAAATGAAAATCACAAAAAGAAGCTTAAAAAAATCAAATGTTCACTGGTGATTCCCACACTTTTCCTTCAAATAGCACTTTGCATATTGACTCATTTTTTATCAGGAAACCTGACACACTGAGTAAACAGTTTAGAATTGAGTCCACACTTAACTGTTTCCTTCAGTTAGGATTTCTTTGTTTGGGATGTAAATATTGAATGATGGATTTACTTAATAATTACTGAGATTATTTTATAAGGAGGTAGATGGTTTTTCTAGACTGAAATGCAGCTGATGAGAAATTTATTGCAGAGATGAATATGCTATGTATCTAGACCTGAGGAATATAGTTTTTAAAAATATCTGTGTGTGTGTATACATACAGACATGCTTTTGTTACTTTTCCTTAGTAGGTTTTCAAAATTGTGTGAAATACCTTCCAAAAATAATTCCTGGACAACTTAGATGTACAGTTCCCTGCAAGTAGCAGTGTAGTCTCCTGCTTCAAGACAGAGTGAATACTGTGATGTTTTTGACCTGCCTGGTGACTTTAATATTCTTTTGAGAGCGTGGGATGATTATTCTGTAGTCTTTACCAGGGAGTGAAATTATAAAGTTCCTTTTAGCTTTGGTATATGCTGTCCAGTGGACCCTGTCATGTGTTATAAACAGTTGTGTTCTGTTTATATCCTATATAGGGATAATTTGATTGAAAGCATTGCAAGAAATTGGTAGATTGAGACTCTACTTCTCATATTACATCAAATTTTAATACTGACAGTTTTGTTGTAACACACCTTGAACAGTTCAAAGTGGTAATTTAACTTCAACATGCAGAAGTGTTTATTTTTGAAATAGAAAACTCTGTATTCATTCTCAGTTGTCAATGTTCTTGTTTTTCTTTCAGATTCCTCTTTACATCAGTAGAAATGGACAGCAGCAGTTTCATTCAGTTTGATGTGCCTGAGTACAGCAACACTGTTCTGAGCCAGTTAAATGAACTCCGCTTGCAAGGAAAGCTGTGTGACATAATTGTGCATATTCAGGGTCAGCCATTTCGAGCCCATAAAGCTGTCTTAGCGGCCAGTTCGCCATATTTTCGTGACCATTCAGCATTAAGCACCATGAGTGGCTTATCAATATCAGTTATTAAAAATCCCAATGTTTTTGAACAGTTGCTTTCATTCTGTTACACTGGAAGGATGTCCTTACAACTGAAGGATGTTGTTAGTTTTCTAACTGCAGCTAGCTTTCTACAGATGCAGTGTGTCATTGATAAATGCACGCAAATACTGGAGAGTATTCATTCAAAGATCAGTGTTGGTGATGTTGACTCTGTTACTGTTGGTGCTGAAGAAAATTCAGAAAATCGCAATGGAGTTAAAGACAGCAGCTACTTTGCCAACCCTATTGAGATATCTCCCCCCTATTGCTCTCAGGTGCGACAGTCAACAGCAAGCAGTGATCTTAGGATGGAAACTACTCCAGGCAAAAGTCTACGTAGTCGACTGCAAGAAGAAGGGCATTCAGATCGAGGAAGCAGTGGGAGTATCTCTGAATACGAGGTTCAAATTGAGGGTGATCATGAGCAAGGAGACTTGATAGTAAGAGAAAGTCAGATTGCAGAGGTGAAAGTTAAAATGGAAAAGTCTGACAGGCCAAGCTGTTCTGATAGCTCTTCCCTTGGTGATGATGGATATCATACTGAAATGGTGGATGGAGAGCAAGTAGTAGCAGTGAATGTTGGCTCCTATGGGTCTGTTCTACAACATGTTTATTCATTTACCCATGCCTCATCACAGGCTACTGGTGTGTCTGAAACTTTTGGAAACCTTAGCAATTCAAGTCCTTCAAGGTCAATGCTGAGCTGTTTCAGAGGGGGTCGTGCACGCCAAAAACGGATATCTACTGGTCATTTACATAGTGATGTTCAAGGCTTGGTGCAAGGGACTGATGGTGATTCCATGGTGAGTAATACAGGATATGAAAATAATCCACGGGAAAGAAATGCAAGAAGTCACTGGTATCCATACAATGAGAGACTGATTTGTATTTACTGTGGGAAGTCTTTCAACCAGAAAGGGAGCCTTGATCGACACATGCGATTGCACATGGGAATAACTCCTTTTGTGTGCAAATTCTGTGGGAAGAAATATACCCGCAAGGACCAACTTGAGTATCATATTCGCGGTCACACAGATGATAAGCCCTTTCGCTGTGAGATCTGTGGCAAATGTTTTCCTTTTCAGGGTACACTAAACCAGCATTTGCGAAAAAATCACCCTGGGGTAACAGAAGTAAGAAACAGGATGGAGTCTCCAGACAGAACAGAAGCATTTGTGGAACAGAAAGTAGATAATGATGCTTCAGCTTCTGAAGCCATGGATTCTAGTATGGAAGTTCATGCAATGTCTAACACGTCAGATTAAAATATTACACTGTAAAGTGCAAAACAAACAAGCACATTAATGATATATTTTAAAAATCTTATTCTTTTGGTAGTCTTCATTACAAGTATAAGAGCCTTTTAATTTTCCTGATCTTCTGGAACTTTTTTTGAAATAGTTTCTGGAAAAGACTACATAAATATTCTTTGTTTTTGTAGGAGGCTGGGTTGGTGGGGTTTTTTTTCCACTTTTGAAAATGCTGAAATATAAAAGACTGTGCTAGGGAACAGATGGGAAGAGTCTGATAAAGTGTCCCTACTGGTTGATCTGGTAAGACACAAATTCCAGTGGAGAAAGATATTAGAATATGATTTACCTCTCTGCTGGATACACAAAGAAACTGTAGTCTTTATTTTATTTTGCTTAATTTCATAAATCCTATTGCTGATAATGAGGGTTACGTAGCAGTGGGGAAAGAGAATATTACATATTTGATTCCTTCATTTGTACCATTGAATTGTTTTTTTCTTCCTAACTCTTTTTGATAGTCTGTTTATATATATAAATTTGCTTTATATATATAAAATGCTTTCACTTTTCCTATTCTGGTTGAAGTGAATGTAAAAATATGTGAAGGTTTATATCATGTACCATCCTTTCAACTGCTAGATCTCCTCTGTCTAGGATTTAGGACTTCGGACTTTGGGAGAATCTTTTTGGTTTTAGAAGAATGTTTGGTTTTCCTTTTATTAAGCTATTACTTTGTGTGCAAATGAGAGCAAAGTGTATTACCTTGTTTTAATAGCTTTGCTCTGTAACATTTGTAAACCAAATGCCATAAATCTATTAAATTATGGTTAAATTGTTAAGGGGTTTTGTTAGTTGTCCAGAACATAAACTGGACAACCTGTGGTGCTGACCTTTTTATATATATAGAGATAGATATATATCTATATATATATATATATATTTAAAAAAAAAAAAAAAAGAAAAAGAAAAAAAGAAAACTAATAGCAAACCCAAAAGTAGCATTGTGGTTTTTACTGGCCTCAGAATCTACCTTCATTTCGTACTGTAAAAGCATACCAGGTAATTAAATTTAACTTCATCGCTCTTCTTGGTTGGTTAATGCTAACCTGAGAGATATTTTGTAGTTTAAACTATAGTATTTCCAAGCAGTATTTAATAGGTCTCTTCATAGAGAGCTGTTTTCAGGTGCACAATGACTTCCTACTTACAGCTCCAAGTGACATGTCAGCACTTGGAATTTGTACTTTTTTGTATTAAAAAAATAAAACAACAAACAAATACGCTATGGGAACTTCAAGCAATATGTCTGTTATTTCACATGCAAGTATTACAGAGTTGCTGTGGCTTCCCTCATATCTTCAGTGGTTGTTTGCTGCATAAATGAATTACCAACAACTTTTAAAATACTCTTTGTTTTACCAAATGTTTTTGTTGTGTTATTTGTTTTTTTTAATATGGTGCTAACTTTGTTGTTTAGGTCAGTATGATATATTAAAATGTGAAATGTAATGGTAACAATTAAGGAAAATTAAAAAAAAATAAAAATCACACAATAGTGCTTAAGAGACCTCAAAAGCATGAGCTGGCAAACACTACTATGTAGATTCTACCTTATAAGCAAAGTGAAATGAATCATATACTTCTTTAAAATACATGTTTTATATGGTTGGGCCTTATTGTTTAGCAAATAATGGAAAGATAGCTGTGAATTATGTCTATCTGTTGTCTAAGTCCTGAAATTTAGAAAATAAAGGCTCATTCATAAGTTAGAGAAAAGCAAAGAGGTAGGTTTGCTATCTTGTGATGCTTTTTGGGCTCCTCTGAAGTTGGGGCATTTTTGTGCAGTAGCTTTATTGAATACACTAGTTCTTAATATTGTGACAGTCTGCAATAAGAATTCTGTTAAATACCTATTTTCAGTATAAATCCACTGGCTCCTTGGGGGCAGTTTTAATTAAATGCAGTACCTAATTTGCCTGTTTGTCTTGAAACTGCCTAAAAAAAAGAGGTACAGGGAGATGGGACATTGTTTCTCTCCCTGAATCACCAATAGAACTAATGTTTCCAGTAAGGGAAATTGTATGTCTGTGTCTAGGGGAGGGAAGGTAGTCTGTATGTTTACCCCCTTTAAAACATGTTCGTGTTTCTGATACTGTTTTTTTTCTTACATGCTTAAGTAATTAAATGAAAAACAAACAAACAAACAAAAAAAACCCAACAACCTGATAAATTAAGCTTGAGACATGCAAAATTTAAGAAATGTACAGTTATTCTTAACCCTTATCTTGGATCTGTGCTGTGGTGCCTTTGGTGTGACTTTTTCCATGGAAGTATGAGTTGAGGATAGCAGGATATGGGGTACTGATTTTATATTTCTTGAATTTCTCTGTGTCACAATCTTAACACTATTTAAATCTAGTTATTTGTATTTGTAAATTTATTGAACTGGTTTGAGTTTACCAAAGAGTGACTTATCCAAAATTGTCTCTGACAAAAGCAAACAAACAAAAAAAGCATAAACACATAATCACTTTGATTGTACAGGTTCAGGTTCAAAACATTGTAACAAGACTGTTAAGAAGCAGGAAGTGATCTCTCTCTTTCTACAAAATCATGATTCAGCAATTTGCAAGTATTACTTGCTCCTATTCATGTTGATACGCCATTTACTTTTTCCACTGCTAGCAGTGTTAAGAATTACCAAGCCATAACACAGTACTGTAAATTTCAACAGTGCTTCAAAAGATGCATACATAGGCAAGTATAAAATATCATTCAGCATTACATTTACACTTGCAAAGTGTGTGACTCTGGTAGAAAACGAACTTCAAACCTGGCAACAGCAAATAAATTGTGCCTTGTCACATAATGGTATGCCAGGATTAACATTGTCATGAAACATGAAGCATTGTCTAATTGAAGTTAATTTCACTAGTCCGCCAAAAAAGAGTATGCTGTGTTATTTTAAGCAGATGATGGAAGTACTGTACAGTGTCTCATTTCTGTACAGTTTTAAGTTAGCACGAAACTGTTACATTTCATTTACAATAAATGCAGAAGTCAAAGTCTGTGAACAAGTATTTGACAGCAAAATAAATCATGAAATTATGTAGGCTGGTTCATAATTGAGTCTCTTCTTAATCTACCTTTTTAATTATAGACAAATGTGAAAACAGCAGCAGTGTCCTTTCCTCTATATGTTTAAACAACTATGACAAACTGTGAAAATAAAGGATTTTATATCTTTGCTAATGTTTGTGGTTTTAAACAGTTATTTTAGTTTACTTAATCGGTTATCTTCTGTATTATTTTCAAATTTGTAAATACATTTAGAAAATAGCTTTGTGAATACAGTATATTAGCAGTTCAGTATGGTCAATAAGTCTCCAAGATTGGCTCTGCTCTTTTTAGTGTGAAATCTTTCAGTAGCATAAAAGATACTGTTGATTCACTGTTCAGCAGAATATACTGTAGGCGTAAAGTGATAGTTTTTAATGCAGTCTTCCCAAGTGTAAATTGATGTTTTATGCTGAAGTCTTTGGTTTACTTTTAGACAAAACAATGAGGCCTCTTATATATTAAGTTTGAATTTTGGGAAGAACAGCAGGAATAAAATCAAGGGCTGGGAAATGATTGAATGAGCTTTACCTTTAAAAATATATTATTTGAATTTTTGTATTAGTTTACTGTGATTCTTTTATTGTCATTTTTCTAAACAGGTTTCAGATGAAACTATTGAAAGGGACTCAAATATGCAACACCTAATCTATTTTCCAAGGGAATTTTACCCTTGAATGGTGCTTTTTGACTGGTCAGGGTTATTTATTAAATTTTATATTTGAAAGTATTTGCGTAATTGTGTAAATTCTTTATATGAATCTGTTTAGTTCATTAATTGTAAACCTCATAATACTCAGTGATTGAATCTGAAATTTAGTAAAGTCATTCAAAATGTTCAAAGTTTAAACTGTGTGCATTTCACATATCTTTTAACAAGTGCCAGAGTAGTTGTATTAAATATTGTAGTTTCAGTATATTTGCACATCCCTGTGACAGCATGAATTTAGTTGTGTAAGTTTACATTTAAAAAGAAAAGAAAAAGAAAAAAAAAAAAAAAAAAAAAGCAAAGGAAACTTGGAATATGTTCCTGTATTTATTTCTTCAGGGGATGTGAGGCTAATTATCAGTAACTGAGCAGGTTTGCTTCTAGTTTACATAAGTAATTCCTACTATGGTAGATAAGATGCACTGCTGTCTCTCCAATTTACATATGCTATGAATTCAGCCTTTGGACTTGTATTGCAAGCCTCTGGTTGTATATCTGATTAGAGGTAGAGCTCTTGCACGATTTTAACAGCGTTTCTGACTAAAAATTTGTATTTTTAAATAACTTTTATTTGTATGGTTGTTTTTCATGATTAATATTTGAACAGTTTGAATGACTTGACTGGGTGTCATGATCTTGCAATATAAACTGGTAACCTCACAACTGCACACTTCATCACCACATGAAGTAAATGAAGCTAGCTAAGCTGATGCTGTAACAATAACTTGCCGTTAAGAATTATTTTATAGCATGAATTTTAAAATATTTATTCAAATGATATTTTACTCTTGTATTCACTTTGGTTTTAGATTTGTGACATGAATATTTCAGTGCTGCTTTATTTTGTTCTGATGAATTTGTTTCTTGCTTGTAAATTGCTTTTTTTTATGGTATAAAGTCAGTGGGAATTGCTGTTTGTAAATTAAAATGCTTCTAGAGCAAACCTCTGTGGTGTTGGTGTCTACATTTAGATATTAGCAGTGGACTTCAGGAAAAGGAGCTACAAAAAGTTGCAGCTTTATACGTGTACCTACTAGGAATCAGAAAGCTTTAGAGACAAAGTATTCTTGAAGTTTCTCTCTTTTTGCCAGCCTAGCTTGTTTAGTTCTGAACAGATTAGCTTTTCAGTATTGCGCTGCAAAAGCTTGTCCAGCAGAACAATGGAAAAAACAGCCTTGCAAACTGTCTGATGGCAAGCCAGAGGTAACTCATTTGGGTAGGGAGGTGTATTTCCTTTCTAGAGCAATATTTTGCTGTGCCATATACAACAGTAGAGCTAATACTGTTCACATGTAGGATACAGCCCCTAACACGCAAGCTTGAATTTAACACAAGTAGCCAACAACTGATAGCTGTTTTCTGCTGGTAGCCAAGCCTTAGCTTCTTTCATGTTAGCTGACTCCTTAAGTACCTTTATAACAAGGAATTTCTAGGAGTAATTAATACATCCAAAACCAAGTGTATGCTATCACTGATTTGCTGAGATAGACTTGTCTTTTCAGGGATGAGCAGAATCTTGAAGAAAGATAGCTGATGCTATTAGATTTTGTTTTAAGTTTCCTAGCACTGTTCCCAACTTTCCATTGTGTGTGGGGTGTTTGCTAGTAAAGACTTTTGTTCTATAATAAAGCTGAATTAAATTTATACAAGCTATAAACTTAACAGGCACCAAAGAGTGCATTAAGATTTTAAAAATATCTGTAGGTTTAACAGAATTATTCAGATATTCTTTGGCTTTAACACTTGGAAATTATTCAGGTTTTTCTCTAACTCCATTTTTCTCTAGCTGTATTTTTGCTACATAGGATCCTAACTTCATCCAGTTTTATCTAGGGATACACCACTGACCTTGAATAGTTCAGATTTGTTTGAAGCTGTAATCCATGGCAATAATTACAGTGCCATAGTACAGTATGTATGGTTAAACTTCAACTTGCTTGTTTAAAAATTGCTCCTAATAACGTGGAGAATAGGCTGTTTCAGCTGAAATATCCGGTAAAATAATTGTATTGTATAGGGCAAAGTGACTTATTTCAATTGCACTAATTTTGTATAGACTGAAAAAAGTATTTTCTAGAACAATTTCAATTAATGCTGACAGACAAACACACAGCAAAAAGTAAGGCTATTGAAACTACTTAACGTTTCCTCATTTCAGTAGCAAACAGCACTTCTTGATCCAAATTAACGCAGCCAGCCTGAACTGCTTATCAGAACTACATTTGATTCTTTTTCTTCCTGAAAAAATGGAAATTTCAGTAGAATAAATACTAAGCACACTTATCATTAGTTATGTGTTTATTTTAGTGGGTACCCACTATCATTTACTTCAGATTTTATGCACAGATGTTCTTGTAATATAGAGTTATAGGATGTTGACTGGCACTGCTATACATCTCTTGCTGGAAGTTATCATTTGTGTAACTTAATCAGCAGAAGGAAAGATATGACCATTCCCGTGTGCAGCTGAAGTGAGGGTAGGATAAACAGCAGAATTGGGTAACACTAGGTAGCAGCAGTAAAAATATTGACAGATATTTTCTCAAAACCTTTTAAGAGATGCAAATCTCTGTTACCCTGAATGGAATGTTAACTCTGAAATTATTTACTGCTAATTTCAGTCAATTCATACTTGACTGCCCAGTGCAAGTGTTTATTTGATGCATTTTTATAGTTTGGTATTTATAATATTCCGAAATACTTCAACTTTTCTCAGCTGGTACATCTGAATTCAGTAATAAGAAAAGCAGACTCTGAGATGGAATACTCATTGAAAGGGTGCTGTAAAACCACTTAGCAAGTCAGGAGTCAGATGACAAATATTATGTAAAGAAGTTATATTAAGAAGGTGAAGGAGAGAATTTGATTTAGGTTACAAAAAAAGTTACGTTCCATACATTTTTTTAAAAAAGTTATGACCTTTATGTACGTGCAGACATACTATTTAAACTTCTGTCATGCAAACTTCCTAAAAACAGAATCACAGAATCACAGAATTGCCAGGGTTGGAAGGGACCTCAAGGATCATGAATCTCCAACCCCCCTGCCACATGCAGGGCCACCAATCATCCCACCTAATGCTAGACCAGGCTGCCCAGGGCCCCATCCAATCTGACCTTGAACACCTCCAGGGATGGGGCATCCACAACCTCTCTGGGCAGTCTGTTCCAGTGCCTCACCACTCTCTCTGTAAAAAATTTCCCCCTGACGTCCAACCTAAATCTCCCTTCCCTCAACTTAAAACCATTTCCCCTTGTCCTGCTGTCAAATAGCCAATGACAATGACAGTTCACAGAATTTATTGCAATAATCATGCACAGAAAATGCAGCCTGATTCCACAGACAGTACATTTTGTTACATCCATGAAATAGCACAGTCCAATTGCGTTGTGCGCAGATTCAGGAAAAATTTAAATCAAATATTCAATGTTTTGAAACGTAGACAGTAACTTTCTATGAAAACTTTGGGAAATGTGACTATATGACTAATGACACATTGCAGTGATGTTTTTATAGTGATATTCTTCCAAGCAATTGGCCAATCTTTCAAAAAACAAACGAACAAACAAACTCAGTACAGCACAGCCCTCCATCTTACCTGTTTTTTTTTTTTCTTCCTTTCTCCCCCCCCCCCCCCCCCCCCCCCACCAGAAGGTGCTGGCTAATTGTTTACAATATGTGCTATTACAGAAGGATAATTTAAGGAGCAGTACATCGCAGCAACTTGAAGTGGGAACTAAAAAAATTTTCAGTCTTTGCTTATGATGCATATCCTCTATGTAGGCAGCTGCTGAGTAACTCCATCCTTAGCAAGGTAATATTTCTATTCAGGATTTCAGAGAGTGCCCTGTTGTAATGCCCGAAGTTGTTCAGGCAATGGACATTATCTCTTCACAGTTCTTCAAGAATAACTTTGAAAATGCTGACCTAGAATGCTATAATTAGGATAAGAGTTAACTACCTTTAACTCACTTGTAGGGTTTTTTTCTTCTATCAGGTGATGGAGCACTGGAACAGGTTGCCCAGAGAGGCTGTGGAGTCTCTTGGAGATGTTTGAAACCCATCTGGACATGGTTGTGGGCAACCTTCTCTTAGTGATGCTGGTTGAGCAGGGGTTGGACCATTCTGTGATTCTATATTTTTGGGAGAAGCTGTCTTTAATGTCCTGGTATAATGAGATAGGACAGATAGCAGGAGCTGATGCCAAAAGTTTTAGAGAAAACTATGAGTAGCTTAGCCATACCTATAGGACAAACTCTAAGGAGTAAAGAGTAGCCTGTGTCTATGGAATGACTGGAGGTACATATGAAATAACTTTTAATTTTTAGCAGCTCTTAAGAAAAAAAAAGATGTAGGGAAATCCCTTTGTGCATTTGGCTTTGTATTTGATCTGTATTTTGGAGTTGTGAGCATCAGCATTCCCAAGCAGATCCTAAATCTATGGTTTGGGTTTGCTTGTTTTAATTTAGTTTCATAATTTATTTTAATTTAGTTTAATTTACTTTAGAAAGTTCATCCATATTTAACTGGGACATCTGAAGATCTTCAAACTGCTCTGGATTTAATAGTTGTACATTAGTTGTTCACCCTATGATAAACAATTGTTGGAGACATAATGCAGTCTCTCAAAACTTCTCTTAAGTAATCTCATTTAGTTTGTGTTCTCTCATGCTCTACACAAAACTTGTCTGATGCACTAGACAGCAATTCTGCATGTACAGAGCAGAACAGAATATCCCGAGTTGGAAAGGACCCATAAGAATTAATGAGCCCAACCCCTGCTTCCACACAGCACCACCTCAAACCCAAATCCTATGGCTGACAGCAGTGTCCAAATGCAACTTGAGCTCCGGTAGCTCTGGGCTGCGCTCACTGCCATGGGGAGCCTGTGCCATGCCCACTGCCCTGTATTACAGAACCTTTTCTAGCCCCCAGCATGACCCTCCCCGACACAGCTCCATGCTGTTCCCTCAGGCCCTGTTGCTGTCACCAGAGAGCAGAGTGAGGAGCTGTAGGCCACCATGAGGCAGAACGAACCCAAAGACCTCAGCTTGATGTCAGACTCTGCCATATCTCTATAGCCCTTCTTTGGACATAGTTTTATATCCTTCTTACATTGTGGCACCCACTCTTGCACTCGGTGCTCAAGGTGAGGCCACACCATGTACAGCACAGTGGAACAATACATGCTCTCACCCAGTGACAGTACTGCATCTGGATCACCCCAGAGGATGGGGGCCCATCGGGTTCCAGGGCACTGAAAATTTACTTACTGTGCATTCATTTCTTGTGTCCAAATTATTTATAAAAACGTAAAAAGAAGTGGCCCTAAAACAGAGCCCAGTATCTATTTGCCAGCCTGATGGAACCCCATCTACTAAATCCCTTTGAGTTCAACCTATCAGTCAATTAATTGCTCATGCATCGTACTGTGTACTTGTCTACCTGTGCTGGACATTTTGTCCAGGACAATGTGAGAAACAATATTGATAGCTTTGTTAAAATAAATAAAAAAAAAAAAAACACAAAAACAAACAAACAAACAAACAAAAAAACCCAAACACATCTACTGGCCTTCCTATCCCATCTTCTATCAAAATGGATAACCTTATTACAAAAGACCTGTGACTACCAGGATCTTCTTTCTCACCCTTCATGGAAACTGGGACATTTGTCATCTTCCAGTCAGCTGAGACCCTTCCAGATTCTCAAGGCTGTTGCAAAATAATTGAAACTGGTCTCAGTGATATCAGCCAGCTCTTCCAGTACCCTGGGATGGATCCCATCAGCACCCTAGGGACTTAGCTGTTGCTCCATTTGGAGCACCAAATCTCTACCACATTCAGTCAGTTGGGAGCTCATACATGGGTATATTGCTACCAATCAAAAAAGCAGGTGCTTTCCTTACAGTGATGGCTGCAGAGTGATCACCTGCTGGATATTTGCCTTTGGAGAAACTGAATTAGAGAAAATGCATTTTTATTTTTCTGACACATAAACTGAATGACTGAAGGTTTCTGTACCATTTTTAAAGGAAGCATTCAGCACTGCAGGTTCTCCTCCAAACATGACAACATTCCAATAAGCACAAAAAGCCCTAGCTGACTCCCTTAGAAGAACACACTGCTGTATTTCATCAGATGTCTCCAGAGCCATTTCTCAAACACGAACACAAAGTTTGACTTGTGGCTCCTGAAGGCTGCAGCGCAGCGCGCGACAGGCGAAGAACGGCTCCCGGTGAGGCCGGAGGCTCCGCTGCCCCGCCGCGACGAGCGCTTCCAGGCGTCCTTCGGCTGCTCGGCGGGGCGGGGCGGGGCGGGCCTTCCCAGGAACCCCAGCAGCGGCACGCAAGGCCTGTCCCACCGAGTAGGCCGGATACGCCCCCCCCTCCGCTGCAACCCTGAGGCTCAACTCGTCTGCCCGACCCGACGCGGCTTTCGTCAGCTGGAACAAACCAGGCCGAGCACCGCGCAGCACCACATCGCAGCAGCCCCGCGCTCCTACAAACGGCGCAGCGCCGCGCACCTGCGGGCACCGGCGGTCCTGCGCACTCGGCCGCTCGCTGGCGTGGCCCCGCCCCGCGGCACGCGGATTGGCGAGCGGTGCCGTGCGGAGCGGCGGTTGGTTGGTGCGCCCGTCAGTCCGGCGCGCCCCGTCCCCTCCCTCGGACCCCCCCCTTCGCCGGCTCGGGCCTCGTTCTCAGTGGCTGTAGCGGGCGGGTTGCGGTTCTCTCCTGCTGCCGGGGCGCTGATATCGAGAAGGTTCGCGGGCGTCGCCCGGGGCCGCGGCCTCTGGGACAGGTGAGACGCGGCCGGGCCCCGCGTCCCGTACGGGACAGGTGTTGCGCGGCCGGGCCCTCCTCGCCGGCACGGGACGGCCGCGCCAGCCCCGCCCCGCCGGGCTGCGCCCCCTCCGCCGCAGCGCACCTTTGGGCCCATCGCTGCCGCCGTCGTTCCCGTCCCCGCCTCGGGCGCGTGCAGCGGGCGGAGCTCTGCGGCCACGGGCCCGGCCGGAGCCCGAGCGCCGGGGGGGAGCGCGCGGCTGCCCGGTGTTCTGTAGGAGGGGCGCGGTCCCCGGGCAGGTGTGAGATGCGGAGCCCCGGAGATGCCCGCCGCCTCGGGACCTCTGCCCCGTGGGAGCGTCCTCGGGCTCCGCTGGAACCGCGCTCGGGCTCGGAGGAGCCGTCGCTTCCTCCGTGTCCCCGCCGAAGCGGCGCCTCGGCGCCGGGCCGCGCACCTCCGCGGCGCGTCCCATCCTTGCCGCTTCACGTTGCCGCCCCTTTTCGGCCCTTCCCTTCCAAGCACCGGGCGCAGGCGGCCTGTTGCGAGCCGTGCGTACCTCGCGGCGGGAGCGGCCGCCGCGCGGACGGTTTGCTGACCGGTTGGGTTTTCAGGGCGTGGAAGCTGCGATAGAATGAGGTTGTTGCTTTGGGGCCCGGGGGTTCGGGAGGTGCTGTGCTTTTCGAGACTCAGTATCTGTTAGCTGGATAATGGAAAGTGCAGACGTAAACCTTCTGGATTTGACTACATCTTCCGCTGAGCTTCAGGACTACATTTGAAAACTGTTTTCACGTAGTGCAGGTTATATTGTTCAAATACTTCTAAGGAGCCTTGGTTGCCTGAGATCTGTTGTCAGATCACTTCAAGTTATTTTTTGTTCAAACTTGAGCCACGCTGCAACAGGCTGCAGGGTGTCAAGACATTGGCGTTTGGTGGAGAAAGAGCTGCTGAAATGCTTGGCTACAGAAATGCAGTGTGTCCCCGGTCTGTAGTTCTATGTATGTGAAAATGGAGCGCAGTTACTCTCATCTTTTTTTGAGAAAGCATTAAATCTGGATTTGTCTGTGTTGGCATCTGGAAAGATATTCCCTCTTTTAAGTACTTTCAGAGTTGAATGTAGCAACCTGTACCTAACAGATGCCTTTAAATTCTGGTTTGTTTTTGTGTTGGGATGCTCATGTTATACTTCGTAATGATTTATTGTATGATTTGTACTTCTTTGTCAGTTTTCTTTGTTTTCTATCCTGCGTGATAGCATCAGTTTAGAAGAGAAATATTAGAAAACTGTATTTTTATGAAGTTGTTCATTTTTTCTGTTTCTTTACCTTGGTTTAGTGAAGGGGGGGGATCAATCTACCATCCATCTAGATAGTTTTCTGTACATACTTTGCTTTTTGGCCATATAAACATTATTTCTAGGTCCTCAGTGCTCTTTGTAATCAATGTTGTATGTGTCTACAAAAGCATATTTAAAAACATTAATGGAGGAAAGCTTTAGAAAATGGAGGAGAGTTTCAGTTATCATGCATACAAATATAAACAAGTTTAAAACGAGCTTGTATAGGAAGCGCAGCTTTTGTCAATCTAAAACTCTAAGAAACTTATTTTTAAAAATATATTTTTAAAGTTTTTAAAAATCTTACTTTTTAAAAATCCATTAGTGACCATGTCAGTTATGTTTTCTGTTCTGTCATTGTTTTCTGAAGTGACCAGTGCCAAGGGCAAACAAAAGGGCAGAGAACTGGAGCTAAAGCTCCTCTTTTTCAACGACTACAAAACGTGTTTTGCTTTTCTTTCAATTCAGACTTCAGTTTTCAGTGCCATTTGTCTGCGTAAGGCTCTCATTCAACGGTCTTTATCTCTTGTTTAAGCAGGGGTTTTCTGAGTTCACGTGGGCCTACTGCAAAGCTTGCCCATGTCCCTGCACCTGGATGGCATCTCTTCCTTCTCTTCTATCAGCTGCACTGCTTGGTTTGCTGCTGTCAGCACACTTGCTGTTGGCGCACTTCATTCCACGATTATTGTGGCTAACAAACCCAGTTCTCTCATCTTGTCCTCTTGCGTCTGAACTATCTTATTTTCTGTCACTGAAAGCCTAACTTTAATTTGATCTTTAGGTCATGTTTATTCATCATAAATATTCTTTTCTGAGCGATATGCTAGATGTGCAAGAAAGTTCTTTTATTTCAATAAACTAACATTTGGTTTAATGTTACTGTAATATCTTTAGGTTTATCTTATGAAATGTCATCTTCAAGTAATGGAAAATGAGTAACAGGTTTAGGTGTTTTGTACGCTGACTTGTGTTTCCAGATTTTTAAATGTTGAATTAGAAAACCCTGCAACTGATATGTGAATGTAGACTTCAGTTTTGCGCTTAGCAAAGCATAGCTGATCCTTCACCAAAGAAATAAAGACAGCATATTAAAATATGCTATTTCCAATTATTTTCTTTTATGACTAACATCTTTTTATTCAATAAACAGTCAGAAATTCGGTATCCCATCTCTTAAGTAAGCATATTTAACTAAGAAAATAAACTACTCTAAGTACTAAAAATCTGTATTTTTCTCCAAAATAAATATTTAGATACTTTCTGAAGAAACATGTCAAACCAAAGAAATTGAGAAGATGGAAACTTTGTGGAAGCTTTCATAGTTCCTTTAGCAGACAGTATGAAATGTAAGGATTTTGATATATTCTACACTTGTCTATGGCATGATTTGAGGTGAGTTATTTTTATAGCTTTGGTGGTGGTGGTTGTTGTTTGTCACTCCTTCATATATTTAATGCTGAAAGTTTCTTTTGTTAACAAGCTTTTCATCAAGTATAGTAAATACCTGGATTATTTTTAAAATGATTTTTGTTGTTTTTGTTGTGTGAAATGTGCTTTATCGTGAACAAATATTGGTCTCAAGATGAAAAGATGACATAGAGGTCGCCTTTAATATTCTGAATATCGATGATAATTTTCAATAATAAATTATTTTCTTCCCTGCATTTGTTTGCTGACATCATGTGTGTCACATATATCTGTTCTTGATAAATTCTGTCTGCCTAACTGGTGTCTGCACCTTCAATAGCAAATGACCTTTGACTATTAACAGTGTGAAGGTGGAAAAACAATGATTTCTGCCTAACTGAAGTGTTCTATCATGCTAGCATTTGTGGAGAGCGTGGCGTTTGCGAAAACAGTTTTTTCAGATGTATCAAAATTTTATTTGGAAAGTTAGTATTTGGAGACATTCAGAGTGAAAGAAACAAATTGAATAGACCGTGTCCCCAAAAAGCAAGTAGACAAAACTGCCAGGGTCTAATTTGATTGACAAAGTTGAGATGGAACGAGAGTGTGCATTATGTTTCTTTTTGGTTGAAATACTTCAGTGGATACTGACTCATTTGTAACTTGGCTCTTTGATTCTTCTGTGATTCAGGGTATTTGGCTTAGGCAGAGCGTTCTTGCTCTGTGTTTATTAGAAGCGCAGATAAATTCTGAGTGTGTGATGAGAAAAGTACCTTTTAAGTAAAGGATTGCTTTCTGTGATGCTAGTATGAACTGCATGTGTTCAATGTCATCAAGGTGAGTTACCAGAACAGTATTTTATCAGGTTTGCTGCTGGTCTTGTTTGCTAAAAGGGCTGTTCTTAATTTGCCAATATAAAAAATAAAATGATTGATTGTATTTTGCCATTCTGCTATGTTTAGTTAAGTCTTGAGGGAACCAAAATGAGATGGTGTTTACCAATAACTACAGCCATATCTGATTGGAAGTTTTACTGACTGATGGTGTGAGCAAGAGTTGCAGGTATTTATCTGGAGAATAATTAGTTATGAAATCCTTAATGTTGCTTCTCATCAGTGTTGTCACCTTCATTTTTGAGTTTTGGAATTTGTCACGCCTTAGTCAAACTAGATGTGGAATTAGCCACCAGAACAATTTGAAGCTGGGAGGATGTCTCCTGAAAAATCCAATGAAAATACCCCAAACATGTTTCAGGTTGGAAATGCACACTTCAAGAAGAAGTGAGTTATATAATAAATATTGCCATAATTCTGTTTTCTGGTAATTTGCAGGAATGTCATGCTTATAAACAAGACAAAACTACTCTATGGTCAGAGGTATTGAGTCTGAACAGTGGCCTACTGAAGATGTGCAACAAAATGGGTTGAATGAGTGCAGATCTACTTTATTCTGTAAGTATTCATCGGTGATTGGAGTGTGTATTTTACTGTTTTTATTTGTTTGAGTTGTCTTTCGGTGCTCTTCTGCTGAAGGAACTTAGAGTTGTGACAGTAATTATTGCAGTAATATTGCAGATATTTCTTTTTCTGTGACTGCTTTTTTGAGACTTACATGAATTTCTAACTCTCTCAAACATATATCTTGTTGTAAGTTAGCAGACTTGTTTGACTAATACTGGCTTTTGTGAGAAGACCTACTTTTCCCACAGAGAAAACTGCAGCTCTATTTTGTTTTGGATCATGATGGTATCAGATCCTTAGAATTGACATTTATTATTTATTCTTTGTTGAGGATATGTATTATTTTTGTAGCTAGCATTGTTAAGCTGATAAATATTTGTCACTTTTTTACCTTCAGTGTTACACAGCAGTGCTTACTCTCTCTTTTTTTCCCCTCTTTCTATCTAATAATTTTCATTTGCTTACCATTTGCTAAGACAGTGGTCATATATTTTTTTTAACTCAAGTAATTATCAGTTAACCACAACAAACAGTTATTCTACGTTATAAATGTTTATTTTATTTTTTTCAGGTGTCAATAGACAACCTCCGTGAGCTGCTTTTGTAAGGGTGACTCCTGCAGAATATCAGCTGCATGTTGTTTGTATTAAGATAAAGCAATTTAATTCCACATAGTAATGCGCCAGCTGCATTTCTGGAAGTAGCCAGAATATATGTAGGAGTACAGTGTTCTTTTGCTGTTCTGGGAAAGTGGGACCAGCAGTTCACAGTCATTCCTTATAGAGTGTCAATAGGAGGCTGAACTGGAGATTCTGATTTGATGGCCTGCTTGGTCTGATGTATGTATTACAGTCAAGTTGCCTTCACACAGTCATCTGTGGGAATGAGTATTGCTTCCAGAGTCATCAGTTTTAAACCAGTCATTTGAGAGGCATGAGGTAGCTTTCTCTGCTAGTGTTAGCATCTGTGTCTAGAGGAAGCCTAAGACAACTGGAGTGAGTAATGTTCTTGAGCATTGTCTTGGCTGATTGCAATATCGCCCTCAGTGACTCTATCAGCTTCTTTTGGTATAGATTTTGTCTGTTACACCTTGTTGGAAGCAGAACCCGCACTCACTGTCACCCTATGTACTGTGACCAGTAGTAATCTCTGAATTCCTCCTATGTGTATATCTTTTCCTGAGTTCTTTGTTTCAGGAACATCGTAGTTACAGTTGCCTTCTGGATCACATTAGCTGAAATAAGTAGACATTTACGCTACCTAAGGTCTTTTTTGTACTTGAATGGTCCCAAAATAACGAACATCTCTATCCCTCAGTTTTGACTGAGGCATAGAAGTCTTCTCTAGATTTACATTGGTATTTCTAACAAATAAATTGTCTCTAAGGCATCTAATTTATTTCTTTTGCAGTGAGTTTGCTGATTCTGTTTGCTCTTGCTTCCTCTTTCCCCCACCAAGAGAGTGAAAGTTTCTCTAATTAAACTATAGTCACTTTTGTCCGTGTATTCACAACAGGCATCACTGAGTAGTCAAAAGTTTATTGCTCAGCAGTTGTCTAGTTATCACCCTGAAGGATTCAAATCTAAAGATCTGGTTGATTCCATATAGCAATCGTTGTCTTTTCCATTAAATGAAGAGTCATCAAAGCATTTGCTTCATTTCCCCTAATTTCTTTCTCCCTGTTTTTTCTTGAGAAATGAAGTTGTGGTGTTTTTCAGAAGTTGGAAGTGTTTGTGCCACACTGTATCCTCATGAATTCTGTGATTTTCATGTAGTCTTTGTGTCAGTCCGTTTATTGATTTGTACGGTTAGCTATTCCCTGATGGTTGTGGGTTTTGTTTGTTGTTGTACTGTGCTTTCACACAAGCACACTTGTTCCTTTGTCAATGTTGAAGGCTCTTCAGTAGCAGAAGTTGTTTTACCAAAGTCATGAGCGCTTATCATTAGTTCATTAGAAAAAATGGGTGGGAATAGAAAAGGGAATTTGTTTCATCTGTTTGTTGTTGGTTGGTTGTTTTTTTTTTTTTTGGTCATTGCTGTTTTTTGTTGAACTGTTCTGTTACTGGGAAGGTGCTGGGCTGCACTAAGAAGAACAATGCCAACAGGCTGTTGGATATGATCCATCTCCTGTACTCAGTACCTGGTTACATAATATCTGGAGTGCTGTGTTCAGTGCTGGGCTCCATAGTTCAAGAAAGTTATGGACATACCGGAATGAGTCCAACAGGGGGCCATGAGGATGGTTAAGGACACTGAAACATCCTTCATGTAATGAGAGACTGAAAGCTGCCTAATGTGGAAAAGAGCAGGCTCATGAGAAATGCTACCAGTGTATAGAGGCACCTGGTGAGAAGATGTGAAGAGGATAGAGGCAAACTTTTCAGTGCTACTCAGTGAATGGAAGAGAGGCAATGACCACAGAACAAAACCAGGAAATGTCATCTAAGCATGAGATTTACTTTGAGAATGGTCAAGCACCGGAAGAGATTGCCCAGAAATACTGCAGAATGGTGGCAATCAAAACACATCTGAACTTTCTTGAGCACCTTGCCCTTCTTGAGCAGATGGATTGAACTGTTTCAGCCTCAGCAATTCTGTAAAAAGATGGGTGTTTAAAGTTATGGATGTTACAGAGTCTCTGAGAGACAGTAGGATTTCTGAATTAACTTTCTGCTGGTGAAGCAGTGAACAAACATGACAACAGTTGTGGTAAATAACTCTTAATGCTAATGAGGGAATATTTATCCATTCCTATGTGGATGTTTTGATTACTGAAGTATAGATTACCACTACTGCTTTGCCTGATTTAGTCACTAGTTGCTACGCTTTACATATCTCTTCCAAAACGCTTGCTCTTTCATCAAAACAGTACTGCAAAATTAACACCTATGATGTTAGTTTGGAATGTTGGAAAATGTGAACAATTAAAGTATTGTCCAGACCTGGGTACCTTCATTGGGACATAGCACAGTTAAGCACTGCCTAGCGTTGTCTTTTTTACTGATTTCACATCAGCCAAGTTATGACACTTTTTCTCCATTTTTCCAAAGAACACTAAAAAATAGATTTTCTGAGTGATCGTGCATAAGAGAAGAACCTAAAAGAACTCGTTTCCATTTTAATTTCTTAAGAATATGCATTTGTCTTTAGTAGATTTTCTCTGTTGTGATTCTATGCTAAAACAAAAAAAATGAAGACGTTTTGAAAATAGGTCTTTTAATAAGTTAAGAATCACTGCTACCTAGTGGAACATTGCAAACACTGAAGTGTTCTAAAACAAATCAGTTTTGGAGAGAATAAGTCTATTTTATGGTTGACACAGAATGAGACATTCTAAGTAGTAGCAAAGGATGCTGGATTTTTTTTTGGGGGGGGGGGGGGGGGAAGGGAGAGGAGGGATTTCTTAATTTAAGGAATGCAACTTCTTGTTTCCAGTGGGAGGCAGAACATGCGCGATACTCCTGCTGTCTTCTAACATTTCAACACAAAACCATCTTATTATTTATAGAGCACTTGGAAACTGCAAAGGCTGTTCTGCTTTTGTGGAAAATACTGCAACTACTAGTCCTTGCTCTAACATAGTGTTTACTGCTTCATGGTATGTTAATGCTGGTTAGCGTGGCAGGCTAGATGTCAACTACTTTTGTTGGGAAATTTAAACATAATGCAATGTTTAACTAGAAATTACTGCTTGAGAGTTTTTCAGTGACAATGAAAAGGGTTTTACAGGGCATATCATAAAAACAAACTGAGCTTTGAATGTTGTTTCTAACCTACTGTTAGATATAATTCAAATCAGTTGTGTACATTCATAAAACCCAAGTAGTTTGAGACCTGGAATTTGAAGTTATTTCTTAAAACTCACTGCAGTAGCTACTGGCATTTGGAGTATTTGTCCTTCTTTCTTCATGATAGAACTTAAAGTACACATGCACCAGAGAGTGGAAATAGGAGAAATCAAACAATTTTAGTAGGAGAAATCTGTTTCTTCATGAGTTAGACTTGATTCTTTGGCAACTTTCGTCATCAGATGATGCTTTTCAGTTTGCTTGCTCAGGAATAGTGCATGTTATTGAAAACTCTTCATTTACCTTTCATTTTGCAGTCTCCTCAGTGACAGGATTCACACATAGTTAACCCAGAGAACGTTAAAAATATTTATATATTTTTATGTTCCTATTTCAATTTGTTGTAGATTGACAAGGCTAATGAGATGCAATTTCTTTGTTAATTCTGCTCAATCTGGTAGTATAACAGTGAATGCTTTCAATTCCTGTACTGAACTTTGAAATACTGTTTTTCTTCTAAGGACATAGCTTCACAGACCAGTATGGGATTTTATATGCTTAATTTCCATTGGGTTTTCATTGTTCATCATTAGCTGTAATAAGATCCTCAGAAAAGAATCTGCATGAAACTACTAGCTTGTTCATGACCTATTTTATCTATAGGTGGTACTGTTGCCTAAAGCACCATGGAACTTATTTTAGGAACTTCTTGGTGAAATGGCTATGAAATAGTCACACAAGACAATTGTCACTTAAAAGGATTTTAGTTACATAAGTGTAAAGGCCTAATTACTTTTTTCTTAACTGTTAGTAGGCAATTATTCTTTTTATTTGTTTTGAATACGTCAGAATTTTTGTCTTGTACAAAATGGCCAAAAGTGTTCAGTGCTGAATTATTTCAGGACAAGAACTTGTTCATATAAAACATTGTGACTAGACAATTCAGCTTCTAGATGCTCATAGGTATGTTTATGTATAGATTGTATGTCATTGTATGTCATGAAAGAATAGTGTATAAAATGATGCTCTTTTCCAAAGGAAGAAGTTGACCACTTCTGCCTTTATAATTGGAAATACGATCCTTTCCACTTCGTAAAAATCACGTGGGAAGGAATGAGAAGTGGAGATTGAGAATTGGTATGTGACCGGATGGAGGCATTTGGGGAAAATAAAGATAGGATCTGGTGTCTGAAGGTACTAAACTCTTCAGAGGCAATTCTGTCAATCAGGAGTAAAGTGATTTTACAGTGCTGTTGCTCAGTGCTCCTGAAGTTTGTGCATTACTTTTCTCCAGGTTAGTGAGTATCCTGTTATAGCATTCAGTAGTTGCTTTTTGAAAAAGTTTGAGGAAATTCTCCTTTAAAAGTGCTTCTGAGTTGGTGTTCTCTGTCACCACAATGACAAAGCAGCTGTAAATTGTTCAGATTCAGAATAATTTTGAGAATTCATTTCATTTTTGTTTTTAAGACAATGACAGTAAGCAAAAGGAATTTCAAGACAAAAAAAGCTGCGTAACTACTTAGAAGTGGAGAAGCAGCAAAACATGGTTCTAGGTTACCTTGATATTACTTTCCCTTCCATTTGTATTTATTAAAAATGCAAAACAGTGGGGTTCTTTTACCTCTTTCAAGCCTCTAGGCTGCAGCTGGATGTGGTGTAAGTGGTGATATATGTTTCACATCAGTGGCTGAATGCAAACACGGGGGTGCAGTTATAACCACGTTATTGTTTCATCCTGTTTTCTTAATACAGTCCCACTTTCCTCTTCAAATACGTTAACTGTACTAACATATTTTCATTTGCACTCTACGCCCACAGCATCTGAATATGATTTTGTTCATGGTTCATGAAGGAAAGAAATATTCTAATGTTGAACATCTGGAGGAATAGTTGTGGAATGAAGAAACAGGAAAATGAGTGCAGTGATCATAAACCAAAGCTGAACATAGAACTCAGCACAGTTTATTGTAGATGTGTCCTTAGGTTGTGACAACTGCCTAAAAAAATTGTGAAAATGGAATAACATTTTTTTTTATCTTGCTGGAGATAAATCTTGAAAACAACATACGTTTGGTGTTACTCACTCACTTGCCTTGGTCAATGAAAGCTAATCATTCTGATGTTTGGTACCATTTTGTTTTTTTTAATAAACCAATCTGGTAAATTCCAGTGATTTCAACCTAGTTTATCAGTGTTCACACGGGGCCCTAGTGTTTTTTAATTGTCTTCACTGAACAGGTGAGCAGCTAATTTGACCATAGGAAAAAACTGTTACCTCTTGGTAATATATTAAAGTATGTTTTTTTTTTTTTTTTTTTAAAGCGTGGTACACTTATTTCATGATTCAGAGATATTAGGAAAACCACAATGAAGTAAAAAAGGTAGTAAGTAAGGTTTGAAATTGGTGAAAGTGTTTGTAGTTTAGAGCTCAGAATGGCTCTACTAGGTCTTATCAGACGTCTGTATATCCTGGTATTTTTTCCTCTGTCAAGAAAACTAATGAGGAATGATCACCAGTGGTTGTTTACATTATTACTCTCATATTTTTTAAAGACATTTTCCTGAATGCTCTGCTAGCATTCAGAATTTATGACATGGGAGCTTTCTTGGCCAGAGCTGATGTCTGTACTTCAGAATCCTTCACAACTTTTTTTGCATAATGAATTTGTGGTCCTTGTCAAATAAATACATATCACTAAAATCAATGTAAAATTGATTCCAGAGAGTCCCACTTCGGTGCCACAGATGACAAAATTTGACAAACGTGGGTAGAATAGTGGCATAGTTGCTGTAGGGATTATTCTTGTGGGGATTTTTGGTTTTGCTTTGATTTGATTTTTTTTCAATTTTACTTGATTACTACAAGGGGAATAAATGCTTACATTAAATATATTTGTTAAGTTGGCAGCAGAGAACTGACAACCTCTGTTTGGTATGTGTATTTGCACCCTGATTCATCCATTTTGCTACCGGCAAAAATGTTAGCTTTTGGTCTCAGGTATTAAAGCACTTTTGTCTCTCTTGTAGTGAATGTTAAAATTAGCAGTAAAACTGACCTTGGGCAGCTTACAAGATCACATGCAGGATTTTCTGTTCCGCAGTGATAGCATTTTTTTAGTCCCTGCACTGGAAAGCCTAGTCAAGAATCTGGAGAAGGAAGAGATGAAAGTTTTTATGGCCATGCTGTAGGTGCCACTTTTGAAAGAAATTCCATTATAAAAAATTGCTTTCCATTTGAGTATCTCTAAGGGCTTTTAACAGGAACAATTCCAGACCCAAAAATAATTTGCAGTCTGTTACTGCTCAAAACAAAAATTTGTTTATATGTGAGATAAAGGAAATTGTTTCTTGGCCAGTTTGAGATGATTCTGGCATCATTTTCAACAGAGATACTGATTAATTTCGCATGTTGGTGAGATTATGTAGAGGGTTGCTGCTGTTTGTCCTGTAAGACTTTGTGGGATGTTAAGTGCGGTGAAAATCTCACCTTTACTAAATAAGCTAAAATAGAAGGTTGTTTTTTGTATTTTGAATTAGTAAATGCTATGGTCAGATTCTATGGTTGTTTGTTTTCTTGGTTTTTTTTCAATGTAGATTTGAAAATAGAGTTGCTCAGGATATCTTTTATTTACTCTTCCATAAAATTTTGAGCAAAATGAATGTTTTTGTATGTGGAAGCACAAGTTGTATTTGTATAACTGATTTTATTTTGAAAATTTTTGTAGGGTTATTATGAGTATCCTTACTATCTGAATTCCTGTAGTCAAATCAGCTGTTGTTTCAGTTGTGTCTGTTTGTATAGAAGTTGTTTCTTCTGATTGAGTGACAGTTTAATTACTGATAACTTACATCTACCTCTGTCCATGTACTTATCCTTTAAAGCATTGACTACTAAAATACATACAAGGAAATACAATCAGATTTCATGATATCAGGAAGATGATTCTTTGCTGAATTCTTAGGAATACGGTGTTTTGTATTTATTTGTACTTAAAGATTGAGTGGTTCTCTTGTATAAGAGTATTACTGTTGTGTTCAACATCTGTAAAGCCAGTGCTGCAATACGTTAGTGGGTTTTTTTGTTGCTTGGTTGGTTTTTTTTTTCATTTTTCATTCGACTCTTTGTGTTTCTGCAGCAGTGTAGCTGGAATGAATTATTTCAACCAACTAGACAGAGGTAATGTCTTCGTTGTATCACTTATGTGAGGTTTTTTTGGCCATTCTGTCTTTGGATTCTGGAGGAAGCTTAATGTGGTATATTATGCGTGTGAAGTCCCAGGCCAATTTGGAATTGAATTTCTGCTTGAAGACCATTTGAAAATTTTTACTTCAGACCATGCTGGATTATCCAGGATCCCTGAGATTCTGCCTTCCTACAGTGGAGAGTGATGCTGACTGGTTCTCTGCTCTGGAAAATATCTATTCTTTGTGACTTGACAAAATCCTTTCAGGCACACACGTGTGTAAATATTAGTGGAGTTCTGAGCAGCTATTAATCTAACTTCTGTCTTACAAAGATACAGTCAGATTTCAATTACCATTTATAAGAGTAATTAATGCACTCAGAAGTGATAAGCAGGGAATTGTGAGGAAACACCATTTCTTCAGTCAGTTGTTTCAGTTTCTTGACTGTAAACATGTTCTGTTATCCCACAGTTTCTGGATGAATGAATGTAGTTTTTACGTAAAATCTAATTCAACTTAAATGCCAACCCTTTTATTTTTTTTTTAAAGCAAACAAACAGAACTCTTATTGAGTTAATTGAAAGTGGAAATAAGGACTTGGCAGAGCTTTAATGATACTTGCTTACAGTCCTTTAGAGCTGGTACCTGAAAGGCAAAGAAAGGATCTAGCCTTTACAATTACATCATTTCTAAGATTCTTTTCACAGAGAAAAGAACAGTGAAATTTCTTGTGTTTATTTTCATGAATACATTTGCTTTACAGGAATTCTGTTTTTGTCATGTTGTATTTCCAGTGCTGGTGGAGCTGAAAATTTTTGCTTCTTGGTGCGAGCATGTATAAAAGGAATGACTTCATGGCCAATGTGATGGTTGCCTCTGTCACTCCAGAGGTACAGTTCACTGTTATTTTTTGTTTTGTTTAATTGTATTGTTTCATCTCCATTATCAAAACAAAAGATTTGGTTTGTTTCAAAATTCAGAGAAGCCCTTTTGCACTGTAGGTCATGTCAGTTGTGTTTCTTATGAATGGTGTAAAATCCCTGGTGGTGTTCAAGAGGCATCTGGATGAGCTGCTGCAAGATATGCTTTAGTAGCTTAGTGGGTAGTAACAATGGTAGAAAGATGGTTGGACTAGATGATCTTGTAGGTCCTTTCCAACCATGTTCTATGATTCGCTGATTCTGTGATTAATATTTGACAACGTGGTAATTTGAGCTCCATGGTTCTGAGCCTATTCTTTTGTTGTTGTTGATAATGACAATAACTGATTTAGATTAGTTTTAAGTAGTATTTTTGACCAGTTACTGCATAATGTACATTTCTAAAAATACCAGTACCTGTTAACAAGATAAGAACAATGTAGCGTACCACCCAGATAGAGGCAGTCAGATATATTCCATCTGGTTGGTTTTCTTTTTTGGGGGAAGAAATTTACTAGTCTACTAGTAGTCTGTAAGATGGGGTTCATTTTAATCCTTTGTATCCTCTGAAGACCAGGCGACAAACAGTGATCTATATGATCTGTGTACAGATGGTGGGCTGTATTTGTTAGGCCCAAGATAGCCAACTGAAGAATGCTTAGAAATTAGTTATCCCACTGATTTTCTCTTTTTCTACGCAGTAAAGCACGTTTTAAATGTATGATTGGGATTATATTTGCTTTATGAATAAGGTAATGTTTTGATGACATTCTTCCCTACTTGAGAAATTCTACTTCTTGTTCCCTTAAGAAACCTAAAGAACCATGTGAAGCAACTTTTTTCATAGTGGCACCTTCTGCACGCAAAATTTGAATCCCGTGAACTTCAAAAGCTATTTAACAAATCAAAAATACATGATACAGGTGTGGCCTGCAGAAGATTTTTCTCAAATATGATATAAATGCCTTCTTCTCTCAAGATGGGAATAATTTCAAACTGGATGTGTAAACACAGTTCTGGTTCCCTCTTAAATTAAAATTCCTGTTTAAAATGGTGCGAAGAAGCCATTTGTCAGGACAAAAATATCTGATAGCTCAGAGCATAAGTAGTCTCCATGGTCAGACCAAAGATTCTTCTAATCCATTATTCTGCCTTTGAAAGTGACCAACTGCAAATGCATGAAGAGGGGCATAGGGGCAGTACAAGCACACAGGAAACATCCCCCCAATGCCATATGTTTGCACCCTAAGGGCTTCCTGAGGAGAATGTTCTGGTTAGTACTTCAGTTACATTTCAGAACTTGTCAGTTTTCCCTTTTTTTGTCCTTGCCTTCTCTGTGTGCATGATTCAGATCTGCCTACAATTCCTACTCTTTGCTTGGTATATTTAATTGAAACATTTCCACTGAATATGAATATTCAATATCCCAAGTTTGCCTTTATGGGACAGCTCTTTTACCTGTATTTCAGACATAGCTTTCAAAAGCTGGAAAATCCATACAGCTAAAATTATATGTTGCTTTAGTTCTTACAGAAGGAAGTTTTCTGAAATATGCTGGCAGCGTTCACAAACCATGTGAAGCTAAACAATAATTTAAAAGTATGAATATTTTTGATGTCCATGCTTTTTTGAATAATTTCTTGATTATTATTTTTTTAAACCAGTCTGCAGATGTGTCCTTTTTTTTTCTTTTTTCTTTGTAGGGCAGTAGCAGCTCAGATTCTCTGGAAGGGCGAAGTTCAGATTATGCCAATAAGAGCTATGATGCTGTTGTATTTGATGTATTAAAAGTAACTCCTGAGGAGTTTGCTGTAAGTAGAAATATTTATTTTGCATTTATGCGTATATACTATTTGCAGCCTGCAGAATATGAAAAACAAATCTATTATATGAACTATGTCTCAGGGTCTAATATTTCAGTACTGAATTGACACAGTATATTTGCTTTCTACTTAAAGCTATTTGATTTTTTTTCCAAGTGTTTCAGAAAATAGTACACTTGGTAATAATACATAATGCTAGGTATATGTAGTTCTGTTGTTTTTTGTTTGCTTGTTTGTTTGTTTTAATTGAAACCACAAATACTCATATTTTCAAGTGAAACATCAGTTTCTCAGAAAAATCTGCTTCTTAAAAACAGTAATGACACTTTGTAGTCATTAATGCTAAGTACCAAACAGAAAGCAGAGCTGCTGATTTGGCGTGAGTCTATGGAGTTTTCATGGTTTGTCTCTTACTGTGTAATTTACACGTTAACTTGCTGAGGAACCAGAAAGAGTGAGGATGACGGTTACTGAACCTAGTTCAATGTTTCCGTGAATATTCTGATCATCAAAACAGTGTTCCATTCATTTGTCTTAAGATCATACCTGTAATGCCACCTTCGCAAAAAAGATGTGGAGGTGTTTGAAGCCAGGTTGGGTGGGGCCCTGGGCAGCCTGGTCTAGTATTACATATGGAGGTTGATGACCTTGCCTGTGACAGTGGGGTTGGAGCTTGATGATGCCTGAGGTTCCTTCCAATCCAAGCCATTCTAGTATTCTATAATGATATGGCTACATTACTCCTGTACGTTTGTCACTTTGGAAAAAAATTGCGATGAATCTTTTTTCAAACAGTGATCCAGAATACGCAGATGAAAACTGTTGTTAGGTAGAAATGTAAAAATACTTGGATGGCAGATCTGCATCAACTCAGCTTGAAAAAAAATGACCTGCCATTTTGGCTCCTTTTCGGCAAAGTTTTACAATTTTGTGTAAAATCAGAATAATAATGTTGACTGATCTTATCAGAGGAGACGATATGAAGTCTGAAGATCGCTCAGAACACTGTATGCACTCAACACAAGCAAAATGCACTTGTGGCGATTTCTAAAATGTATATATAAAATTATCTGATTGATTTAAGGTTGCATATAATTCACAACTCAGCAGTTTTTGTTACGTTCAAAATTTTTACTGTGTTGGTTTGAGACAGAAGCTTGTTGGTGAAGGTCTTTATTTAATGGTACACTTTAAGAACGCATACATATGACATAAGGTACGTGTATGCACTTAAGACATCTTTTAGCTCCCAAGTCCAAACATTTGTAATCCTTTTTTCTTTCTTTAGTTCCAGTGGTAATCAAAAGCCATGGTAACTTTCCCTTTAAATTATGATGATTTTGGTTATCAGCCATGACCAAGAACCCTGCTGATAAAAGCTGTTTGTTTCTTTGTAGTTGTTAGTGTTTATTTCTTGATGATCTTGCAGTCTTTTAACATGAAAACTTCCTTAGCCAGAGAAGTTGTTGTTCTTGTCCCAGACTGAAAACTTTTCATGATTTACCTGACAGCTAAGAGTGGTCAGAGAGTGGTCAGCTAGGAATTTGTAGCAACGTCTTCGTTAAAAATAAATAACAATTTATGGAAGGAAATTTTTTCTCATTAGGCTCATGTCTAAGGATTTATACTAATAATAGAAACTTTTAATATCTGAATTAAATGGAAAGTTACCATTCTTAATTGGTGTAATCAATCGAGCATTCTGAGAATTGGTTTGGAAGTTATTGCATTGTTTTAGGAAAACAGAGCAGCTGACAAAGCAGCTTTCCTGGAGAAAGATCCAAAGAAGCATTCGTTAGAGACACTCTTTTAAGTATTGAATCATGGGAATTACAAAGTTAAAAGCACAGTAAATTTAGATACTTACCATACAATTGGCAATATATTTTATAGAATTTCAATGTATACACTGTAATTAGGAAACAATAGAAGTTTCTGATAGTCAGCATGCTGAGCAGTCTACAAGTAATTTTTAAAAAATCATTGGCTTTGTAACAGCATTATGATGTCTTATCAGGAGACACTCATAAGTAATTAAAATGTGTGAGCTCCTTAAAGCATGTTCCAGTTATACCTGTTAATATCAAAATATGCTATTGCATTTCAAGACAGTGATAGTCTGCTTTCTGTGTGATGGGCAAATAATTTTTCCTGCCATTTCTGTTATGTCAGTAAGTGCACAAACCTGAGACTCAGACAAACCTAGTTTTAGTTCTTGCTACAGGTACTGAAAGCCATCACCCAGTTGCAGCAATCAAATGTAAAAATGCAAAATGACTTGTTTCCACTCAGGTGACATTCTTGTGGTATGACAGTCTGTGGGGTGGCCTAGTTCTGGGCTGATCACTTCTGGTCTGTGGAGAAAGTACTACTGTATGTTTGAAGGGCCATATCAAGCAGATGTAAACATGTAATTGTTAACTCTTCATATAGGATGAATTAAAATTCTATCTTTATTGCAGAGCCAAATTACATTAATGGATATGCCAGTATTTAAAGCTATACAGCCCGAGGTAGGTTTTTTTTTTTTTTAAACTGTTTACATCTTTGGGTGCTGTGGAAATGGAACCATTTATGTAAAGCTATTTCATTTTGAAACACTCAACTTCTTGCACTCTGCTAGCACTGTATCTAATATCTAATAATCCAGCTTGGTTTACTTTGATTTGTCATCTGTCTTCAAAGGACACAGTTATGCTTTTTTATAAGCCCTACCATATGTGGATGTTTATTTAAAAAAAAAGAAGTCAAAATGGACAACTCTCCTTTTTGAGTTTGTCAGTTCATGTTTCACCTGTGGAAGGCTTAAATGGTGAAAGATAGAGATCTGAAATATGTTGGAACTTGAAACACTTTTTCTAGTGCTCATGCAATAACGTGTAGCCATCTGTATCTGGAGAAATTGTTCAGCATACAAAGTGATTTTTGGAGATGGAGTGTTTGTTGACTCTCTGCCTTTTGGTGTGAAGGCCTCTAAAGTTAACAGCACATGTTTGGAAAGTTGAGTAACATTGTGATTTATACTGAAATTTGTGACTCCAAAAACAAAAGAGATCATTCAATCTGGTGTTAGGGAGAACTCATTTTTCAGTATGTGCATATAGACTGCTTGTCAGATCTCTTTTAAGACTGTATAGATAGATATGTGGTAACTTGAGTCTGTAGTTAAAAAGAGGCAGGCTGTCTAAGTATATCTGACATTGCCAGAAGTAACTACAGGAAAATGAACGCTTTCTGGCAAAATCTAATATATATCTACAAGAAACTACTAGTTTCTTCCGATGCATAATGGTTAATTTATTGAGAAAGTTGTTTTTTAGATCTTCTGTTAACTTCATACTTCTACGAAGAACTTCGGCAATCTATTTTGCTATTTATATGAGAGTATATTTTGCTGTACAGCAATTGATTTTTCTTTCTCTTTTGAACTGGGTTGACTTTGAATTAGTCTCTGTGATGAAAGAGCATTTAAAAATGCTTCTTTGACTGTGAGATTACTATGTGTATCACTTTTACTGTGATAAACTATGTGCCATGCTGGCAATCTCTTGCTTTACTAGCACCAAAGTACTATTTTTATACTTACCACACGTCAGTCAAGTCTGGCTAAACTCTTTTGTCTTAATAAATAAATAAATAAATAAACAAAAAAAGGTGTGGAAAAAAACCCACAAAATACGAGAAAAACCAAAAACAATCTACCTATAACCCAAACCTTTAAAGACTGTTACTTATCCAGTGTTCAAATTATGGATTCGTTGGGTCTGAATATCACTTACAAAGATTTCAGTTTTTATCTTTTATTTTGTAACAATTGTAAACATTACTATTACAGTTGCAAATTTGTGTTCTTTAAATGGTTTAGATCTCACATTTTAATAAAACATATTAGAAAGTGAGCATGCTAAACTGTGATATATTCATGAAAGTTTTACTAACTGTAATAATGAGGATGTCAGTCAAGAATAGTAGCTAAGTTAACAATCTCATGTTGCACAATTCTACTGTGTCTCTTAAAAAAAAAAAAACAAAAACAACATAATTCTTCAATTGTAATATTGCTCACTGATATGTTTAGCTTTAACTTCCAGTTTGAAGTAATTAAAATTAGAAATTAACAGTGTCTCTTACTCCTTTGTGCCCTGATTTTCTTCTATGGGGTAACCCTGGACTAAATCAAGTGCATAATTAAATTTCAGAGACATCAGTTGTGACTGCCTGCTTAGTGTCTCTTTGTTTGAATATTAATAATTATGTTTATTCTTGGTAGCAGGGGTATATATGAATTGTGTCAAATATGTATATCAGGAAAAGACAGAAGTGTTTGGTTAGACTAGTTTTCATGAGTGATGCCTAGGGTTGGTTTTAGCAGTACGTAATAGATCTCGTGTCAGTTTTCTGTACTTTTTAACATTTTCAAACGTTACTGACTTTGAGGGGCTTTATGTTTCCTAGGAACTAGCCAGCTGTGGGTGGAATAAGAAAGAAAAGCATATCCTTGCTCCAAATATTGTTGCCTTCACTAGGAGGTTTAACCAGGTAAATAATTTGGTGAATGTGATGAAGTACTGTTTGCCAGCTGTCTTTAAGTACAAAGAGAAATAGATCTACTTCTATGAATTAAAATGCAAGAATATTTTTATAAATGAAGATTAAGATTTTTAAGCGACAGTTCTCAGTTACTCTGTCCATATTTCTCTGTTGTAGACTTGGTTCCTAATTACTTTTGTCAATGTGTTGTAGAATAGTAGCAATTCTTTTCCTTCTTTTTCTGTAGCTTACTTATTCCTTTAGTGTCACTTCAGTTATCTACCTACTTACTATGTCCAATGGTCATGCTTTTGGGTAGTACATAGATGAGAACTCTTTTTATCCTACCATGTTTTCTTCATAGAGCATCACGGTAATTTACAAATGTCTCAGGCTGTAAAGTCCTTTACTGTAAATAAATTCAATTGTATGTGTTTATTTTGTAGGTCAGTTTTTGGGTTGTACGAGAAATATTAACAGCACAGACCTTAAAAATAAGGGCAGAAATACTGAGCCATTTTGTGAAAACTGCTAAAGTAAGTGCATATTTATTGTACTATAATCTAAAATTTTATTTGTGACCCTCTCATAATTAATATGATCGACATCTTTGATGTTTTCGGCCTGCTTAAATATTTGATTTCCAGAAGTATACTGATACATTAATGTTCATTTTCAAGAACAGTAAACCAAGTAATTATTTTGTATTTCATATTTTCCTGTAACTTGGTGTCATTTCATCTCTCTGCCTTCTTATATCCACTGGTTTTGGGTAATATACAGACAAGAACTTTTAAATTTTCCTACTGTGTTTTCGTCATGGAGCATCATGAGAATCATACAGTACAAATTAGATGAAGTTATTGTTTTGGGAGATATATTTGAAAAAATTGCAACTTTTAAAGAAGTCTTTAGATTTCCATACATCGATAGCATTGGATGATTTTATTGTTTGTTTGAAGACATTGATGAAAATTCTATTTTATAAAGGCAACTTTGAGATTAAATTAATCCTGCTTTGCTTTTATACATACTAAAACTTACTACTTTCCATTCTTTCTCTTTTTCTGTAACAGAAGCTTCTAGAGCTGAATAATCTCCATTCTCTTATGTCTGTGGTATCAGCACTGCAAAGTGCACCCATCTTCAGACTCACCAAAACCTGGGCTGTGAGTTATCCCTTGACCGTTGCCTTTTCTTTCTTGTTTGAATCTTGAGTTTATCTGAATTCTATGAATTTTGCTGTGCTTTGGGAGAAGACGCTCAACATTCTTAGTCTTCTGGGTTTGTGGTGGGTTTGTTTTTAGTTTGTTTGAAAGCAGCTCTGCCTTATATGGATTTCTGTTTCATACTTCTGTGTTGGTTTGTTAACTGTGTTAGTTACTTAACTGTGTGGTCTGTGTTGTTCCAAAATTGCAGAAGACCTCAGGGCTTCTGCCAATAGTGTTGTACAGCAGCGAGTGAGTGTACAGAGTGACAATTCTCCATTGATTCTAATACAGTTGGCTTTTAAAGTATCTTAAAAATACTGCTGACAAATCTAAAACCAAATGAAATTGAGAATGTGTTTTTATAGCTACAATTGCATATGTTATGTTTATGGTTTAATCTTTTGTTGCATTAGTATATTTTGCATTACTGCATAGCTTTCTGATTTGCTGTAGTAAGTCCAGTAATATAAAATAGGAGTGTAAGCATTATAGTAATTTACTTTTCTTACACTTTTTTTCCTCCAGAAAACATTACTGTACTTCTAATATGACTCTGAAATGGCACTACTTGTTGCTATTTGTACTCTAAAATTCAAAAGATTTTTTAGCAATTCTAACAAACTATGAAAATTTTGAAGACTGTAAATCATGTATGTTTTTTCCTCTAAAATTTTAGTACTGCTGAGATGATTCAAAACTCCATAGTAGTGATATGTAGATTATTGATTATAATCAGAAATAATGTATTTTTCATAGTTTAAAATTTAAAATCAGTTTTTTTAATTAGCAGCAACACTTTTTCAAATATGCTACTGTGGGTGATAATCAGTTGAATTTTAATTTGACTATACTGTGGGTGATTCAGGTAAGTATTTGTTTGTCTTTGCACAGATTCTTTGTTTTAAATCTGCATAATCTTCATTTTTTTTCTATCTAGCTTTTGAATCGCAAAGACAAGGCTACTTTTGAGAAGTTAGACTACTTACTTTCTAAAGAGGACAATTATAAAAGAACACGAGAGTACATCAGAAGCTTAAAAATGGTTCCAAGTATTCCATATTTAGGTGAGTGTGAAAATTTAGCTTATTTATTTGTAGCTCATTTTCTCAAAAATCAACGTACAGTGCTATTTACCTGACAGATACTGCATATAGCTGGTACGCCTCCCTTCATTTCATGAGATTTTGTGAGGCCTGATGGAGTTTAAGCTACATTCTGACTTAATGTGTGCATTACCAACATCTGGAACTCTAAGTATGTCTTTGTTTAAATGTGCATTTGAGGTCATCAGAATATACAAGAGCACTGTTTCAGAAGTGCCTTCTGAGTACAACATGATGTAATACCTCATTCATGTAGCTTTCTATTTTTTGCTGGGCTGTTTTCTTTTAGATACACTGTAATTTGGTACCTCTAAGCTGTAGTTGACTTTGTGTCAGTTTCTTGTAAATATGTTGAAATGGGAGCAAACTGCTATGCAGTTTTATGTGATCGACTTGTTTTTTCAGTAACTCCCTTTTTTTCTTGATGTACATACACTGTATCATTACTTCCTTTACTGCTCTTTTGACTTGCAGTTCCTGTATAGTACTGAACTGTGCCAGCATTCCTGAAGAGCACCCCAAAAGTACAGATTCCTTTTAAACAAAGCCATTCTTTGTGCTGGAATGTCTTCAGACTGCTGTTGTGTTTTATTTTGTTTGTTTTTGAAGAAAGAAATCAATCTCTGAAATATTTAATTATGTATTTTGAAACCAACTACGTATTGTAACTGAAATGCTAAGAGATAATTTGCTGTAATTATTTTCTAGCGCCCAAAAAAAGACAAATACAATGCTTTTTCTGCAGAAATATGCATATAAAAAGCTGAGTATTGCAGTCTTCCAGTACTTAAAGGGAGATTATAAACAGGAGGGAGACCAACTTTTACATGGTCAGATAGTGGCGAGACTTTAAATTAAAAGAGGGAAGATTTAATTACATAGTAGGTGGAAATCTTTTACTGGGAGGATGGAACAAGCTGCCTGGAGTTGTGGATGCCCGTTCCTGGAGGTGCCCAAGGCCAGGCTGGGTGGGACCCTTGGCAGCCTGATCTGGTGGGTGGCACCAGGAGTGGGGTGCTAAAAGAACTAGATGTGTTGTTTTTTTTAATTTATGATTTTGGTATTAAGACCCAAATCACACTTTTACTTTTTCTCCTCTACTATCAAGAAGTGTACATTATCTCTTTGATCAAGAAAGTGTGTAAGTAATATTTAAAAATAACACCTTCAACAAAGACTAAAAAGAGATGTTCTGTCATTTGCATAACTTGCAGATTTGGAAAAACGTGTCCAATTTGCATTATTATTATTATAAATTCATCTGAGAGTGCTGTTATATCAGCTGAAAGTGTTGAGGGGAGAGTGAAGTTTCTGTAGCTAGACAATTCTTTAAAAGACTTTTTCTTCCTCATATTCTTTTCCAGGGAGAAAAGGGGTAGAATAGCTAAGTGCTATTTTGGAACTTAGCTTGCCAAAGTTTATTTTTTTTCTCAGACTTTGTTTCTCCAAGGTTAAATCACACCTTCCTACACCGACTTCTGTGTTTTACTTAGACAAAACTTTCGGCTAATTACTCAGGTTTTAAGTAACGTGGTTAGGGAATATGGTCACTTTAACAGAAGACTGTCAGCCTCGACATAGGTTTAATGCTTGTCTTGAGTGTATACTATGGAGATGCATCTGTAGCAGTATTTACTTATACAGAAAAGCACCTGTAATAGTAAACTCATGTTTTAAAAGTTGACAAGCACTGTAGAGTAGTCGTTTAGCAGCAAGAAGTAGTTCTTCCAGACTAACAGATACATGGCTAATGTACCCATTGTACGTATAGGAGGTGTGTTGTGCTCCTACTGTACGTGTTACCAAAGAAGGACAAGAGCAGCATGGAGTGTGAATGTGATGTAAGGATATTGCAAAGCTAAAATATTGTCAGGAAACTGATTGTTTAGTCATAGACATATGAGGAATTGAATATACATACAAACCATGTGTATTAAAGAAGTTTGAAGTGGCTCTTCTAAGGTCGCTGTCAATCTATTTCACGCATTTGTTCTGACAAAAATACTAGTTAGTACAGATGTCAATAGAAATTTCAGTATTTTGATGTTCTAATCCGAATTGTTGAAGAACTGTGGTCTAGCTGTAGAGCTCGTAGGTGTATGTGTTTCTTTTCAGAAGGTTAATTGTTTTCCAGAGTCTAATAGATTAACCAGTGAAAGATAAAGCTTGAATGGTATTTAAAGCTTGTAATTTGTGGCCTACCAAAAGCTTCTATTCTCTGGGATGTATGGAAATTCAGCATTTTTTTCTCAGCTAGAAGTCACTTTATTTTTTGCCATATTTAGGCATTTCATGCATGAATAGCTGCATAGCAGAATTTATGTGAATCATGAGGCAGAATTGTGTGAAATTAAATAATTTGTCTTTTCTGTGAGTAACCTGAACTAAAACAAGATGAAATCTGAGCATGTCAAAATAGCATTTTTTGCTTTATTAAAGGATTGCAATATTACAGGGGTAATCTTATTTATTAAAAACCGTGCTTTCAGTTTTCTACAGCATATGCTACTTCACGCATCAGTTTAATGCATATCATAACTTTGTAAAGAACTGACGAGATAAAGAGGGAAAAGATGTGCAAACAAAAACACCTAGTGTCTTGCAGGCTTACTAAAAGATGAACAGAATTTTCAGGAGCTTTTGCTTTCCTTTGTACATGCATTCCTTAGCCTACATTTTTCATGGTAGTCTCTGTTTTGAAGGGGGTGTTGTAACAATCTTTTAGAAACTTATCACAGAAGAATATTGGAATTATACCAGTCCGTGCATCATGCTTGTGACTAAACTCTAAATATAGATGAATAAATCTGTATGATGATTTGGCATCAATATTATTGTGAAATATGGCAAATAACTGTTCATGGCTACAGAAAACTTCTTTATATAACTTTTATCTACTGGTTAAAAACATTGAATAGCTTATATATTGGTATCCCTCATTTGCCTGCAGAGTTGGATTTATATCCAGCTGTTTCTGATCACAGAGCCTATACAGCAGGTAATGACTGAAGTCTGGTGCAAAATATTGTCGCTGTTGTGTAGAGTAGTATAACACATTGGCTATACAGCATGTTATATCCATAGTAAATCTGGATTAGTTTATTTGTGCAGCTACTTCATTTTGGTTAAAAAATAAAAAATAAACAACAAAAAACATCTAAAATACTTGAATCAGATATGAATTCCAATTTATAGGAACAGATTGTTAAAATGCTCAGAGTGAAGGGGAAAGACTGGATTTATCACAACAGTAAATTCAAGTTATACAGTACTAATTTTATTAATGTAAATTAACAAAGATTAAATTAGAATAATCACACTACTGTACATATACCAGCTACCTAGTTCAAAGGATAATTTCCTGTGTCAAGTAATTGCTCGTAATAATAATAATAAAACTCTTGCTGTACAGTTTGTAAATTGAGAATATTTATACATAATATAACATTCAAAAATATTTAAATGTTGTGGCAGTATTTTTAGCATCCAAATTTAATTTACAGGGAACAAAAAAACAGAAAATCTATCTACAGGCTATCTCACATGTCAGTTCTAAAAGGCATAATATAACAGCTTTTAGTATAAAGAGGGGTTCTGAATTTTGTCACTTCCTTTTTTCTTCAGCTTTTATTTTCCTGGAATGATTCTTGGAAACACAATATACAAGCCCTCACATCTTAGCAATAAATGTACAATATCTTACATTCCTTATTTCTGAAAAGACAATTCCAGGTAATAAAAGTATAACTTTACATGTTTTATAAAACCGAACAAGAAAGCTAGCCAAGAGAAAAATTATTTCAGTGGAATGTGTTGGGGTTAGGTCTTATCATCATAACAACTTTCTTTAGTGAATATGATCCCCCCCGGAATTCAGCCCAGTAAACGCCATCCTGATAACGACTGCGGTAGTGTCCGCCACGATACCAGACTCCATTGAGATTTGAATGAGCACATGCGTTGTACCACCATCCTCCCTTTTGGTAATGAGCACAATTACCTGTAAAAGAGAGCTCAATTTCAGTCTCAGAAACAAAAATTTTATAGCAAGCAAAAAAGCTCAACAAAACGTTTTTTTTTTTAACTGTGTACTTATTATTAATGTGCAAACTATGCAGTGTATGCAAGGTGAACTGAGCCTTCATCAAGAATCATGTTCTGCAGACAGACTCACTAGTGTTGCTCTCCTTTGCTGGAATATCTGTTGCATTATTGTCTCAACCCTCATAATATGTTTTACAGACCCTTGTTTAATGTAATTTAATACATATACAATAATGTTTCTGTGAGAATTTTTAACTCAATCAGTATGTATAAGAGTTGGTTGACACATCAGTTTGTCAGTTTCTGCTTCATAAGTTAAATTCTCATTTTAAGAATTGTCAGTTATTAAGTTTTATCTTTTGTGTACAGCCACAATTTATTATGTGAGAGACCAAAAGAGACCTTGTTTACCTGTGTATACATCGTGGTCCCGGTCCAACGTGGTGAACTGTTTACCGTTGTGCCAAGTGAAAGAGTCTCCTGCATTGCCATTGTAGCGTCCCAATCTCAGCTTGTAATACTCACTTTCTGGCTCTAGTCTGAAGCTAGCATACTCAGCAAATACTTTTCGACCTGACCAGTCTTCCATTGTTATGAGCAGTTTGTAGTTGCCTTGATTTGTTAACCAATAAATATTTTCTAGGCCGAGCCAATATTCTCCATCTATATTACCAAATCCTTGCTACAAAGGAAGCAAGAGAAGCATGTTAGTACTCTGTCTACTTTATTGGTAAATCTGAATGTATTCTTAGGTAGATAGCAAGCTCCTTTTTAAGTAAGCTGTAGGCCAGACTCTAAACCCATCTTTTAAGTTACTTTACCAGTAACTTTTAGAGGGTAGAAGACATTAAACTTCTCACTTGTACTAACCTTGTATGTCTCCCAGTTTCTGAAAAAGTTGACAGAACCATCCAGCCGTCTTTGAATGACTGTCCAGCCACCGGGGTCATGCCGTTGATCACACCAGACCTGCATAAGTCGGTTTGTGTTTTCTGGTTTTACAAGATAGATGGAGCTTGTGTCATGGCCATCTTCTAGTGCTTGTAGACAGTCTCTCCAGGGTCCTGTGTCAAAACAGTAAGAGTCTGCAGTCAAAGTGTGATTGAGCAAAACTTAAATACAGAGCAGTATTTCAATTGTTAGTGTTTTTCTGTGCTTTTTAGAGTGTATTCCCTTCTGCTGAATAGCACATTTGTTGTTTGTGGCTTTTTTTTTTGTCTTATTGAAGCTATGGTGTCCACTAAGTCTTTTGAGGTAGATTACTGCATTATAATGTTATTGCTGGAACGTTTCGCAATGAGTTACTGATACAGGTAGATTCTTAAGGCAGCTGAATTCTAATAATATCGGTTATATTTTCCAAGAAACCAAATAGGAATTACTCTGTAGATAAATATTAATATTTTAGAAAAGAGAATGATAAGAAGGAAGGATTGTCAGATTTCTCTTTGAGCACTCACTGTGAAACATATGTTGCTGCTAGAAGTATCTTCCTTTTAAAATTATTCCAGTTGATCTACTCTTTTTTTTCATAATTCATTGTCCAGTGCTAAAAGTGGAAGAGCTACCTTTTGTACTTATTAAATGAAGTAGTAATAAATTAGTTTCATAGAATTGTCAGTGTTTTCTGTTGTTGTTGTTTTTTGTTTTTTTAACAAAATCAGAAGTCAGCGTACCAGGAGACAATCCAGATTTTTGATCTGTGGCACTACTGTGTTCTTGTTTTCTCTGTCATGCTCACAGACTGCAATTAGAGTACTCCTGCTAGGAGTACTCTATTTCTGTTGTGGATAACTGTTCAGATTTCTGGAAATGTTTATGTAGATGCAGTATTCTGGGACACAGAGGTAGAAGGAGATAGGTGTAATGAGTGCTGGTAATTTATATTGCTCTTGTTTATTTTATCACTTTTAATCAGTCTTCCTGCTATTGAAGTGTTAGAAATCAGATTTATTATGCGTTTTTCACCTCTGTGTCTCTATACTTAACCTAACAGAGTATGTTCTTTTCAAATTTGGTGACCCTGGCACAGGCTATCTAGTGAAGTTGTGGATGTCTCATCCCTTGAAGTGTCCGAGGCCAGGCTGGATGGGGCTTCGGGCAGCCTGATCTGGTGTTGAGCAACACAAGGAGGGGGTGTTGGAATTGGGTCATCTTTAAGGTGCCAGCCAACTCAGGTCATTATGTGATCTCATCCTAATGTGTTTTGTAAGCTTTTAGCTGTACCAAGCAAGTCTAAGGAGCAGTTTTCCCAAACAGGATGTTGAAATTTTACTTGGAATTCATATTTTGCTTAGTAAATATTAAATATTAAATATTTAGTAAAATAGAATTATAGTTATTTTGAACAATTTCTAGTGCTGGCCTTAGGTTACTTACTGGCTATCTACTGATTCTTCTACATAATTTCTTAGTATTGTGTACTTATTCAGTATTTTGCAGAAGTGATTAACCCAGGTTGCCCTTTTTGGCATGAGTGGGAAGCAGGAACACAAATAAGAACATGAAGTGAACAGTTTATGGGTGTTTGTTTTTAGAAGCTGAAATTCTTTTACACAGAATCAAAACCAAGTATTTTTTTTTACATTTTCCCCTTATTTTAATTTTTTTAAATGTATTTGTAGATATTTTTTTTATGTTACGCTTATCCATGGAGTTGAGTAAATTTCAGTTGTATTTTGAAGACTGGAGCTGTGTACTTAGCTACGTACTACTAAGCCAGCAGTAACAGATACTGCCGTTATATGGGAGAGAAATAAAAGCAATTGTGTAAACTTTTTCACACTATACACGCTATACACTTGCTTTTCCTGAAAAGCAAGAATGTCTTTACTTGAAATACTGAGAGAATCCTGATTTTTCAGATCAGTAGTCTTGAAAAAGTCATTTCAAGGGAGTAAAGCAGACCTTTGAGATGTAGTACCTTTGTAATCAATATGTCTTTCAACAGAGAACACACATTTAATATCAGAAATATTTCTGAGTGGATTTGTAGGATGGAGATGCATAATGAGACTGTGCATTTATATTACATGAAGACCGTAGTAGTTTTTGATAACTGATAGTCTGACATCTTCAGTGTAGCTTTGGACTTGCATCCATCTATGCCCACAGAAATGAAATCTGTCCTAAGATAAGTTGAGGAACGTGAAGTACATTTAAAATGCATTTTTTAGGAACTTTGCTAACTCAGCATAATTACTTTTTCCAGCCATGTTGCTTTGTTTTGCATCTGCTTAATTTCTCTCTTCTGTAGTCATTAATTGTTTGGATTGTATTCATTTGGATGAATGCACTTTTGGCAGTTATACTGCTTGTTATTTTGCATTATTTAATTATTTGAGACCTGTACAATTTAATTATTAATGAGGAAGAGAATAAATCTTGCTATAAGTATTAACTCCCAGATAACTACTACCTAACATTGAAAAGTGGATTCTGAAGACAAAACTTTTGTTCTTAAAAGAATTTTATACTAAAGTGGACAGAAGAGTTTCTCTAATCATATTCTAATCCTCGATTTTTAACTGGAATAATTAAACGGTGCCAAAGAGTATTTTTTCATATGCTTTCCTAATATTCATTTTAAAAATAAAAAGCAGAGTTGTATGACTTAATTGTATTTTGTCCTTTAAATTTTTCTATTCTTGGCCCGGTATTCATGAGCTGAAAGTGTTCTTTTAAATTACAGATTCATATAATTCTGCTTTGCACCATCTTCAGTCTGCAAAATGTTTCACTAATGAGTTACGTTTCAAGCTTTTACAAATATCTGCCTTTGTTAGAACACAGTAGTCATATATCATGCTTAATAGGTAACTGGAAGCTTGGATTTATGTAGCTTTTAGTTGATTTAAAATCATCAATAGGAATGAAAGAGAATGTGAGATGTGTTTAAAAACAGATAATTAACTCAGGAATACAAATCTGACTTTCTATGCAGGTTATGCACATAATTAACTTAAATGTTGCTTATCTTTCGATATTTATTGCCCATCTCTTCCAAGGGGTTCCAGGATATTATTTTTTTTCATTATATTTTTAGGAACATTTGACATGGATACATGTTTAAATGCTTATTATCTAAAATGGACTTAATACTTAAAATACTCTACAAAGTGAAATCAGTAACGAAAATGAGACATCTACAGTATTTGAAACTGTATTTCTTATGTCTTGATAGAAGAACATCTTCAGCCTGCTTTTTTTTTTTACCCACTGAATTTAGTGGGTAAAAGTTAGTTATATAATCCCAACCGAATTTAGAAGAAATGTAATATATGCCACTATCCATCTCTTCATTCTTCTATCTATGCTGTAGATTACACTTATGCATATTGAAATTCCACTTGTAAAATTACAGTTATGGTTCTAACTTTATTGCATCTATCATTTTCTATGTGTTTTTTCATACTCGATACATTTTTTTGTCAAATACTGTACTTTTTTTTTCTTTCAAATTAACCCTTCTGCCTTACTTTTTTTTCTGTTAAGTAGTCATAGTACTAAAAGCAGTTCAGATAGACAAAATAGTGAATGCTAGTGGATTTATTATGGGAATGATTAACAGATATATTACAGTACATAGCTGTTTATAGGAATTCTCGGATTTTATGTTCCACTTAACAATCAGTTCTAGCCTGGAAAATAAACATCATGTTTGTAGATCTTTTTTGTTTTTTAATTGTACGATAATATAAGTTTCTTGCTAATTATTTCAAGTTGCTTACTTCCAACTACCTGCTTATCTGCTTGGAGAAGAGCGTACGAGGCTAAAAAAAATAAAGACAAGGTTTTGGAATTTGTTGGGGACATCTTTTTCATAGATACATAAAATGGGAAATAGACCAAATAAAGAGCAGGCTTTACTAAGTTTGAACCTAGCAAGCAGGAAAATTTGAAATGGAAAGCAGTGAAGGCAGTCTTTGATGAAATAAGGAAGTCTGTAATTATTAACAAAGAACAGTAGGAACCTAAACAAAGAAAATGAGTTCAAATACATCAAACTTGGGCAAATTCAGAAGAGTGTGTAGAGAAAATTATCTAGGCAATGCAAAGAGTTTAGAAGATCATTAAGAAGTATCTGTTGAGGACGCTGCAGTGGATTTTTTACTGTTGTAGAAGGCTAAGGAAAACAGAAACTGATATGGCTAGATGATTAACTTTCTAGTAGCATTGAAAACATGAAGAAAGCTTAAACATAGCAGATGCTAGGATGATTGTTGATACATAGTAATAAGTTTAAGATCAAGGGAAAAGATTGATCTGCTTCTTTGTGATGGAGAAGACTGTTAACGGATTAAAATTAAGTGGCACCTAATACCTTCCATTTTGCTTTAGTTTTTGTTGAGACGGTCACGTGGTGTTAGATGTTTCGTAGAACTAAGGAGCTTTAGCAAAGGTTGAGAACTTGAGAAGTACAGAAAGGACTGGATAAAAGTGTATATGGTCTTTTTTTTTTTTGAGTGATGCATAGTTGTGGTGGGTTTTTTGCTTGCGTGGTGGTGTTTGTGGCTTGGTGCTGCTTTTTTTCCCTTTTGATTTTCCTAGTTCATTCCAGATGCCTATAGCAAACTGGATGGAGCATCCTTCTGGGCATTAATAGTGGGTAGGGGCTTTGAGATATGTTTGGAAAGTAGAGAACATTCTGGATGATGACGAGAAAGTATTAAAATGTTCCCTGCCCACCAAAAAGGTCGGGGGGAGGGGAGGAAGATACCTTGGAAATGAAAGGCTAGGTGACTTAGCTTCACTTCTTGGCATTTCCTTGAACAAATTAAAATTTACAAACTAGAAAATAAGGAGAGAGATTAATAGTAGAGTGGATTTGTACAGAACAAGGTTAAAACTTCTTTTTCTAGTCATTATGAGAAATGAAGAGAAAAATAGCAGATATCAAATCAACTTGGGATGTGACTTCTGGAGATCAACATATGATGGTCAGCTAGATAAACAGCATTTTCTCAGGCAAGTATCATAGAGTTCTACCATACTGCAAAGTGACCATGACTCAAAATGTTTCTCTTCACAAAAAATGAAGATGCTGTATGATAGATCAGCAAAGGTATTATGCATGTGAAATCTGTTCTGTTCTGCTGTGTGATAGTACGGCCTCAGCTCAAGTTTGTTGACACTTTCTCCTGAACGTGATTCTTCATTCAGACTGTTAGAACATAGGTGTTGATGTGGGTAGTCTTTTGTGGAAGGTGGTTGGTTATGACTGTAACATTCTTTGGTTAAGTAATCTTAGTTTACCTTTTTTTTCTGGCCTTGAGAAAGCTATTGAGATTTCGTTATATTAAAAACAATAGTAATAATAAAAATAGAATAGCTAGGGCTTTAACTATTTTCCTTTTTATTTGCTATCTATCTAAAGCAAACTGACTCCATAACCAGCATCAACAAAAATGTATTTGTTTGTAAAATCACAGAATCTCAAAATAGTCGTGACTTAAAAAGTTAAAAAGTTAAAAACTTGAGAGCAAAAGTGAACATAACTTCTTCCTTTTTTAAGAAAGAATTATGGAAGTTAAGTCCTGAAGTTTCAGGATATCTGCGCTAGGAATAAATAAAGTACTATTTTTAAATTCTACTCCTGTCAGTTTTATTAATTCCCACACTAAAAAATGTTTTAGCTGGAGCTGAGGTTTATAAGATAGTTGTAAACTCTGCAAATAAAGACTTAGCAGCAAAGACTGAAGTAACCACAAAATCACTGTTTAAAATGAAGCCACCTGTTACCATTTTGTGTTCTTGAGGAAAAAAGCACAATGAGGTAGAAAAATAAAAACTGTATTAGAATATCAGTTAAATAGGTTCTTAAGTTCATTCCAAAGTCTCGTTTGCTTCACTGGGAGTGTCTTCATTGATTTTGATTAGCTTTTTATTATCTCAAATGGAATAGTGTATCTAGATCTAAGGGCAACTATTCAAAGGAATCTGAATCCCAAATGTTACTTGAATTCAGACTGAAGTCTAAAACTTTTGTTTAACTCTCCAAATTCACTGTAATCTCTTAGACTGTTCCATTATCTCATCCACCTACTCATATTTTCCACTTTCTGTTTCCTAGTAAAAGCTTTGGAAACAAATCAGAATGATACTGTTAGCATAAGTTTAGGAAAGTCAGGCTTTAGCAATCTGAAATACGAAGCCTGTTGTATCCTGCAGATAGAACTCTGCCCAAAGAATCTCGTGCTAAAAGAAACAGTAATTTAGATACTCCAGATGATTATCAGTTTATCAGTTACATTTACTTTTTGATACATTGTCAGTTTCTGAGATATCCTGTCTCCTATTGCAGATTTTTTGTTCAATAATTTGTACCAGCAACAAATTTGGAGGCAGTTTAACTTCGTTTTTTTCATAAAGAAGTTCTGAGTGACTGTACTGAACATTTTTATGCTGAAAAGGAGCAGATTAGAAATTTATGGCAAAAAGTGTTAAAGTATTTTCATATAGTAGCAACCGCAAGTCTGGTGGTCCAAGAAAGTAAAAGTCCAGTCGTACTGCTACGTTTTAGGCTGTAAGTTCTCCCAAAGGGCTTCTGTCATTTGTACAGCTGGTGCAGTCATCTCAATTTGTGTAGACTGTGTCAGGTCTTAGAATCCCAATCAATCCAAAATCATTTATTTTGCTAAATGTTTCCTACTCCTTATTCTTATAAATTAGTGAAGACACATCAGTAACATTACTTACCAGATGGTTTATCGGTTGAAGTGGGAATACTAGTAACTGCAGGCATGGTTGGTAAGGTAGGTGGCAGAACCTTTAAGTTCTGATCACTCTGAATCTCATTAGTAGATATCTGATTAATCATACGATTGTAAGTAGGAGGCTGGTACACTTTGCTTGGCGGCTGTGGAGTTTGTGGCAGAGGCTTTATGGATGGCATTCTTTGACAGTATTCTTCTAGCTGGTTAATTATTATTGACTGATTATTTGCAATTGACATCAAATGCTGATACTTGTACTCCAAGTCTTTGTATTTGTTTGCAAGCTGCAGCATGTCTGCAGTTTGATTCAAAATCTTATTCTCAAGTTGGGAAAGTTCCAAGGCATTGTCCCGTTTTCGGATAATTTCATGTAATAACTGCATATAGAGTTGTGTGACACGAGAGTTCATATTTCTGCTCTCTTTTCTTAAGAGCTTGACCTCATTAACAATCCCACCATCTACCTCTACCAGTTGCTGGAGAGTTTCTATTTGTCTCTTTTGTTTGAGGAGTTCATTGTTCAGTAACTGTAATTCTTGTTTATTTACCCTGTTTTCAAGGAGAACCTCAGGTTCCTTAGAATTCACACAAATGGCACCTGTCACTCTCTGTTGAGGTACAATAAAGGTGTAAGTACATTTGTCCTGTGAATCACTGGAACGCTTGTATCTGTTCATATAAATGAACTCTTGTTCTCTTTCCTCATCATTGTCTTCAAATTCTTGTGTTTTGCTAGCAGCAGTTCCTACAGCAGCTATAAGCATTAAACAGATGAATTTTGTTGTCATCGTGATCCTCTATTTCTGGTCAAATATTCTTCTGCAAAGAACTTCATAAAATCTGTTTTAAAATAAATTTAATGTAAGTAACAAATGGGAAATTCAGTCCATGCTTTAATTAAAAAAAAAAAAAAAGAAAATAGTTTGTTCTATAACTTAACATACAGTATAATATTGCATAATAATTAGTTTGACTATGAACAGATGAGGTAATTTTCTTGTCAAGTACAGGTTCACGTCAGCTAGAGGGGATGTCATCAGAAATGAGATATTTTGCTATCATCACAACTACAGCAGTTAATAGTTGCCAGTTTATCTTAAGCCTGTGAAGAATCACAAAACATTAAGTTTGAAATACCACTCTTTGAAGAGTCCTTACTTCCAAGCAAGTACCACAAAAGTTTCCAAGATTGGTGTTCATTTAAATAATAAAATACATTTTAATTTCCTAGACCAACAAATATAACCCTTAAATATAAACAAAAGATAGGTAAATCTGTGCTGTTCGAAGTTGTAAAAATATAAATTAGTTTATTTGCAATATTTTATAACTGCAGAGAGTATTGCTTAGGGAAAATGCTACAATTTTAGTTTGGTCAGCTGTATTGAACCTTATAATAGTCCTTAATTAAAACCTCCACTGCCCAAATACCATGGGCAGTAGAATTTCTTGTTTTTCCAGACTATTGTAATTGATAACTAAAATTAGTGTTTATTGTGTTTTGCATAAATTTACATTTATTCTGGCTCACTGGAATCACTGTCTTTGCACTCAGCCTGATTTTAATGGTCTCTCCTTTGGAAGGGGAAAAACACATTTAGATGCATATGGGGGACAAAGATGACCCACAGCTAATTAAATCAGCTGCTAGTGTTTACTGACATACTGCTATTAGGTCTATTATGATGAAATTACACTAACTTCTTTTCTTGAGCAGCTTAATACTCAAGGTGAAAATTTGAGGCCATCACAATCTTTTAAAAATATAACTCAATACTGCAGGTTCATAGGCAGCAGTCTTCCAGGAAGTGTGAACTTGGCACTAGTGCTACTGCCATGAGTGAGAACATTCTCTTATCAGCTGCATAAATAGATATCATATATTTCTTTGATATCATATATTTCTAATGGCTTGGTTAATTTTAGTGTGTGTGTGTATATATACATATAGTCTATCTTATACATAGATATATATATCATAGGAACCCAAAGGTTGTAAAAGACCTCTAAGATTGTCTGCTCCAACTGTCCATCTCCCACCAATATTTCTCCACTAAACCATGTTCTTTAGTACCACATTTAGATGTTTCTTCAGCACCTCCAGAGACAGTGATTCCATAACCTCACCTTCATTGGTTTCTCATTTCAGTGCCTGACCACACTTTTGGGGATGTTTTTCCTACTATCCAACTTGAACTTCTCCTTGTGCAACTTGAGACCATTCCCTCTGATCCTATTGGTGTTGTCTGGGAGAAGAGGTCAGCCCCACATCTTGCTGCAACCTCCTTTCAAGGAGCTGTAGATGGCAATAAGGCCTCCCCTGAGCCTTCCCTTCTCCAGACTAAACAATCCCAGCTCCCTCAGGCACTCCTCATAAGACCTGTGAGGGGTCTGGAGCACAGCTTTGTTTCCCTTTTCTGGATATGCTTCAGAACCTTGATGTCTTACAGTGAGAGGCCCAAGACTGAATACAGTACTTGAGGTGCAGCCTCACCAAAGCTGAGTACAGAGGGATGATCACCTACTTCCCTGCTCTTGGTGGCAACACTATTTCTGATACAAGCTAGGATGCCATTGGCCGCCTTGGCCATCTTGGCATGCTGCTGTCTCATGTTTAGCTGAGTGTTGACCAACATGCCCAAGTCCATTTCTTCCACAGTCTTCCAGCAGGCTCTAAGTCTGCAGCACTGCCTGGAGTATTTCTTGTATTTCTACACAGATGGGCTGTTATTGCAAATGTCTCTGGCATAGTAGGTGTAAAATGGGCTTTGTTTCAGTGTTTGAATTGAAATACCTTTCTTTCCCTCAAAAAATAAAGCTATTCTGACCTGCTGAAAGGATTTTTTTAAAGAATAGTTCAAGAAAAAAATGGAATAGAGTTAATTTGCCTCATCTTACTTAACATTTCAAAGTCATTCAAAATGAAGATAACCGTTAGTGAATGACATCAGCATGATCACAGCATGCTAAAATGCTTCTCTCTCTCATGATCTTGTCTGCATGTCATCTTTTTCTAAGGTGCTCTTCCTATAAAAGAAAAAGTTGGAAGTGAAAGTACATTTGTAAAGAATGCTTTACAAACAGAACAAACAGAAATGTTCTGTTTTCATGTCTTCCTGCCAGCAGACTGTTTATGAAACAATGCTATGTCTTTCATTGTTTCTACTTGTTGATTTGAGGGGGGAAGAGGGGGAAGTTCAGAATGAAGTCTATTTGTTCCATATTATAATAGGCTATATCAGATAAACAGCATTTCTTCATAGTTAGATTCAAACGAACTTCATAATTAAAGTGCTTGTTTGCAAAATTCTGAATTATGAGTCTTTTAGGGAGGAAAAAAGCTTGCTAGGGTTAATAGGGAGGGTAGTGAGATAAGCACTTCTGAGGAACGTTTTAATGTTTTTGAGTTGCTTCCTCTTTTTTTGGGACTATGAAATTCATAGCACATTAGGATTTCCTTCTCATTAGAGACAGTGATCTCACCTATTAGACGTCTAGCACGCTAGCTTTCTATTTTCTTCTGTTGTATTATGCAAAGTAATTGCCTGTACTCTTTTGTCCTTAACTAGCACTGCTTCTTGCTGATAATTCATTTCCTCCTGTTTTTCTGGCTAAGCCCCGCTCTTTCTCTCTCCCCTTCCTATCAACTTTTTGCACTGGACTAAGAGGAAACTGTATGATTAGAATCATGTTCATCACCAGTACAAAATCCCTCTTAGTTATTTGCAGATTTTCAACTTTGCCATTGCACAAGAGGACAATATATGAAGGCATGCTTAGAGGTTTGGTGCGAATTTCCTTTGCTGGAAATGTCTTTCTCCTATCAGAACTTCTCCAGCAAACAAGCATGCAAACAAAAACAGGAGAAGTGAAAGAATCACTTAAGAAAGAAATGTGCAATTCTAATTAACAGTAGAACTTCTAATTAGAAAAGGTAAGAGAATTGTAAGCAATTTCACATTTAGATTCTGGCAGTTCAGTAGTTGTCCTCCTCAAAACACTGTTTTAGCAGAGTTGAGTTGGTACACTGCCAAGCTCATACTAGTGCAGATGCAACTAAGGTTAGTTTTGTTGATGCTTACCATACTTGGTAGTATTTATTACTCAGATGAAAACTTTGTTTGTTTGTTTTTACCTGTATAACTGCATCTGTACAAAAACTTCTGACATCACTATTGTGTTAGATTAACTACGAGCTAAGTGTTTTGGTGATATTTCAAGTTGTAGACCAAATGTTGGTCTATTTATGTATATAATTGAAAGAAGGTAACAGTGACTTGGTTTGTTTTCTCATTCATTGTTTGCTCAACTGAGGATGTTTTGTGACCTGCTGAAAAAAGGAAACAAACTTTCTGAAATGGTTATTGAATGCTAGAGCTTTTGATTGTTTTTTCCTACCTTTTAAATGGAAAAAGCAACTAAAATCATTATTCGGCTTTGCTTGGAAATGGTTGCCTGTTCTGTACTCTATCATATTTGAAGAAATTTTGGTTAGTCAAAGTATATATTACTTTGATTGCTATGAATATACTGAAGCTTACAGATGATATTTCGATGAGAGTTAAGTATTTTACCATCTGAAATTAACACCTGTTTCTCATCTTGGACTTTATTACTGCCACAGTCCTGAAATGGTGAAGTTAAAAATATTTCTGATTGCGAAGTTTTACTGTTTGACAAATGTTCAGAGTTGTTTTTCTTTTTTAAATTGGCTTACCTTAAATGAAAGTGTGAAAGGTAGTAATGTCAACAGTGTGAGTTTTTAAGTTATTGCAGAACGTGCACTTAATTGTAGACATTCCAGCATGTATACCTTTTTTCCGCTATTTGTTTATTCTGATTTCATTTTTCCAAAGTAGACACACACATTTGTATTCAATAGTTTCTTTGTTTTTCTGAAATATTTTACCTATCTATGTGAGTTTCATATGAAAATGAGAGTGAGTGTATATATCTATGAGATAAAAAGCATGGCTTGAAATAACATAGTAAGGTATAACCATTTTTTAAAATTTCACCAGTAACCCATCAGTGCTATAGCTGTTTTCTCTTGATGTATTTTTTTAAATAAAACAGACATTTGCAGTATAACTCTGGAAAGAAAAGGTTTTATGAAAGCCTCTGTGTGCACTATCAGTACTTTTGCATACATAGATCTCAAGTAGTCTTGTAATATTGAGAGATTGACCTCTTATCTCAGAGAGTCTGTAGTGTTCTTTTAATACCTACACATTGTGATCCACAAAAAAAGCAGAGAAAACAGGAAAACCACAAAAAAGCAGAGAAAACAGTGAATGGTGACTAAGTGAAATCAGTTTTCCTTTATTTTGGATTATGAGTCAGTTCAAGGAAGAAATGTTTTGACATTTAAGGAAGACATCACCTGTAATATAGCATTTTTAATAAATACTATAGCAAAATAATGAGCTCTGTAAATCCTGCATTGAAGACCTTCCCTTAGACAAATATAGAAAATAATTGACTGAATTTCATGTCAAAATATAAATTTAATCAGTATGGATTTCTTCTACAGATAGAGTACTTAGAGGAATCTGTAGGCTAAAAGCATTTCAAGTGCTTCTTGCTGCTGTTCTTGTTTTTCTATATATAGTAAACTGTTATTAAGCTAGAGGACTGTCGGTATGCAAATATCAGGCACTGAGGTATATAAATGTAGCTTCTGTCCAAATGATAAATGACACTGTATCTACTCTGGAGACTGCTTTACACGAAGGGATTTCTAGGGCCTTCAGTAACCATTGTTATATGGTTATTCAGTACCATATAATTCAATAAAGCATAGTTAACTTTACTGCAAAGATAATCTAATTAAAACACTCAACCAATTTGGTTTGAGGAGCTAATACTTAAGATTTTGTCATATGATGAAGATAGCAATTTTTTTAAAATGTTTTTAAAGGTTTGTATATTGCAGTTCAGGACCCAAGCATGCAGTTTTTGTCTATCAGGCTTCAGTTATGATAGTCATTAGAAAGAAGGTAGTTTTCTACCTAACTTTTTACACTTAGGCAGGAGTGTTTGTAACTGTTAAAGCAAAATAAAATTCCCCATTTGACTTATGACTTTTAATAACAACTGTTCTTAAAACCTAGTTGCTACCATCTTCCCTCACTGCTATTCAATTTCCTTAAAAAGGCACCCAGTGTACATACATCATGCTTAGAAAATTAGTTTCAGAGTTCAGACTTTTATTATTTCTTGTCACCTTTTCTTTTTGGGGGGCTGGAGAGTTCAACATGGCTTTAGTTTCCTTAAAGAATTAAAGAGTGGACAGATGAGATTTGACACTGTAAATTTATTCCTGTCCTTGTGAGTCAGAACAGGATGAACAATTCACAGGACTTATAGTGCAGACTGAACTGCTGAGTTTATGTGCAGGTCTAACATGTCAGAACTGAATGTACTGGTACCTCAAAGCTTTTTAGAAATACCTAGATAGATGGAAAAAAAAAAAAAAAATATATATATATATATATATGTATGTACATACGTACATACATATACATATATATATATATATATATGAAAGATGACATGCATGCTATTTGCACACTGCTAGTATTTTCTGAGATTTCCCTGTATGATTGTTTTGACTTAGAGGAAAAAAAAAAAAGTTGCAGTTACCCTACATACAGATGAGTTTGATTTGCTGCATTAGTGCACACTGTGACAAAATTCAGTTCTGTTGGCTGATCAGTATTTTTTTTGTATATCAGTAATATTTATTGTGCTGAGGTTAGCAGTCATTTGGAGGGCTGGCTTTCCCTACACGCACTACATGCTGTGGGATATTGTGTGTGGTTTCCTCAGAAATTTAGATGCATAAATGAATGCATAGTTACAAAAGATGTAGTATTAGATCTTATAGCATTTTTGCTTGAAAAGATAAGGTATCTGACTTGATTGTGTGTTGACACATAATTTGAGATGTTTATTCTAGAGAAGAAACATAAAAAACTAACAACAGATCTTCACTGTTTCTTTAATGCTTTTGTGTTCGATGTTGAAAGGGTTTGAAGGATTGAATTATATTAATTATATTAATCTATCAATTTTTCATTTAGTCTTCATCTTCGATTGAAGTGATTACTTCATTTTTGCTGTATTTGAAGGGGAAGGGACTTCTATCAACTGCTTTTAGTTCAGTTGATTTTTTTTCAATGAAAATTACTGCTGTACAAAAACCAGAACACTATATTTTTTCAGTTTGGTAAAAGCACAGCAGTATGCATGCCACGTGTATTAGGAAAATTTTTAAGGTTTTGATGGAAGTATAACAGGGATAGGAAAGGGCTGACACGTAGTGGCATGCAGTTTCAGTTACAGAAAGGTGATGTAAAAGGAAGTTTAACTCCAAGTTTATTGGGTGGAGTGATTTTTTTTTTTTTTTGTCACTAGTTACTTGCTTCCATTCTAAGCCATGCAACGCTTCTGACAGAAATCTATTAATTGCTTTAGAAGCTTTCACTGTAATGCATTCTGTACTTTCTATACTTAGCTTTTTTTGTCCATTTAAATTTTTGTTAAAATCTTTGTTCAAAAATCTAGTTCTTTATTCTTCAAAGAAGAATTTTTGTCACTGAGGGGAATGGATTAGTAACAAAACACTTTAGAATGACAGTGCCTTTCTTTCTGCAGAACTTTTGTTTTGAAATAGTACCAACTGCTGCAAGAAACTACATAAAATTATGTATTCTTTGCTGCCATGTAACTTTTTCAAGTTTTTGGCAAAAGAATAAAGCTTTTTTTAGTTACAAGAAGCATAGATTTTCTTTTGGGATTACCCAAAAGGAATTTTAGTCATTGTTAGTGGATTGTTCTTTGTGCTTTACTAGACTTCTGTTCTAGACTCAGAATGGAGTTACTGAGAGCACTGCTTTTGTTATTACTTCCTTTAGCAGCAGCCTCACCTTATTTTCACTTAATCCGATCACCAGCGAAAAGTATTCATAGTGTGTGCACATAAATGTACAGTTAGTACATAATAGCCCTTAAGCAGATTCATATTTTTGTAAATGTGAACCTTTTTGCTCACGAAAAGTAGTTGGATCACAGTAAATTTTTACATAAAAATACAGATGCTATGTTTTGTTTTGTTTTTTTTAATTGAACTTTACTTTGTAGACTCTTCAAAGTTCCAGGAACTGTTGTGTCTCTTTGATCAGGCTTAAGTGTGTGAAAGAATATAGATTTCATCATTTTTAATATTAGCAGTCCGTTACAAAAGTTACTATAGAAATCAGAAGTCCTAAAAAGTTTGCTGAGAGATGTGCAGCATTCAGAAGGTTTTGCAGCCAGTTTGAAGCACTTAGCCCAAAGTTACATGCAGAATTAAATAAGGTAAGATAAATGTCATATTCAAGAAAATAATGGCAATGTAGTTTTTCAGAGCTTGATTTCATAAAATCTCTCGATTATTTCCACAACAAAATCTGTATGTGCTCATTCTTATTTTGTGAAAAGGGAAGAAAAGTTGCTAGTACTAGAAAGTAGTAGTGTAATGTCTTTGAAAAGCCTTCATTCACTCACGTGCAAACAAATCAGTCTTTGGACACTCAGCATACAAAAAATCTGCATATTTTAGATCTAATCCATTGGTACTATGCATTCTTACCCTGCCTCCTTCGTCGTCTTTCTTCTGTCCTTAGCGAGCTTTCATCAAAGCTGATCAGAACCGCTCGTCAGCAGGAGCCGTGACATCTCACTTGGCTGTTGGTATCCTATGCACAACTCTTCCGTGACAGAAGCCTGAAGTCTGTAGCTGAACAGCTTTATATGCTGTACTGAAGTTGAATAAGCAAATATTTAGATGTTCTACAAAAATATTCCCTTTCTTTTTTGTTTTTTTTTAAAGAGTTTTCACAGCTTGGCCATGTGTCTGTACAGTATTACTGTTGAGACACAGGCTTCCTTTCGGTAGGAGAGAACTCGGCATTCTGGTTTTAAAATCCTGAGTTCATCATTTCTTGCAAGGCTGAAGCAGCCTTATTTGAACTTCAGTTCCTTTGTGGGAGACTTACATCTGGGGGGGGAGGCACGCAGCAGGCCGACAGGCCCTGGTTGGATGGACGAGCCTTTCCTCCTCCCACTGGCGCTGGGGATCCACAGGCGAAAGGCGCGCGCGGGGCCTCCCCTCCCGCCAGCGGCGCAGCAGCGGCGGGCCGGGCCCGGCAGCGCTCTGACCTCAGCGCCCGCCCAGCGCGCTGCGCGGGGCTGCCCGGGGCCGGGCCAGGCGCTGCGGCCGGCTGCAAGATGGCTGGGCTGTGCCGGCGTCCTGCTCGGGCAGACAAGCGTTTTGCGTTACCCCCGGTGTTATGTAACCTATTGTGTTGTGTGCATTTTTCTAAAATCTGTTTTTGTAGCTGAGACTTCTTAACCACAAGTCATGACCATTTGTTCCATAGCGTTAGAAATGGGAGAAAATTTGAGCCAGGCAAGTTGCCCCTTACGTTGTTGCTGTTGATTAAATAAGCAGTGATAATCTCAAGAAAAGTTATTTTTTCCTTTGGTGGTTCCACAGTGTTAGGAAGAAATCCCAGAAATGGTGTGAGCCTGGGTTGGGCTTTTAGGTGAAATGATATGTTAGAATGTGTAACTACAAAGGGTTTGTCCCCAAAATGTTGGAGTGCGGGGGAATGCTTCCTGCTCATAGGCTTTTTGCAAAACGTTACGAGGTAGAGAGAAGGAATGTATATAGGTAGCTCCAAAAGTAATGCTTCCTATATGTTTATTTTCATGAAAACTTCCACAGATACAAAGAGCACAATAGCATTACTTGATAGAGCAAATTCTCAGCTACAAAACGGTCCTTTTGAACAGTCACTGCCATTAGCTTTGCATTTTCACCTGCAGTGAACAAGAGCGCGTATGCTGCATTCATAAAAAAAAAGAAAAAAAAAAATCTGCACCACAAGAAGTGATCCACTGTTGCTGTCACTACTGCTGATACCACCACCCACCTCTCACTGTGCTCACATCCACTGTTTGATCTCCATAAATGTTCAGCAAGTGCCAATGGATGTCAACGGGTGCAATTATTTTCCTCATGGAGAAATTCAGTGGTACACCTTTGCTCCATACACACTTCCATTTCAGACTCCAATCTGTCAGACAGCAACAAAATTTAACAAAATATTAGCTGGATGGTTCAGCCTCTACTGCCATCACACCAACATCCACCTCTGACATCATGGCCCAACATAATGAAACAGGACGCATTACTTCTGGAGCAGTCCTCATATTCCATCTGGGCTCTGATGTAGTCCCTGATGATTTTTTTATTTTATTATTATTAATTTTTTTTTATAAGCTGGTCCTTCTGAACGTTAGCAAAAGAGTGGGCGGCAGTGCTGTGTTATTTGGAGTAGCACTGATGTTCTTGTTTCTGTCTCTTCCTAGGTCAGGAAACAGCATGTTCCCATGAAGGAAAATAAAATTGTCCGACTTAAAGCAAGCTCGCACAATCTAGAGCAGACTGATACTTAGGTGATCTCCAGTGTATGTTGTAATGTTTGCCTTCTAGTCATATTGGTAGTCTGAAAGATGATGGAAGAATACACTATTACAGAACTCGGTGTAGAACACTTCTGCTCTTTTGCTATTACCTTGGCTTTTCGGAATGATCTTTTGAGTTAATGTGAAATTTATCATATATTGAAAACTTCCTGAGCATCTTGCAAGAAAATTATTGGAACTAAAAGTGACACTTAACAATGTAAAGAAGTTCATTTTTATACACCTTTTTATCAACAACTTAGCAAACCAAACTTACCTCACTGTAATTCTGTGTCATGGTCATCTTTTAAAAGCTGTGTCCAAATTATTTATTTGTTCATAGTTTTTCAGACAATTTTGAAGATCTTTGTAATGTGAAGAAACTGAGGAAGGCAATATGAGCACGTTTAGATTAGTCAAATGATGAGCAAGGAGATTTAGATCCATTACGCTAGTAATTCTCTATGCTTTAGTAATATGAATTCCTTGTACGTTCAATGTGCAGCCTTGGTTGTTGTTGGCCTTGGATGCTGAAGGTCTTCAATGTGCGGCAGGGAATATTAGCACCTCTCACTTGCTACTTTCATTGTGGTGTCATTGTTCTGTAATTTAAGTTGAAAGCTTACTTCTTTCTCTAGACAAAGAGAACACAAAGAAGGGACTGGAGTGGCCTTTATAGTGCTTTTAGTTAGGGGCATTTGAATACTTAACATTAAAGAATTTCAGAGCTTTCCAGATGCAGTAATTTTATACTGTAAGAAAAAAGCTTATTTGATCTGCAGTGTGGTAATTCTCTTCATTTGACAGATTTAGGAGAAGATCCAGTGAGTTTTCTTCAGCTTTATCTGTGATTCACCATCCCTAATTTCCAGGTTGCCATTTCAACCTACAGATGTGTAGCACTTCTTGAGAGAGGGAAGTAGGGAGCAGGAAAAGTGAGAAGAGGTGACTTCTGTGGGTATTTGCCAAAATAAGAAGGTAATGAACTCCTGCACAGATCAGTCTCTCTGAATCCTGGCTCATTACAGAGCTGGGAAAGTGAGCGCCTGCTGCACTTACGTTTGAGTCGAATATTTCATTTTCATCTAAAAATGAGTGTTTCCGTTCTTTGCCTTCATAGAAAAGTACATGTTTCTAACTTGATGTTACACCTCAAAGCAGTAAGGTTCTCATAAGTAAGAGATTTCCAAGAAGAGGGTTCAGAATTTCTGAAGAACTTTATTTAGACCAAGTTTATATATCATTAGTGACAACTTTTAAGTTCATTAGCATACACTTAAGTTCCATTGATCTTAGTAGAATTACATAAGTGCAATTAAATGCCTAGGAAGTTAACCCCATGAAGAAGGCTAAAGATTTCTGTTGCATGTTTGTAAGTTGATGGTGCTCTCTTATAGAAAAAGTTTATAAGTAAAAGGATCCAAAATAGCAGATTCAGTCAGACCTTGTTTATTTGATCATTCTCATTTCTGAGTAATCTAAAGTGCAATATTACCTAGATCACCTTTTTGATTAAGTGGTGGTGAGTGCTTTTTCTTTGCTTAAGGTCTGAATAGCCTGTTTCCAGAAACTTTTCTGTTTGAGTCATTCAAAATTGTTGTGACAAAGCTGCCTTACTTTTTCTTTCAGTTACAGTTTGTCTATTGCAAAGAATAAAGATGTGCCTCTTCACTAGGTGGTAGGGAGCTTTTATTTGTACCAAGTGTTTATAGATTATCTGAGCTGACTGGTATAGAACTGGATATTTGTAAAAGTGAAGAACAGAATTAGCTTTGTGCAGGCATTCTGTTTGGACCAAGTGGGAATGCCTTTTTCTTGGATTTGTAATAGAGTGGAGTTTGTTGCTTTTATTGAAGTGACGTGTTTTTCAAAGCACTTCACAGCTGTTGCATTTGTTTTTTGTCCCGAGAATCTTCAGAGATCAACTTCTATTCTAATCCCAGGTTGGAGAATAGCAGATTCTAGGAATAGTGAAAGATCACAGCTCGTTTTGGCTTTGAAAGCTGACAGTTTTCTTCACCAGAGTAATTCAGTCAGCAAGGAGTGGTATAGCGCTAAACTTGGCTTTGAGAACTTAATAGAATACTGTAAAACATTTGGTCATGTAAATTAATTTTGGGTCAGCGATTAGAAGCTCAAGTTAAGCAAAATAGATAAGAATGTGGCAATCTTAAAAAGATGAGCTTTGGGAAATCAAACAAACAAATTACTTTGTGAAGCGTGTGTAGTTGAATTGCTGAATTCATTTGACACAAGATCTATTGAATCCAAAAACTGAACAGCAAAAAGTGCATAGAGAGGAATAGAAATTCAACTGACAGATTCAGAGAAGAAATGCTGTAAAGAAGAAATGCCACCCAGACTTAAACACATAAATATTTATACAAGATCTATATCAGGAAGTCTCTAAACCACAGCTTTCTGGTGAAAGGAAGCTGAGTCTCACAAACAGCTATTGTATTTGCCTTTTCCTACATCTCTTTTTGTAGCATTCTCTTCTTTCTGCTCTAGGTAACATCAGAATGATGAAATAATCACTATTACAATATTAATTTTTTTAATAATGTATTTTCCTGTTTCATGGAAAGAGCAAAAGGAAATGGTTGGGTTTTGGGGGGAAAATGATAAAATTTGGTAGTAGTCTGTGATTGTGGTCCAGTGGAAAACTGTGCTGGGAAGTTTTGGCCAACTTTGGAATTTTTTCCTGCTTCAATGGGTGCAGGAATGATTTGCATCAGACAGAAGCTTTTTTGGATGTAAATTCCTAAACATAATTCCACTCTAACTTCTGGTAACATTTTCTTTCACAGACTGGTATCTTGAAAGTTGTTTGATTTCTGATATGCTTATTTTTCTGTTTTGCTATGTTAGGCTCTGTTGCTACAGTAACAAATATGAAATGTTTAACTCCAGTGATCCATTAGGTTGAGGTTATTCAGAAGCAATGTGAACTCATATTCTTTTTTTAGTTTTGGGATGGCTAAGTACGATGTAACGATAATATTCCTTTCATTAAATACAGAAAATGAGTTCATTGAGGTTCTTTTAGTATTCCAGGTGAGACTTCTCAGAAAGTCAGTATTAGATATTTTCAGGCACTTTTCAGTGGTCTTTGGAGTAGCAGCCCTGCTCCAGGTTATTTTTTTTTCCCTCTGAAGTTGTCAATATACTTGAGTAAAGAAGAGTAAGACTTTATGTAGGTCAGCAACAATTTGTGTTTGCATGGTATTCACTGTGACATTAGACTGCTTAGTTGAGGATGCAATGCATGAAAAAGTAAGAGTGAATGCCTTTCAGGAATGTTTTCAGTTTTCTCTAAAGCACTTTAAATCAGCTGTCAGACTGAAAAGACAATTCACCAAAATTTTACTTTCATTTCCTTTAGAGCCTGTGCATTTGTAATTATGCTGAAATGTTTTGTCTCTTTAAGAGCACTAATATTTCCAGCTGCCCCTGCCAGGCATTAGCAGAAAATGCTTATGATATTGAGTCACTGTTATTTTCTTTGAATTCCTAAAAGGATAGATGTTGTCCATTTGCTTAATGTCTCTGCAAAAAAAGAACTGAATACAAATAAATGCTTCCATGACAGATCTGAGAAACCACTGTAGTGGGAAAGTTAATGAAGTTTGAAAAGGTCAGTCTCAATCTGTAACACTAAGGGAAGTAGCAACATGACAATTAAAAGCATTTGCAGTTTTGTTAGTCATGTATCTTCTTACACAGAAAGACTATTCCTTTTTTTTCCAAAGCAGCATTGAACAATGTTAAACATAAAAAATGAACTGCACTTTAATGGTTTAACTTAGCAGTTGCTCTGTCTGAATAAAACGTTTCAGAATTGAGCTTTTGGGGAAAAAAAAAGAAAACAACAAAGAAACAAATAACAACTATTCTTCTGATTAGGAAATGAAGATTAGCAGAAGAAAATTTCACCCAAAACTATTCAGTGAATTACATTCAATTCACAAACAACCTTAGAGGAGTAAAACTGCAATTTTAAAAATAATTTATTTAGTGAAAAAATAATAGTTCCATTCAAGTTATTCTTTGTTATTTAATACTACTTAATGTTTTAAGAAAATTGAAGAATTACATTGAGCAACTTAAGGCACACGTACTTCTGTTGTGCATTGGGTTTGCTCTTGATCCTGTTCTTATGACTTAGAGGACACAAAATGAGATGAGAAAAAACTGTAAGCATTATAAAATCACATTTATTGATAGAGCAAAATAAGGAAGAAGCCATTGACACATTATTGGACCAGAGCAAAGACTGATTGTTTCTAAATCCATTTAAGAGCTAGAAAGCTTTCAACTTCCAATTTATCAACTTTTTCTGGGAAAAAAAGTCAATTTTTTAATACTTTCAGTGAATCTGTTAGTAGAGTTCAGAAAGAGGCACAAAGTCCCCCTAACTATAATCAAAGTTGTCATGTAAGTAAAGACAAATATTGAAGACCAGATAGATGCATCTCTTTCAGCAGGGTATATTTTATCACAGAATCACTGATGGCTTGAGGTGGGAATGGAGCTCTGGAGGCCATCTGGTCCAACCCCTGCTCAGGCAGCAGCACCCAGAGCAGGGTGCCCGGAAGCACGTCTAGACTGCTTTTGAAGATCTCCAAGCAACCTGTACCAGTGCTCCATTACCCACATAGCACAGAAGTGCATTCTCATGTTTAGACGAAACCTCTTGTATACTACTGTGTGCCCAACGCCTCTTGTCCTAGTAGCAGGCACCTCTGAAATGAGCTGTCCTTAGTGCGCTCTCCCTTCAGGTATTTTTTCAGGCATTGGTAAGATACCCCAGAGCCTCGTCTTCGCTAGGCTAAGCACTCCCAGTTCTCTCAGCCTCTCCTTATAGGAGAGATACTCCAATTCCTTTATCAGTTTTATGGGCCTTTGACTCTATCCATTATGTCCACATCTCTGGTACTGGAGAGCCCAGAATTGCTGTTGTCTCACCAATGCTGACTTGGAGAGAAAGAATCGCCCCTCTTTACTTTCTGGCAGTATTTTTGCTTGATGCAGCCAAAAATCTGTAGCCTTCTTAGCCCACATTCAACCTGGTGTCCACCAGGACCCCCAGGTCTTATTCTGTCAAGCTGCTTTCCCCTAGCAAGCCCTTGTGCCTGTTGTTGCTCCATAGGTAGAGCAACAACACTGTTCCTTGTTTTGCTGCATGAAAAGTTTCTCTATCAGTGTCTGTCTGGTCTATCAGTGTCACTCTGGATGGCAGCATGACCCTCTTGTGTACTTGCCACTTCCTCAGTTCTGTATCATCAGCAAACTTTCTGAGGGTCATTATTGCCCATATAATTAATGGCAATGTTGAGTAGGGTTGGGTTCAGTACTCAGACATTGGCTGCTTCACTCATTACTGGTCTACGGCAAGGTTGCACAGTTGTGAACGTATGTGAGCATTGCTTGATGATCAGCGATCTCAAAATCTGGTAATGAATTTAATATAATAAACACAGATATTTTAGGAAGAGCATTATTTGCTAGAATATCCATCACAATTGCTATTCTCTAGGCAGATTTCTGTCAGAATGCATATAGGTGCAAATAATCAGGCCAGTGCCATAGCCGTATTGGCAAGTTACCCCAGGAAGGGGAAGACACACAGAAAAAAGGGTCTCTAGAGGTTAACTGGTTCAACCTCCTGCTCAAAACAGAGCTTATTTAAAAATTAAATTAGGGTACTCAGGAACTTGTCCATCTGAGTTTTGAAAATATCCAGAAATTGAAGTTCACCATCTTTCTGGGAGATGTTACAGTGCTTGACCCCTCTAACAGCAATTGATTTTTCTTAACCGCTATGCTAAGTGGGTTTTCCATTGCTACAAGTTATGTCAGTTGTTTCTTGTCCTGTCGCAGTGCATGTCTGAGGAGAATCTGGCTCTGATCTGTACAACTCCCACACAGTCCTTTTTTTGTTAAAGAAATGACCACAGTTATGTTCTGCACTTCTGGCCTCTTCTATCCAGGCTAAACAAGCCCAGTTCCTTAGGCCTTCCCTCATGTGCCATCTGTTTCTGCTTGTCAGGACATCCCAGTAGTCTTAGATTGGCCTCTGTCCAATTTGATGTCTGTGTTGTACTGCACTATTCCAGATGTGGCCTCACCAGTGCCAAGCAGATACAAAAAGCTTATCTCGAAAACATTTGTGAAACTGTACTGTATTCTCTTCGGTTGCCACTTCTGTACAAACAGAAGCAGCATTTTATAGCAAGGCACACTACCAAGCCTGCGAACTGCATGTTACATATTTGCTTTATAATCTATGTTATAAATAAAGTGCTATTTGTAATACTGCTTTTTTAAAATCTACAGATTTTAACTAGAGCATGATTTATGTGTGCCATATCAAAGACTTGAATACATCAACTACTTGGATATTCTTAAGTCATCTTAAAGAGATGTTAAAGCTTCTGAGAAGATAGTATGATTAAAAGCTTCTCTCTTTTTCTTAGATTTATTTTTCCATTTACAGAGGGAGCCAGAAGAAACTGGATAACACACGTGCTCTTGGCAGATGAGGGAATTAAAAGTTGTACCAGTCCTGGAATTTAATTTTGAATTTTATTGAATGAATGCTTGATTTTAAAGTTGCTCAGCCCTTCAAAGGACTAAGAATGATGTAGTTGATTTTTCTATCCAATTGTTGAAACTATTGCTTTTGAGTGGAACTGTTTTTAGTACTTGTGCACATGCTGTAGTAGCAAGCGTGGATTCTATTACTTTTGTTATCCACTTCTTAAAAATGTAGTGTTTGAAAATACTGTGAGTGCCAGTTGGGTCAGATCTCTCAGTACTTTCTGGAAATATTGCATTTTTAAACTGGTTTTAGTTTGTCACTGCTACCTCTGTCAGAACACAACAACTATTCATACTTTTTGTTTCTCCTAAACATATGTAATACCTCTTGTACCTTGTAACTTTAGCTTCTTGTTTTTCATGAAGTAAAATAGTTTTCAGAGTGTTCACTGAAGTTATTGAATTATTTGTGATTTTGTGTTTATTTAATGGAGATAGGGTTGTATATCAGAGCAATGCTTTGTATAGGTGATATGTTGACACTGGTTTTTAACCTATGAAGTGCATTTGCCATATGATCCCTAAGTTTTATTCTGATAAATTCTTTCTCCACTGAAAACTTACTGAACTTGTGAAACAAGTTTCCAGTGAAACTCTCAATTTGGATGTCATCATTTTTGAGGAATGCTGGGCCTGTAATAGAGAATCTGTTCCAGAGTAAATATTCCAAAGCAATTTTTCTGTGCTTTCCAGGTACAAAAAAGACCAGGGTGGGAACGTGGCTTTCCTGCAATGCTTTCTGGTTTCTGAAATCGAAAAAGAGAGAATCTGATGTTTTGCATAATAAGCATATGCATGAGAAGTTAGTTTGATTCAGTCAAGAAATGTCATATGATCAAGAAAACAGTCTGATACAGAACATCTTTGTTTTTTATTATATATTTCTCTTTCAAGTGAAAAAAAATAATTGGCAGACTTGCATGCCATACACTGTGCTTTTTTGCTTGGAATATGTAACACTGTTTCGGATACAATGATGGTGTTGATTACTTCAGAGTACTTACTAACATATTCTTGTTTATTCACTAGACAAGCCTTACAACATATTTAAATGTGCATCTTACCAACATGAAATCTTAGTTAGTTAAGCCAAAATAAGATGTTCTCTTCAGTTATGTATTCTTTCAATGTCAACTTTTCTTTCTTCTTGTGATTAAAGCAACTGCTACAAGCAGCCTGTTTTTTCAGTTAAAATCAGTGACAATTGTCTGAATAGATACCTAGCCTTGTAACAATAAATTAGTCAATATAATTTTTGTACTCCATCCTCTCCTCTAATAACTGACGCAGAGGCACAGGCTAGCATACTTATTGAAGAATATTAGAGAAACTGTGGCTGGAAGGCCCCTGGAGTTCATCTGGTCCACCTTTCTGCTGGAAGCAGGGGCCGTGGATTAGGTTATCCAGGGCCTTAGCAAGCAGAATCTTGATTCTGAATATTTCCAGCAAGGAAAATTGGCCTCTTTCTCTGAGTGTCCTGGTTTTATCAGTATTGCATATCATAACATAATGCAACAGGCTGCTGGGTGCAGAGATGCTGCACTGCGGAGCTGCGTTTCCTGTTTCTCTCTCTAGCAGTATAATGTGAGTTCTGACTCTCCAAGAGGGAGATACATTGGGATGTACTACATTTCCTAGGAGCCTCCACGTGACTTCTGATACTGGGGGATGAATGAAGAGTGCTCTCGTCTTTTCTGGGAGATGAGCAGTGAAGGGTCTACCAGTAAAGATTCAGACCGACTCTCTGGTTTTATTTTTGGTTCATTTTATTCCTCTTAATTATACTGTATTATCTGACATTTCTTTTAATATATTAGTTTCTCCTATCTCAGTTTAGTTTTTCCCCTCTTCCTAATCCCCCTCCTTTTTATCCTGAGGGGGAGGGAGGGGTGTCACATGATTAACTCTTCAAACCACAACACTGGGGAACCGATTCTAATAATTGTTCTTGCAGTGAAGAATTAATATGGAGACAGAATTTCGCAGTATTATCTGTGTTCAAAATGACCTTCAAGTCCAACGTCAACCTGACATACTGAGTCCTGTTATCAAACTATGTCACACAGGCAGATTCTTCTGACTAACCTGAATTTCTCCCATCATCTCATATTTTGTTGCTGTATATCCGAATAGTGTGTTTCCATCTGTCCTATAACCTTCTTTTAAGTGTAAAAGACTGGTTAGTACTTGCCTCTGCACCTTCACTTCTCTAGGCTGAACAAAGCCAATTCCTTTAACCTTTCTTCCTTGAACAAGTTTTCTAATCTTGTAGTCATTTTGATGGCCGTCTGTTGGGACCACCTCTGATTTTTTTTTTCAAGTCTGACTTGAAATATTATCATGAATATATTTCTTTTCTTGTAACAAAAAAGAATAAGGTACTTACTTGAGAAGTTACCTGAATTTAGTTCAATCCTTGTTTTAGTGTTTGTAGTATTAGTGTGAATTTTGCCAGAGAGCTCTGATGTTTACAGAGATATGCTATAGTCTAAATCCAGTGAAACTGCATGAGGAAACGGTTTTGAGATTCTAATTTAAATATGCATATGCAAATTGCACCTGCCTTCTTTATAAATAATAAACAGAAGATCTTAAGTCTATCAAGAGTTGGGAAGTTCATCATTTGAACGTTCAATGGTTTCAGCATGAAAACAATTGTCCATATTCTTATGTCAAGCTATTCCCGACAACTCCTGTTGTAGCAGTCATCATTAAGATACTTTAAAGCAAATATCTTCCGAATTTTCTCCACATCCCAGGGTGTAGTTTGATTTGTTCCAAACACTGGCTTGCTGTGTTAGTGTACCAAGAATGGCAGGTATTTGTATATACTTATAGTATGTAGTATGTTGGAAAAATTGCAATGAGAATAAATTTAATCTGCATGTTTTTAATACTTTTTTGTTGTTGATTTCTAGCATAGTTTATGAAAGATTATAAAAATGTTCCCCATTCTTCAGATCGAGCATTGCATTAGTGGGTTTGTAAAATTGACAATAGGGGGTTTTCTGGTGTTCTAGATATGCTTGTTCAGACTTGTTCTGTACTGGTTTATCCAGGAGAATGTCACTAACACCTATAAACTTTCTTTGTTAATCTTACTTGCATGACTTCTCAGTGACCCACAAATTGTAACAGATATTTACAGCTCATTTTGAGTCTGCGTCTCTCTTGTCTTATTGTTTGTTTCGTTTTTGTATGTCATTTAAGTCATTATCTATACAGAGTGTGAGATTTTTTAGATGTTCTGGTACTCAGTTAACTTTTATTTAAATATTACTGTGAATTCTATTTAGCATCAATGATATTAAAAACAAACACAACAAAACAACAACTATGGTTTTCCTTGTTGAATTCTACTTACTAGTTATCCTGAAGCTTGAGCAGAAAAGGGGTATATTAATAAGTTTAAGTTTTGAGATGCTTCTTTAAGGTCCTGTAATTATTAGGTCACAATAACAGGGATATTCTACAACGAGGAAAAAAAAAATCAAACATTCTGAGGTTAATCAAAAAAAAAAAAAGCTACAGCTATAATGTACAGGTAAAATGAGAAGGTTGAGTAAGAATGCAGACATAGTGGCAAACGTACGTGAGGTCATAAGTGGAATGTGTCATAGGTGAGTCAAGTGTGCAGTGCTGCTTCATGTGGATCTGAACCCCATTTGGGTTATAGAGATTTGTCAACAAGAGATTGAAGAAGGAAAACCAGTTGGGCAGGGATCAGTAATTGTAGTCAAAGTATGTGATACATTGTAAGAAGTGCCAAAAGTCAGTATTTCTTGGGAATGTTTCAGAATTTGGAACTGTTAAAGTAAAAATAATATAAATATTTTCTCTGATAAAGCTTTTTGTCCTTTTGACAACCTTATAGTATGCATTGGTATATGTGAGTGTTCTGGCTAACTGGCATCAGATAGAAATAAATGAAACTGGTCTTAATCCTACCCTTATTTTCCTCTAAGTGATCATATTTGTTTGGCCACTAGGCTGGCAGTATCTATTACAAAGTGCATGTTGTTGCCTTGGAAAAGATGCATGTTCAGTTTCTTAGAGTATTCCAAGTCCTAACAAGACTAACCAGTATATAACTTTGGTTATATAGAAAAATATTCCAGCCCATAGTCAGTGGAAAATGTCCAAATTTTGTGAAACCAGTGATACCACAAAACTGTAGTCTTTTCTCTGACTATGAGCTAATCTGCTAAGAATGGCGTCTTTGGTTTTACAGACTGCTGACTATAGTGATTTTGACTTTCAACCAGTTACTCAATTGATAAGTAGTTTCTCTCTGTCCCCGCTTTACTTAGTATGGTAGAACTTCAATACTGTATGTGGAAAAAGACTTTTCAAAAAAACTTAACTTTGGAAGTTGCTCTCAAGTAGATGGAATGCTCAAAATGTATGATCTGGCTGCACTGAATCCTACATTTCAAGTTCACTTTTCTGTTTTGTGTTGTATTTCAAATTTTCTGTGTTTAAACTGTTGGTAATATTACTGCTTTGATTGAGCTCTAGAGTAAAAATTTAAGAGCTAGGTATTGTAGTTCTTTTTTTGTCATTTAAAAATAATCTCTCTTCTTTACATGCTGTAATTTCCATTGATGAATTTAATTATAGATTATTCAGCCATGCTTTTCCTGTGTCGTTATTTCCATGATGCCATAAACTAATGAATATAGTATTCTCCACATGCAATAACCAGCTGCAAAATTGATTTTAGTAACAATGGAGAAATGTCAATATCACTGGAAAATGTTTTGCCTGTGGAAGCAGCTGCCCATGAGCTCACCCTCTGGAAAATATCCCGATGGTTTCACATCTTTGAAAGCCTTTTCTGTGCACGGTAGCACAAATATAAGCCAACGTTTGAAAAGCTAGTGGTTTGTGTTTTCTTTGGCATAGTGCAAATCTGAGCCTTTCAGAGGCAGGTCTTGAAGTCTTTTGCTGAGAGGAATGATTTTGTGTTTTCTCTGAGCAAAATAAATTGATTCTTATCTATCCCTATCATCACATAATGTATATAGGAGTTCACATGAATGCATACAGAAGGAGGGACAGGCTGTAATCAGACCATACTAGGGAGAACCCACGCTGTGCCCTGTGGAGAGGTGATTTATTCCAGGTTATTTTTTTAAAACAGTCAAGTTCATGTCATTTAATAGGATATTTATAGAGTAGACGTACATTCAGTTCACTGACAGATTTAGCAGAGACTGCTAGTCTTCCTGCAAAGCTGGAGAGATAGAGAGATGTGGAAATTAGGTAAAACTTCAGGAATGCTAAGTGGAAAGAGTAATACTATTTGTTTCTAATGTCATGTTAAGATGGCAGCAAGCACCACTTGCCAGCAGCAATAACTCCTTTATAGTTACCAGTAAATAGTATACTGGGGAATTAACTGTGATCTTTTAGATTTAAATTACTACCCACAGTAAAAATACAGAAGTAACTATGTTGGCCTATTCACCTAATTTTCTTAAGTGAAAATTTTATTTTTCAGTTTGTAAGTGTGTAGACAGATGACATACGCTGCTGTAAGTTAATTAATAGGACAATACTTCAAATGTAAAGAGCAAACTCAGTCACTCCCTCTTCCACTGACTGTCATTTAATAGTCAGGTACATTTTCAGTAATGGTACCGAGTTCTGTCATTCTAGAGGTAGAATTACGTAGAAATGAAAACTGACAACAAATTCAGGATGTTTTTTAGCAAGTAGTAAATACCCCAGATTTCTTATAAGGTAGTCCTAGTCATATGAGTCTCCACTTCATAAACTGCAAGTGTATCTGTAAGAATTATCTCCTCAGGAGAGCAGTTTTAACATGGGAAGAAATATTTTAAGATTTTTCTGAGCCAGTGAAGGAAGCTAAACTAGACTGTAAAACTTGACCTGATTTCTAAGCATCTTTTATCTTTTTTTCTACTCCAGAGAGGTAATGCCAGTTGGTTTACGTGTTGTTAATCCAACTATATTCCACTCATTTATAAGGATTAAACATCTTTTTTTTTTTTTTTTTTTTTTTTTCTGGTGAGATTCTGAAATTAACAGTGTCCATTGGAGCACTTTTTACTGATTCATGGGCAGAACAGATAAAGATGCAGTCTTCTCTAGCCCGTACTGGATGGTCTGTGTAAGATTGGGCAACAGTTTAGTTATAGCCTTATGTTTTCTCAGCAAAACATTGATAGTTCAGAATGAATTGAATTTGTTACTGCTTTTCACTACTTCTGTGTCTATTTCTTCATTTTTCTATGATAGTTTGTGTAATTTGTTTACTTACTACTTCCTAAGCAATGGAAGGATTTTCCAGAATACATGCACAGATAGGCTTAAATGAAAGAAATAAGGTAGGCGCTTACAACCTGGCTGATGCTGGACATAATCCAATCTGTGACGCAATGAACTCCTTACCTATTAGCTTGTCAGATATCTGCAAAATCAGATGAAGAGCAAGCTAGTGAGAAAAATTATTGTAAAGATCTCCATAAAGACTGGAACAGGTTGCCCAGAGAGGCTGTAAATGCCTTCTTCCTGGAAGCGTTCAAGGCCAGGCTGGATGAGGCTGAAGGCAACCTAGTCTAGAGGGAGATGTCCCTGCTGTAGCAGGGGAGCTGGAACTAGATGATATTAAAGATCCCTTCCAACTCAAACCACTCTGTGATTCTATTCCTAAGTGACAGAGAAAAGTTAGTGCAGATAGTTCTTGAGATATGTAGAATTCCACAGCAAGTCTGAATCTGAACTATAAAACTACATATTAATGAAGTGTCAGGTGAACTCAACATTGAAGGAGATTGTGCTTCTGCAGATACTTAGTATTTGTGTAAATCTAACAAATTTCCTGAGCTGTTTTTCATGAACCGTGAAGGAGCAAACTTCAGTAAGCCACATGGCTTTCCTTGAATTCCATTGACTCTTGTTGCTGATTTGTAACTTACTGCTGTAGATGATACTAGTACGTAACTGAGCACTAGAGAACACATAATTATGTTTTGATTTCAGGTAAGAATTTATATTTTCCCAAAAGGAAATCTTTTTTTTTTTTTTTTTTTGAATGAGTAAGTTTGAGGCATACTTACTACCAGGAGATAACATGGAAAAATAATTTGTTTTCACTGCACGCACTTAATACACTTCTAAAGATTATTAGTAATTAATGCAAGCATACTAAAGCTGTTTCAGAAAGGAGTGTGTTGCTTAGAGGTGCTCCATTCAATTTATTATAGTGGCTTTCCAGAATTTTGAGAAAATTCTGCTTGACTAGCACAATTGCATTTCCTGTTGCTTTAATAGCTGGAATTTATTGAGAGAATGTAATGTGCTGAAGCTGGAAGAGTAACTGAGCCAGCTAGCTCTTTTCCTGAAACAGTAAGAGTGCTCTTTTTGAAGCAGGGCAAGAAAACATGAGAGGGAAAAAAGTCATTAATTATATACATGCTCAAGAAAGAGTGTGGAAAATCTGATATGGAAAATGTGATATGGAAATATGGCAGATTTTTATGCTGCACAAGTTATTTTCCTGCTGAAAAGAATATTCCTTTCTTTGTTATGCAAAAAAGAAGCACAAACTTCTCTATTCATCTTATATAATAGTTTAGGAATATATTAGTTTTAACTTTTTACTTTTAGCTGACCATAAATGTCAGAACAATCACAGAATCACAGAATTGTAGGGGTTGGAAGGGACCTCCAGAGATCATCGAGTCCAACCCCCCTGCCAAAGCAGGCTCCCTACACCAGGTCGCACAGGTAGGCGTCCAGGCGAGTCTTGAATATCTGCAGAGAAGGAGACTCCACAACCTCCCTGGGCAGCCTGTTCCAGTGCTCCGTCACCCTCACCTAAAGAAGTTCTTGCGCACATTGGTGCGGAACTTCCTGTGCTCCAGCTTCTGGCCTTTAAAGAAAAGTCAGACTGAGGTAATGTTTTTGACACACAGTAGTAATAGCTGCAGTGATGACTGAATGAAGTGCATATGGTAATTTCTGTTCAGCCTATTTGAACGTAGATGTTTCTGAAAAACTTTGCCGTGGAAGGGATAAGATGCTTGTTCTACTCACCATGCAAGGCTGCACGGGCAGGTTCTGTGTCTGAGACAGCCCTGCATGTGTGAGTTGCAGCACACTTCATTGCTGTTCTTACAGATTGCAATGCAGTTCCTCCACAGAGCTATGATTTTATCATGCATTCCAGAGGAAGTTCTTAGCTGAATTTGAAAGATGGAATGGAAACTAACTGTAAATAAACAAGAAGATACCAGTAGTGCTCTTACACCAGAAATGTTGGCGGTAGATTGCTTACATATGATAAGGGATATACTGAAAAGCCAAAAATGCTAAGTTCTCATATTCACTGGTTATGGCTCTGCAAATTTTTCATAGTAGACATCAGTCTACAAAAGTGCACAAAAGCAAAACCTGTTCTGTCCCTTTTCTAAAGACATACTATAGAATTATAATACAAGCTGTGACATATTTGAACTCATGAATCCTTTATTTAATGAACCTAGACGATGGTGGTGGTCAATAGTTGCTGACCATTTTGCTTATTAACAACTGTGCAACTTTTTCTATATGAAACACCAGACTGATTGATTTGTTTGTTTCAGGAATTTATCTCTTTGACTTAATCTACATTGATTCTGCATATCCTGCTTCAGGCAGCATTATGGAAAATGAACAAAGATCCAATCAAATGAACAATATTCTCCGAATAATAGCTGATCTGCAAGTCTCCTGTAACTATGGTTGGTAGTATTTTATTTTTTACTCCTATTAAGTCTTAACTAAAGTGTCTTTAATAACATGATAAGAGGTTTCTAACCTATGTAAAGGCAGCGCAAGAGGACAAGATCAGTAGGGTTGGACATTGGACACAATTAGGCAAATGAGCATATATCCTAAACTGTAAGAACTGTAACAGAATTGTGTGGCATTTACTGCTGAGTATGGGGTACAAATGATATATTTCCAAGTACAGCTGAAAGTACCAGCAGTAAGTGGGAAATACATCTTTATCTTTCCTTTCTCATAGATACGATGTTTTTGGAGTGTGCAATATGTCAATTTTATTATCATTTTGTTGTGTCATGATGAAAAGTTTACAGAATTAAATACAAATATTTCAATACGACTGTTAAATTCTCTATTAAACTTTTTCTTACACCTCACTTGGTGAGGAAGATGATGTTACTTCTGTTTGTTAACAGAATTGTGCTCTAAAATTCATTTCTGCAATTCTAGCCTGTTATGCAAAGCCTCATGTCAAGAAATGTGCTGCTCTGGGGGTCTTAATGAATACAGAGCATACTGCTGATGATTTACCATGAATTTTCATTGCTTAAACATGGAACAAGCTAAAAAACTTGAAGTAGCTGTATAACTAAATAAATTCAGAACATTTAAATGCTCCAGTTTGGGAATGTTTTTAATTTAAAAAAAAAAAAAAGAAGGTTAAATCTTAGATTATGAGAAAGTTAGGTGAGATACTGCGTATGTTTAAGTACCCAGCCCTTGTCCTTTGTTGTAGATTTTGATATAAGATATTTAAAGCTACGGATTAGGCATAATAGTGTATGATTCTGAAGTGGTAGGGTATTTACCTTTCATATTCTTATTGTGACTTCCAGTTTGTCTCCGAATACTTTGACAAAAGAAATCTTATCTTACTGACCCTTTCCTTTTGGCAGTGGGGCAACTTCCTACATTGCATTAATTTTAACTGCTTTTGTTAAAATCAGAATGAAAATTAAAATGTGGCCTTGAAGAACCAATCTTATGGACCTTTATGGCACTTGTATTTATGAGAGTGTTACAGTTCATTCAGCTACTACAAGATGTGTTCCTGTTCGTGCACCGTACCCTCAAAGGATTTTTCTGTCTTTCTGAATTTAGCATATTTTTATCTTGATATGCAGCATCATAATTTTTGAAGTTTTCTTACCTCATGCATATGAGAATCAATAATAGCCATTGCTGCAGGCTTCAATTTCTCCCAAAACAATCAGTACAAAATCCAAGCAGGGCTTACATAAAAGGAACTCTTTTCCACTAGTGAAATAGCATATGATAAAATCCTCTAGATGCTATGATAATGGCATGCATCTGATCTGTTTTCTTTAATAATCGAGCATCACTTCTGCTCAATCAAATCTTTAAAGACCTCTTAGAGTCAAAGTAATAAGTCTGCCTTATTTATTCTATAGGGAAGTTCACATCCTCTCTTTCCATTAAGATAATCATGAGAATCAGGAGGAAAAAAAAAAAATGGGAATAATTTATTGTGGATTATGTGAATATTCATCTTGTTTTAACACTTTATAGAACATCTTACAACACTACCCCATGTACAGAAGTATTTGAAGTCTGTCCGTTACATTGAGGAACTTCAGAAATTTGTGGAAGATGACAATTATAAGTAAGTACTATTCTTTTTAATTTAGTGTTGGAAAATTTAAAGGAAACGGCATACAGATGTTAGTTTGATTTGTGTTTGAACAAGAAGCTGTTGACAGAAGATGCTGTGGGATTTGTCTGGAGTACTTCATATCATGTTATCAGAGTTGATAATACCAAGATGCCTAATTAATATTCAGAATGATTTTTGCCCTTAATGACTGTAGCTAGATTTCCAAAATGAAATAGCTTTTTAAAAGCAGATGGAGTTCTAGTCCTCATTCCACTACATAATGATTATATTCTGGGAATTTTGTTCAGGAACACCGAAGCCATCTCTTAAGATGTCCAGGATTTACTCTATGCTATTGTAAGTATTACATAAAAGACGTCTCCCAAATACATATCACTCTTTTTATTAAGCTAGTACTTCAGATATTAATTTGGAAGTTTGTGGGGTTTGTGAGAGAGACAACTAATGCAGTGATATAAAGTAGACAATATAAAGTGTGTTGGTTTTAAAACCTTACAGCTTAGGTTTTAAGTAACTCAATCAAGACAGCTGCAATGCTATATGATTACCTATTGATAAATAGAGTACCTCTGTTTAGTTGAGCAGAATTAAGTGTTTGAAGTGACCACATGTTTGGTAATATAACAGTGGTGTATGGATAAGCAGTAGCAGATATGGCTGCTTTAAACCAGTTTCAGATCACCCAAGAATGGTAGAGGTCACAATCTGTAATAAAGAAGGAAATCCTTACCTCTTCTCCATCTGAGGATCAGGGCTCACTAAATAATCCAAAGGAGATGATCTCTGAGTAGAGATGCTTCTCTTTAATGTGGTTAGGGAGGGATGGACCCAGGGTCTGGTCACACAGGTGAGTTGCTTCACCTGTGCTCCCAGGGCTGGCTACATCCGTTCACCAGGTTCTCATTCACTGGTTTAGGCTGTGACCTAATGGTTCTCGTACAGTTGGTATGGAAGATTGTAAAATATGTTTTAGAGATAAGGGTTATGTTTTTTGAAACTGGCCTTGTTACCAGAGTTAAGTACTGCAGCTGATACCTTGACTCAAATTGTTAATACGGTTTCACAAGGAAGCTAGTGATACATTACGTGGTGTTCTCTATGAATTTCTGGACATCTGTATGGAATGGATTGCAACAAAAATATCATCATGTTGAGGAGAATAAAGAACAACAGATTTAAGGAAAGCCTGGAAAAACAGAACTTTAGTTTTTGGAATCACAGTATATAAATACAATAGGGTGAATGGTATCACAAGGATGAATTAATTTAAAAAATTGTAAATGTTGAAGTGTGGTGTCACTATCAGAGTAATGGAATTGTGGAATGGCTTCTTATGTGGAGGAAAGAGACAAATAACTAAATAAGTTTAAACTTAAACCTAATCAGTTAATGCAGTGAATATGACCAGTTGGCATCTGTGAAGGCAGAAGAGCAGACTAATCATCCTGTCACCAGTGAGAAGAGACCAACCCCTCTCTAACTGCAATCACCTTTCAGGTATTTGAAGAGAGCAATAAGGTCTCCCCTCAGTCTCCTCTTCCCCAGACTAAGCAGCCCCAGTTCCTTCAGTCACTCCTCGTAGGGCATATTCTCCAAGCCCTTCCCTAGCCTTGTTGTCCTTCTTTGGACCTGCTCCAGCACCTCAGTGTCCTTTCTGTACTGAGGTGCCCAAAACTGAGCACAGTATTCGAGGGGGGGCCTCACCAGTGCTGAGTACAGGGGCAGGATTACTTCCCTAGCCCTGCTCACCTTTTTGAAGTTCTTATATATCTTTATGCAGTTCTCAGTGTCAGGCATATATCAGCATAAAGAATGATCTACTGTAGCCATTCTGCTTCTGTGCAGTCATAGCTGACATTGCTGTCTTACAAATACAACATCCTACTGAGGTTGAAAATGTTATTGCCATAGTAGAGACCAAAAAAACTTCAGAATACTTGTGTATAGCATGAGACAAGTTATTTCGCTTCCTGTTTGTTCTTGAACATTGTTATATTTGTTGATAAGTCCAGTTGTCAAAGCTCTTCTACTTAGCTCTGGTTCAGACCATTGCAAATACAGTACTATTCCTCAGGCAATTCTGTAGATTCTTGGGATAAATGTTTGCAGGACTTTGCTTTTCCAGAGAGAATAATTCTAAAAGTGAAACCATTCAGAAAATGCAGTTTTTTCGAAGTGATACAACAGCTGCTCTGACTATTATCAGGACATAAATTAAATGGAGTGACAGCGTTCCAAAATTTGTCCCCATGCTTAAGGGGTAAACCCCAGCAAATTTCAGTAAAAGAATCTGAACTAGCATTGGGTAGTTCACTGCAAAATACATGCTTGGCTGTAGTTTTCATGGGTATGTGCTTTTGTGTTCAATTATTCACAGTTACTAAGAATAAAGATGTTTCTGTAGGAAAATGACTTGGAACAAAAGTAGTATGATGTTTTCAAAGCAAACATTATTGGCTTTGCGGAGTTAGAATCCTACCAGAGTACTGATGGTAGAAAGCAAGCATTCTCCCTTTTCTTCACTCTCGTGATACTGTAAATGTGTAATGAATAAAAATGCATTATACAGCAGAGGCACACTGAACATTTACATTGTGCACAGCTTTGTGAAAAGGTCAGGCAGTTCAAGATGCATATTAACTGTAGTCTGTGATTTAAATCTCCTGGACTGCATGCAAGAAACTGGTTACATTGCTTACTTGATTTTTTAGATGGACTTTCTTCACAGTGTATCAGTGTTAACACTGTGTATACAAGGACTTTCATTAACTTTAATATCTTGGTAAAAATTGATTAATCAAGTGGTTTCTATGTGCTTATTGTTCCATAACATAATATTTGTAGAAACTTCAAGTCATGAGAATTCCAGTTTAAATTTGAAAATACTTTTAATATTAGTAGCAGTCTTGCTGATAATGCCGGAACATGTCTGACATAACTGACGTATCTCACAGGTTATTAAGTACTTTTGTTTGTACATTTTTAAGTTCAAGAAAATATTTCAATCAAATTTAGCAGTTTTCTTTCTAGGCTTGACTAGGAAAAACTGGATTGATGTCATGAGGTATTAAAAAGAAGGAAAGATTTGATTCTTAGCAGAAATGCTGCTGCAGTTGGTATGCGTTTCTTTGTATTGGAGGACCTTTACTTTATTCTGCCATGTTGTTTCATCTAAATAAAGTTTTAAATTAGTGTCTGCATTTGTCAAAAATCATCATATCTGCCTTTAAAGAGATCTCCTGTTCCTCTTCTGTCTGTGTATTTTGGTAAGAATTTTCTGGATTTTCTTGAGTATTTGATTTCATATTTCCTCTCCATTGTCCCTAGCATTTCTCTCTTCATAGCATTTTCTGGTCTCATGCCAGAAGAAACTGAAGGCCTTAAAAAGGCTGAGCACTAAGGTTTTATAATGGAAAAGAATTTTCTACCTCCTCTTTTTTGGTGAGCTCTCATTTTGAGCTGGAGACAGCATTTGTGTACTCTAAAGAGATCTGTGCTTGATTTTTGGCAGGAAGAACATAACTGTCTTACAACCAGGCTGTCCTGGAGAGAAGCTTAGATAGTTGCCCTAAAATGTATTGGCAGGGTCCCAACACACGTTTCACCGAATGAGAACTTCAGTTACACTGAGAAGAAGAATTTGGCAGCCACTTTATATAAACAAAGCTTTTCTCTACAATTTTTGTGCCAGTCCAATTGCTTGCTTTAGGTTTGTGCTTGTCAGCAAGTAGGATTACTCCAGAAAACCCCTAACAGTGATGTCATATCCTATAAATAAGAGATTTTTTTTTTGCTTAGCCCATATACAGTTCTCCACAGAAGATAAGAAATTGACATTGTTTGCTGGTTACATGACTAAGGGGGCAAAAATAGGAACCAAAGCACCAGGATTCCTAACAGTTATATGCATATATGTCAGTTATATATTGATAATCATAGTTTCCTCAGGAAATCACCAAAAATCAGCAGGCTTGAAAAATACTATGATGCAACTGCTGCAGAATCTTCTTCCTCCTCTAAGAGCATAAGAAGTGATGTGAGGAGACTGCTTTTCCTCAGGTATGCACTTTTTCTCTGAGCTAGACAGCAGTATTCAAACAAGCTTGCAGTGATTCCAGAACAAATCTTTTTGCTGAACTTTCAGAATCATTACATCAGGCCTGATGTAATGGTTTTGTGGTTATCCTTGGTCCTTGATTGGACAAATAGGCAAGTTTTCTCCTTTCACCTTATTACTTAATCTTCCAGTCCTGTTCTTTCCTCAGAGTTACTTTACTGTAATCAAGGACATCTAGAAAAAGGAGACATAACTAAGACTGTGCCTTATTAACAGCCATAAAGAAATCCAGTCCTAGAATTCAAGTGCTATTCAGGACATGTTTTAATTCCAGAAGAGTTTGCATGTATAAGCATTTCAGGATTTGGCCCTTCTAGCTGAAATGAGACATTAAAGCTTCTGCCATTTCTCTCAGTAGTAAAGCAGTGCATTTACAGCATCAGCTTTAATATTTGAATTTTCAAAGTGGCAAGTTTAAGTGACAGAGCTGGCAAAATGTGTATTGGGACTAAACATATTTTTGTTAGTGTATGTCTTTCTGAATGTGTTTTTGTTAATATACACTATTGATTAAACAGAGTGAAGACTTGTTTGTATTGCAGTGTCACCTGGACACTGTAAAAATAATTCAATTATTTAGAGCATATTTACAAGACATTGGTATTCCAATATACTACATAAGACAATTTCCATAAAAAGCAGTTCAAACTTTGATTCAGCTAGGCAGGATCTATATAAAAGTATCCAAGAGGAATCCCCCTTGCTGGAGGTTTTCAAGATGAGATGGAACAGAGTGCTAGGTATTCTCGTCTAGACACCCTTTTCCATGAAATGCTAGACCAGATGATCTTCTGAGGTCTTTTCCAACCTTGGCAGTTCTATCAATCTGTGACTAGGAGCAGTAAACTGGAAGAATGTAATTTGGTCTGTGATGGATATGAGTGTTGTTTGTTGGTAAATACATCAGTTGTCAAAGTTTGTATCGACCTATTGGTAGTGTAACACTAAGCATGTGAGGTGCCAAAGATTCTGTCTCTGTGAGTACTATTTGGAAGAGATTGCTTACACTACTGGCATAACTGTATACATACATATCCAGATGAGAGTAGTTGAACACATATGTGTATATAGATAACCAGTGCCTCTCTGTGGAAAATAGAGTGTCAGAGGAACACCAGAAATTAATTTGGATGGTGACAAATAAGTCAAGGCTGTTGGAAGCTGTCCTGACTGTCAGTATATCTCCTATGAAATAAAAATCTTAGATTGTTTTCAGCCTTGTAGGGGAGAGAGGGAACGGGAGAAGACCAGAAGTGATAACTCATTGTCAGAATGTATCCTCTTTTTAAAAATAATTTATGTTAGACGTGTAAATATGAGTATTTTGTATTTACCAAAGCTCAAATTTAGGTTTTTATTATCATTATTCTAACACATACTCATTTTTCATATTATGAATAGCTAAATTCCATTCTTTTTTATTCTGAAAAAATTGCAGAATTCTCTCATTAATGAAGTTAATGACCAAGCAGTCAAACTTCACAAGGACTGAAGATTTCAGAGTGTACTTTAACTTAACTAAACAGATAAACAAAATCATCAATCTTTCTGTTTTCTGAGGATGTAACAAGTAGGGAGTCATGTAATCTCATTTGGTAGCACTGAAAACCGTTGCTATTTCAGTGAACTTTTAAGCTAAGTACACTCCACTGATGCTTTTTGTATAAAGATACCATACCTCTTTCTAGAACCTTGTTAGAAACTTAGGTCTTCCTTTCTGCCTTATCTTCCTCCTTTTTTTCTCCTCAAGAAAAACAGGTAATTGTGTGGAAGTAGATCTTTTTTGGTTTTGTCAAATACTGTGGTCACTGAAAGAAATATGAGAATGTCCTTGCCTAAATTTCACAAGGAATGCATTGAAAATTGCGTATTATATAAAGGAAAAGCTAAATGCTTACATGGGCATGACCAGTCAGACCATTTTGTGATGGGTTTATTAAATAAATGTTTCCAGGATTTCCAAATAAATTACATTTCCAGCAAGGTAAAATTGCTGCTTACCAGTGCCAGAATAATTGCTTTGATAAGTTTATTTCAGCTTTTATTGAGAAATGGTATTGTTAATTTGTCTAAAAAATTTGTTTTTCCAGATTATCATTAAGAATTGAGCCAGGTAACAGCTCTCCTCGACTGGTTTCCTCCAAAGAAGATCTGACAGGTATAAAAGTTTATTTCTAAATGTAAGAAAATAATTTTAATTACAGAAGCCCTGTAATGAAGTGTATGGGAAAGACCACTGATTTGCTTCAAATACAGCTTTTTGTTACAAATACAGAATTATCTTGTAGGGACTGCTAGAAAATTCATATCTTTCCATGCATTTAGCAAGTTTCAGAGCATCATTGGTCCAGAACGCCATTCTTCTTATAATAGTTAAGGATCTGATTTTCACTGCAAGTTTTTACAAAGCCAGCCTGTACTTGCGTTAGCATTATCCTTTGTCTTAAATAATTGTCCTTCATTTGTTATATTCGCTCTTGGATGTTCTTACAGTGACAAATGTTATTCCACATGTTGGGATTGATTTTGTGTATATCAACTTTCATATGACTGGACAAAACAAATTTGTTGATCTTGAATAAATGAAAAATGTTTGATTTCAGAAGTAAGATTTAACAGCAAATGAGGAACATACTTAAGGATTATTTGCATTTCTGGGTGGTAAAGAAGCAACATTTCTGAGATTATTTTTAAGCAAGCATCACATTTTTTACTAGGAAGCATAAAATCTTACAGATTTTTTTTTTTTACTTTGATGAAAGCCCTATTACATCACAGCACATGTAGAATTAATCCCTTGAGCTGACCTGTGCTAGTGACCAAGGTGGCCCATATTGATACTGAGTTTTCCCACTAACCTTGTTACCGTAGAGGAGTCTACTGCAGAACCATCATTCCCAGTAATATTACTGTGAGATAGGGATTCTTGACTTGTACATTAACAACTGGGGTTTGAGGAGAACTCAGAGTGCTTGTTAGCACTGGAACAGAAGTTAGATTGGTTATTTGGCTGGATTTCTTTTGTTTGTTTTTTACAGATGTTGGCATTTTCATTAGTATTTAATAAGTTAAAAAGGAAGAAGTCTCTTTCAGTACAGACAAATAAGTATAGTGAATAACATAGGAAATTCTTCCTGGTTTCTGTATAAACTGACACATCAATCTGAAACAATTTCATTGTGTAAATGGGGAAGACACACAGTTGAAAGATTTATATGAATAATATGATCTGTGGAATAGGTTACTTTAGCTCTTAACTGAAAAAGTAAATCATGATGAGGAATGCATCTCTAAGAAAGATTTCTTCTAGTGGCTGTCTTTACAACTCTGGTGTCTTTTTGAAAAATTTAGACAGTAGTCAGTAATGTTTTGGCTGTGGACATCCTCTCTAATCAGAATATAGGTAAGTAGAAGTATAAAACTAGATATTTCCATAATCTGAACTCTTGCTCCTAAACATTTATGCAAGGCTCCTTTTCATACTGATTACTGCTATGTATGTGCATCCATGCACATAAAATTCTTAGAATTTCCATTTGGATGGAACATTGAATGCATAATGCTGGCACTAGTTTTCATAGAATCGTAGAATGGCCTGGGTTAAAAAGGACCTCAAAGATCATCGAGTTTCAATCCCGCTGCCATGGGCAGGGTCACCAACCACTAGACCAGGCTGCCCAGAGCCACATCCAGCCTTGCCTTGAATGCCTCCATGGATGGGGCATCCACAGCCTCCTTGGGCAACCTGTTCCAGTGGTCACCACCCTCTGAGTTTTCTATAAACTGATTGAAAAAAGGAAAGGAGCACATGTAACATATTTAATTAAATTGTTTGATGTACAGATGAAGAGGAGCATAAATTTCTAAGAGCTAAACAAACATGAAAATATGTAAAATGTAGTTATTACTATGGGAACCAGTATCACAAAAACTGTTCAATTTTAATCCCTTAACCCGAGTGGCCTGTTTTCTGCCTCACTGTGCTAAACCATGTGTGAATGTATTAAGAAAAAAAAAAAAGAGAGGGAGGGAGAAGACTATAATACATCTGACAAGCAATTTAATTTTGCATTCCAAATGTCATTTTTCATAGCAGATGAGAGGGGAGAGAAGGGCAGAGGGGCAGGGGAAAGAAAGTTTGGCTGAGGAAGAGTTTATATGAGGGAAAGAATTGGATTGAATAAGTAATCATATTCTCTCTAGGAGTATTAGGAGAGAGTTAACTTTTCCTTCTCAATCTACATTGCCCCTTCAAGCCCTGTAAGGTTGCTCTGTTCAGAGTGGTGACTAGAAACCAAATCTTGAATCGTTCCTGTTGGTTAGTTCTTTTCTTTAGCATTTTCTTCAAAAGCCTGACATGCTTCTGTTTCTTGCTCAGCTAGAGAGTTCTCATTTACTGTCATTTAGTCAATGAATGCCACCAATATTTTGTAATACTTAAATGGTTTTTTTCACCTGAGAGAAAAGATGCTAAAATCCAATGTGCTTTAATGGGAAATCAAGCTGATTTCCAAGGAAGATTACTTCAGTGAAATAAGATGAATTCAAATTGATATGTAATTAAGCATTAAGACAGTGGTGTATTTTTTACTTCACAACATTAATAATTAGAGAGATAGCTAAATGGTAATCTTTAATTTAAAATATGGAAATGTTTGTAATGAGTTATTTGACCACACAGAATTAGAAATAGCACATTCTAAGATATTCAAATCAACATTATTTGGATTCAAATTTCGTTCAAGTTATAGTTTAAGATTATTTCCACTTCAACTATTGTACATCAATAGTAAACTCTTTCCACTCAACAAGTTATAATTGGAGGGGGAGAGGTGATCTGAAAAAGTTTAGTCCAATGTGCTAATCAAAACCATAGGAGTCTGAATATAGTCACTTTAAGGTAAAATAAAGATTCATGACCATTGAAGTTCACTCATTAGTTCAGTCCTTCTGATAGTGAAAAAGTTAACAGATTATTAATACTCTAATTCTGTTTGATTCTGTGGTTGAGTTCTGTGTGTGACATACTTCATGCAGGCTGCCATATGTTTCCAAGTAAGGAGAAAAACTCAGTACTGTAGTAACGAGTCCTAAGTTTATAATGAATTAAGTGGCAGGAAGTAGTATCCTCTTCATGTCCTGAAGCGTAACTTGTATTGATTATAGAAATGTTTTCCTTCTCAGCACTGTATCTTCATCTTTTACCTAACCCCTCTTTCAAAAGAAGATTAGCAGTTTATTCTATCCAGAGACATTGTGGGTTTCTTTCTTCCTGTTGAAGTATCTGAAGGAGTGTGAAGCTCAGTAAAAGCAGTTATATCCATCTGTATTTCTGTTTGCAAAGTACTGGAGAAAACCATGTGTTCCTTTTCCATGTTGGTTGCCAACTGGTTTTCCAGTAAATTTTGAACAGGAGGCAAACATCTGATTAAAATGAATGTCTCACAACAGGCTATGTTTTGTGTATTAGTGGCTATGATGGTCTCATTTAATTGCCAAATGTATGTGTAACTGTGAATAGTGCTTTCACAGAACGATTTCATGCCTACCATAACACTGTAGAGATTCTTGTTATTTGCTAGTAGCATTTTAAAAAGGAGCTTTAAACAGTTCAATTGTATATTTTAAGGAACAGTGTGATTCACACAACTTCCTTGGCAGCAACTTAAGTCTGTTCATTCTGCCTTGCTGTGGAGAGAGGCAGTGGGGAGAAGGAGGGAGAGAGGGAGGCGGGAGGGAGCAGGGGGAGAGAAGGTGGGGAGGAAGAGGGGAAGGAGGAGGGCTACAGCATGCAAACTGTTCAAAGTTTCCAGTTGAATTAGCTGTAAAAGACATCTGTGTTCCTGCAGTGTTGGCTAGGACTTGCTAAGCATTTATGGTACAACTATTAAACAGATTATTTTAGACAGTATAACTCAATATATTTTCCTAGAACTGAAGAAAGGATCTAATGAAATACAAATAAGCTATCTTTCTAAGCAACTGATGTTCCTTAGAATGTGTATATTAAGAGTAGATGAGTATAGAAAACTTTATTTATGTTCTTTATCAACTTAGTTGAAGGACTAAGAAGGACTTAGGGGTCCTGGTTGATGGAAAACTTACTATGAGCCAGAAGGGCGTGGTTGCAGCGTGGAAGCCAATGGTATTCTGGGTTCCATCAGAAGAGGGGTGACGAGCAGGGCAAGGGAGGTGATTGTCCCACTCTGTTCTGCCCTCGTGAGACACAGCTGGAGTATGGCGTCCAAGTCTGGGCCCCCAACAGAGGAAAGATGTGGAACTTTTGGAAAGGGTCCAGCAGATGGCCACAAAGATGATCAAAGAGCTGGAGCACCCCTCCTATGAAGACAGGCTGAAGGAAATGGGCTTGTTCAGCCTGGAAAAAAGAAAACTGTGGTGTGACCTCATCGAGGCTTTCCAGTATTTAAAGGGAGTTTATAAACATGAGGGTAGACAGTGGTAGGACAAGGGGAAATGGTTTTAAACAAAGGAGGGAAGATTTAGATTAGACGTCAGGAGGTATTTTTTTTTACTATGAGAGTGGTGAGGGGCTGGAACAGGTTGATCAGAAAGGCCATGGATGCCCCATCCCTGAAGATGTTTAAGGCCAGGTTGGTTGGGGCCCTGGACAATCTGATCTAGTACTTAATGTAGCTGTTGACAACCCTGCCAGTGGCAGGAGGATTGGAACTTGATGATTCTTGATTCCAACCCAAGCCATTCTATGATTTCTATGATTAATGTTATTTTGAAAAGCTCAGAGCTCACGTACTAATCAGAATGTAGAAAATGGTTATTTGCTGTCTGAAATAGACCACATTATGCTGTCCTGGAATACAACTTTGGAAAGATAAAATAATGTTAATTACCATGTCCAGGAAATTATCTCTCTAATATTAAGTGAGTGACTTGATATTTCCATGTGCTTTAACTAACCGCTTCATTAATGTTAGCATATAGAAGGCAACAGCCAGGCCTCAGCAATGGGCATCTTTATTTTTTTGTTACGCCTTAGACAGGGTCAGCTTCTCATCACTTCCTTTTTTTTTTTTTTTTTTTCTCTTCTCTATGTGTGTGTGTCTGTTTTGGTTTGATTTTTTTTGTTGTTATTTTTTCCTACGGATACCACAGTATAATTCTGAGAGGAGATTAAACAGACCAGAGGTTTTACTTCATTGCCCTAGCAGAATATGGAACAATTAATCTGAAACCACTGTATTTTAATTTTTTGATTTTGGAATTCAGCCCATTGCATTGAGTTCATTCATCTTTGAGAGTTGCTGAAGAACTTCTTATATCTATATCTAATAATTAATTAAAAACAGCAAATTCATCAAATATAAACTTTATGGTATGCAGGAGTTAAGTGTAGAAAAAAGAAGAAAGAGAGACTGGAATGTTTGCACATTTGTAATCCTCTGGAAGTAGGTGTACTACACTAGTGATGTCTCTACAGCACTCCAAGCATTTTAGTATTAAGAAAAAAGAAAAAAAAAACAAAACACAGAAAAAACCATCATTTTCCATGTAAACACCGAGTCTGACATTTAGTTTTGCCATTTGTTTTACTAGTTGCTTTGGTAACTAATAAATAGTTTGTGCTAAGTGCTTTAGCAGCCAGTCATTCTGTGGAAATTAGGTTTGTCTAATCCTCCTGCAAGTGCTTGATTACTGCTTCATATGCATAACATCTGCTTTTTTTAAACTAGAAATGGCAAACTTTACTTTCTTTACAAAAGTTTACAGGCCATCCAGAAAGCTTTTCTCCTTAGTTTTAAATCTATGCTCATTTCCAACTCTTCCTCTGTGATACTTTCCCTACACATTTTTAAAAGTCATTTGGGTATTTTTGAAAGAAATTAATACCAAACAAATTGTGAGGTTCTCATGTAATTATCCAAAATTATCCACCAAATTGAGATAGAAATAGTGTGTATTTTTTCTCAACAGATCAAGTCATTCCAAAAATTGTAGAATTATGTGAGAGTCATCAAGAGAAGATGATCACACTCAGGTTTTGATTATATGACTTATTACTTCTCTGTGTCTTCCTTACCAAACCAGTCTTTTTGCTATCCTAGTTTACTGATATTTATTTTAACTGTCATGCTATTAGTTCATCTTAAGGAATCTTAAGAACATGTAAAATAGAAAGAGGAAAAGGGATTTTTCTGCTGTTTTTTGTCTCTTTCTTCACAACAACCACAGGAATCAATTTTTACAAAAAGTTTTTTTGATGAACTGTTTACTGTATTTTTTGGAACTCAGACTTCAGAGTTTCTCTGTATCTGTGCCCTCACAGATATGTTTTCACTGCAACTACAGATGTGAGCTAGGGTCATGTACTACCTTACAGATGCAGCTGCAAGATATTCAGCAGGTCAGGGTTTTGTACCTTCTATTGGTGCACTGTAAGTGACACAAATGCTCATCTGGTGGTTGGCAACCCTCCACACAGGAGAGTGGTTGAAACTAGATGATCACTGTGGTCCTTTTCAACCCAGGCCATTCTATGATTCTGTGAAATCAGTGAATCTATAGAAGTAGCGGTTGAAATTGAGGGGGGAGTTGAGAAAGCACAGAGAAATGCTACCAGACTCTTGTCCTTACCTTGTTCTTGTCTGAGAAGCGGGTGTAACATATGTGTTTCTGTGTGCTGTATGCATTGAGTCTTGCTGGATTTTAAAGCAATGTTTTGAAAATGAAAACTATGCTTTAACAATAGCTATCATTCTAGATTTATTTATTTTTACGTCTTGATTCTGTGTATGACATTGTTCTTAAGTTCCTTATTGTGTGTTTTGTAAGCAGCCCTTGATATTTGGAAGTTTTAATTGTCACCCACTGACTTTGGTTACAGTGGCAACAAAAGTGTAAAAATTCACAGCAAAGATTTAACTAGGGAATCTGTGCTTGGAGTGTCTATTAAATTTTGGAAACAGAGCTGATCAATTTTCCTTCCTAGCTTCTCAGCAAAAAAATACTAAGTAGTTGAAGATATTTTACACTGTAGAGGAATCCTGTCACTATTTTTCAGCATATAATATATAACTCATTTTCAATTTTCTGTTTAGTTGTCTGGTATTGGTTTATTGATAGATGTTCAGCAGGGAAAAATTGTGAACTATAACTTCTTCACCCTGTTACTTTTTTAAGAGTTCTGGAGACTGTAAATGTTCACATGTTCTACTGAAAGATTGCGAAAGTAACATTCATTTATAACATTTGAAGGATTATTCATGGAAAAATTATGCAAAGGAAAAAAACAGTGAGATCCTCTGGGATATGTGTAAACTTTTCCAAATGTTCTTGCCGCAGACCACTAAACAGCACTCAGCTCATTCTGATGAAGTTGTCTTATGTTCTCTAATGCAAACAATTTTTAATAATGTTTTAATATTTTTATACAGTATTTTTTGTGCATGTCAGCATAGCCTTGAAAATGATTCTGAGAAATAATGAGAACCAAACTAACCCATGTTTATGCCAGCTGACTGGAAAATCCTGCTAAGAGTGCTTTGTCTCCATGAAAGGCAAAATAACAGAATAGCAATCATGGTAACAGTATGCACTAGGAGTGGAGCCAGAAGAGTAAGGAGAGTTAGCAGTAGCAGATGACTTCAGTTACTGGGGGAAAAAAATGGGCGACATAATCTCAAATGAATTGAAGTTTTGGAATTTTGTTATCAGCAGTATCAGGCATAGGTTACCCAGCTAATTGCTCAGCAGTCTGGTATGTCCATAAACATCCCTTGGCTGTGCAGCATTCATCAGTATCTCACCATTTACCCTCTTTGGCATCCTTCTTGGCACAGTCTCACTTGTCTTTTACCCCTTAACAGAAATGAGGTCATCTCTCTTGTGCTTTATAACTCATACGACACCCTTTACACCCCTGACTTCTTACTGAACTGAGCGTATCCTGCAGCAGAATTCCAGTCTAATGAGAGCTCCAAACTTTGCAGTTCTTCTTCGTAGACATTTGACAGAGGAGCAGACGTAAAGACTTTGTAAAGTTTTTTTTCGGCTCAGATTCTTTTTGCCTTAACACAAACTTAGTAGATCCAGATGGTATTTGTTTCTTTCTCTTGACTTGGGGATGAGGAAGAAGCAGAAATACACAGAAAATAACTTCATCAGACAGTGTTATATCAGCACAGCCGATATTTCTGTCTGCACTTTTTCCCCGCAAAGCATTCGCTTCTCTATTATCAGGATCTTCCCTAAAGACATCTAACCAGGAATTCAAGTCCTTTATCTCTTTCCCAGGATTGATCAAAGAGATTGTGATTACCGTATTGAATAGCCAGGAAGCCAGGCTGGAACTGTTGGCTTAAATTGTAAGGTTATTACACCTGTTCTGACAAATTCTGTCACTGTTGGGACATCTCACCATAGTTAGGCAGTATTTTAACCTGAAAATGGGTAGAATATTTTTTATATCAGTCTTCAATCTGAGATAAACAATCCCTAGTCATATTACGTGATTTGTTTCGGTTCATTTTAATAAACTTTTTCTGTTCTGAAGTTGTCCAAGTAATAAAAGCTCGTGTTATAATTAAGTTATAATGATCACTCAAATATTTTTCTTTTTATTATATTCACATTAATGTAAATTTCACCCCAGGTTTCCTAAAGGAGGATTTATTTTTTTAAATTAAATTGGACATGTAGAGTGAAAATTCAGAAAGACCTATTTTTGTTGGTAGACATCATCTCTTTATTTTTTTGGAGGCCTGGGTAGAGATAACATTTAGATCTATAAATACTTAAAATACTAGGAGACAAATCCATCTGACTTTGATTTTGTTATAGCTTGACTGTGTTAGCACAATACTTCGCTGTTCTTTCTCTGGATAAAATTTTTGAAGCTTTGTGCCAATGACCACTGTCTTATAACCAAATTAATCAAATAGTCTTACTGCTTTGAACACAGTGGCTCTCCACAGTGAGATACTTAATCTGTTAGACTGTCATGTATTATGTCTGAGCAACTTTGGTAATTTTTTTGTGGCGCAGTGTCTGTGAAAAAAAGTGCTGCATCATGCTGATACTCATTGAAGGGTTTGCCTTTAAGACTGCAACTCTTTCACAGACTGAATTTTCAACAGATTATTGAACGGTGTGTTTCAAATTATTGAATGGTGTGTCACTGAACTATGTCATCCACTTCCAAGGACTTACTGTAAATTGTGATTTAGAACTGACAGTAGCACCAGAAAGATCTGAACAACACAACAGAAGGCGAGGCGGAACCAATTATGTAGCCAGATTAAGGAGTGGCACAATTAATAGTTTATGAGGTGCAACAGTAACCCCTGAGTGGCCGCATTAACACTGAAGTTTAAGCTGAATTTTGGACTGCACTCTTGCTTAATATACATCCTCATAATTTTTGGGAAAGTTCTTCTCTGTCACAATCTTCATGCTGGATCTCAGCTCTCAAATATTTGAGCTTCTAACCAGGTAGTAAACACTGCAGTATTTCTAAGTATTGTAATGTTTCAGAAGTTCAGAAGAAACTGAGCTTGCTGAGTGAACTCTGTTTCTTCTGAACTCTGTTTGTCGGAAGAGCTGGACATTTTCAGACAAAAAGTTTTGCTGAATCTTCTGCATGCATTTAAATGGTCTTCATTCATATTTTAAGAATTCATGATGAAATGTTGTGGTTAAGGACAATAGAGAAATGTACATTCTTGATAGTAAGACTCTGGGTCTGAAATTCCTGCCTGTTGGTGAAATATTAATTTGAAGAGTTTTTGCAATCTATTAGTCACCAACTGATCATGCTCAGATCAATTATTTTTATATTCAAACTTTTGCTCAGCCTCCATGGCAGAAGAAGAGGGTGAACCCTATTCACCTTGGGGAAAAAGCCTCCAGTGTCTTCTTACAACCCAGACACAACATTTTAATTGAAAATACAGCAGAACATTGTACTAAGTCTTTTTCTTCCCACCTCCCAAGCATATGGTTCTCGTTGAATTTCTGGATCAAGAAATGATTAAAAATGCATTTTTTTAGAATTACATGTGACCTTTAAGCATAAGACCTTCTCTGAAGCCACATATGCTAATGACTCATGCTACAATAGTGTCATGCTTCACAAATTCTCAATTGCAATAAACAAATGATAGCAAAGCCAAGTGGGCAGAAATCTGTTTGCATGCATGATGGTATGCAGAAAGAAAGCAGAAAACAGCATTACAAAATGTTTTGTCCTTTTCTTCTCCTACTAAATGATGATCTGATGAATAGTATTAATGAAGATTCTTGCAATGAACTTATTTCCCCTCTCTCAAATGCTGGAAATTGTCTCCTCTTTCTCCTTTTTTTGAGGATCCTTTAATTGTTATTTAAACTGCGCAACAAACATTTTGCTCAAATGTTGCAGAATGCTGTTTGGATGAAGATTTCCCCTTTTCTGCTCTTAAAGAATCTTTGTAATTCTTCATAATGATAACCCAGTTCAAAGTGAAATTCCAGAGCCTAAGCTATGTGGAAATAAAAATACAAGTAATTTGGATTTCATACATCTGCATTCAAATCTGTACTGCAGAGCGGATAAAGACAGTAAAAGATCTTTGCATCTGTTCATATTATTTTTTGCTCATTATTAAGACAAACTCATTACTTGTTGTCCTGTTCCTTTTTGCATCCCATGCATTTTCAATTCTCCCTTGAAGAAACTGATGAATTACTTCTATGCTTAGGAGGAGTTGAAGTAGGCTATAGGGCAAATGCAGAATCGTTTCTGTTACTAGCATGTCTTCACATCTCATTTTTAGTCTGTGCCCTAGAATGATGGTTTTTTCCTATTTATCTGTAATTTGAGTCCAGTCACTTTTGTAAGGATTCTAATCATAGCTCTTTGTGTTTTTCATATCAAAAAGTTTGTGTCTCTACTGAACTCTTAACAGGTTCATTATAGGTAAGAGGCCAGAAACTGAGTAAGCCATGGTTACTGGAGTGTACAAGAAGTAATTTCTGTAAATGCAGGAGGTCTCTCTTGCTACTACTTAAGCTGTACCAAGTCCGGAGATAAGTAGGTGTGGGACAAACAGCCACTTTCCTGACCACCATTTCAATTTCTGTCAAGAGTACCAACATCATAACTAAATATTTAACCATGAAGTCTTAACTGCTTGTTGTGAAGCCAAGAGTAGCCTTGTATTCACTGTAGATAATAGGCCTTGTTCTCCACTGTATTGCAGAATTCACTGCCAGTCTTCTGCAGACTGCATCAAGGAGCTGAGGCTAGAACAGATTGTCCATGTTTTCCATGGGGCCTCGTAAAATCTGTAGAATGAGAGGAAGAATGATCGTAGTGAGACATCCCTAAGCCTCATAGTGAAAAGCAGTACATCTGTCTGGCTGTAAGACACAGGAAAAGCCCTTGCTTTCTCTTACATGCTCAAATTGTGAGTCAGTATGAGCAGACTGTTTACAGTTTATTCACAACATGGAGTTGTAAGTGAAATTCTAAACATGTGTGAACATTTCTACTCACACCCGAGATACAGATTGACTTTATGGCTCTGCATATTGCACTTTGGCACATACAACTATTGTAAGGGTGCCAAGACTTTTCGTTGGAGTTCACTGTCAAAAGTATGTACAAAGATGTTTTAAAGATTACTTCCAGGCACTTCAAGTATATAGAGACTAATTCATAGCAGAAATGAACGCTATGGATGCTATACTCATCAGAAATCATGTCTTCAGGATATCAGTAATAATGAATTTTAATCAGCTGCTAAACACACAAGCCCATGAATTTCTGGGCTTTACCACAGTTCAGTGTTAAACAATCTCTGTCTTTCAGGTCCAGCGGAAGTGTCAGCAATTATGAAATTCAGCAGGAGACCAACATGTCCCGACACCTCAGTAGCAGCAAGTCTGTCTACACCTCCTATACCAAGGCACAGGAAGAGTCACAGCCTGGGAAACAAGTGGGTACTCCAGGTTCCCTCACACTCAGGCAGTTTCATGCATCACTGAGGTTTAATCTGGCAGCAGAACACTTTGGTATTTGCTTCTTCCCTTTCCTGTACTGCTGGAGTGCTTCGTGCTTTGCTATGTATTCTCTAAGTTTTCTTTTGACACTGTGTTTTTGCTGGCAGTATTCTCATGGTTCTGGAAAGCTGTGACCTTTTGCACTGTTCTACAAATGAGACACTTTGCTAGCTAAGTACGAGCACCTGCTCTCCAGTTAAGGCAAGCATATACCAAGTTTCACATTTAATGGGTTAAGGAAATGTAGTTCACGATTGATGTGTTTGTTCAGCTTAGTGCCCAGCTATCTGCTTGCTACATAATAACCTGTACACCTATATTTTGTATTCATTGTATGATAACACAAAGCCTGAGTGGAAATATCAGATAGAAATGATTGTTATCAGATGACATAAGAGGGTTCTTGCATTTTTCTCTTTCCAAATTTCCAGCATGATGTGTCAGTTCAGTGTGGTGGAGAGCAAAAGCGCCACTTTCCCGACAGAGAGACCGCGCCACCTTCTGGATGACAGTGTCCTGGAGTCACAGAGCCCGACCCGCAGCCACATGCTGAACTCGCTTTTCACCAATGGCATTTCCATAGGTAGAGACTGAGTGGGGGACTGACATACTTGGTTTTCCCTCCCAGTTCTCTTGTAAAGTCATAGAGAAATACAAAATCAAGGGATTAGGAAGCTTAGTAGCTCCTGGGCAAAGATTGTGCTACTGTATAGAAGAAAGGAGATCAGAGTTGCTACTCAGTTACTTAATTGACTGTATTTCAACTTTCTTTTATCACTCTTAGGCAAATGAAAATGGAGTTAAATAGCTGTGCCAGGGAAGAACAGAAAGATGGATCAAGGGCTTGGATGAGAAATAGGGGCTATCATTGTGAATTCCATTTCACTGATTTGTTATGACTCCTAGCAGCAGCTGGCATACCATCTGTTGCAGGTGTGCATGCTTGTTACAAACAAACAGTGATATCATGTCTAATAACTTTAATTGACTTGCAGATGTTATGCTAGAAATATTGTCTTACAGAGTAATTAGATTTTGTGTTTCTGAAGAATTAAGCTTTTAACGGAAAGACAGCGTAATGAAAATAAAAGTAATATGCAGATTTCAGGTATTTAAATATAACAGCAACAGTGACTTCGTTCATCGCTGGTACATTACAAATGAGAGGGGCTGATAAAAGCCTCTTCTGATTTTAGATGGTTTTCTTACTCCTTTTCTGTTCTCCACTTTTTCTAGATAGCAGTGAAAGTTCAGAATTCAGTGAGGAGCTGCCATCAGGGCTTGAAAGGTGAGTTAATTTTCATTTACGCTCACTGAGCACTAACCTGATTTAGCACTAACAAATTTAGAGAAATTCCTTAATGATCTGTATCACAGATAAGCCCTAAATCAGTGGTTATTTTTATGTTTTTATTATTATCACGTAAATTTTAAAAATTGAGAACTCTAGAATAAAACGCTGTAATGTTGTGTTTTCTTTTCATGGACGTGAAAAGATCTCTTTCATGTATACCAGACCCTAATTGTTGAAATCTCAGCTAGATTTTCACTCATCGAATATTTACATGTGCAAACAGGGGTCGTTTATATGCCACACTGGGGCCGAATTGGAGAGTGCCAATCCGGAATTCTCCCAGGAGTCGAAGCTGTATCTACAGGTACAGTTCAGGCCTATCTTGCTCAGTTTATGGTAATAAACTTTCACTTGGGTGTCTATGTTTTCCTAGCCTAAGGTATTTTGTCTCCAAGAGTATCCTTGCATAACTATACATTAGCATTTTTTATAAACTATCTGTGACAAGTAATGTTATTAGAAAGATGCCTTTTTGACTCTTTCTCATAATTTATTTCCTGAGTTATAGGATAGCTACCCATAGCATTTGATTGTGTCAGAAAGCATATAGGATATGTTATTTTTGTACAGCATAGAGGTGTGGCGTTGGACCCTGAGCAGGAGAGGGAACATGTGCAGTGCTTATGTAGCATGTACTTCCAATGTTGCTTGCTGCTAAAACATGGACCTCTAATGAACGCATAATTAGTTTACAGCCCAAAGAGAGGTGATGTGGAAAACTATGCATAGTTAAAGTGATAAAAAACATTCATTGTATCCATGCCTGACTGAAACTTCCAGATAAATTCTGTGATAGTTGCAAGTGAGGTTGTAAATGTAAGAATAGCCATTTCGGCTGAGCTAGTGACATTTGACAGCAGCCCAAGTTAGAAGTTACACAGGAATGTAGATGTATACATTAAAAATAAGTAAAGGAATATATATTTTAATAACATTTCAACTAAACCTGCTTCTGGGAAATATTCTCTTATACATGCCTATGGCAGATTTGTTTCAAAATTTTATGCAGGCTATAAATATAAGATATAAGAAGATAAAAATGAGATACACATGTTAAATCCACAAAGAACCATTCCCTAAAATACATTTCTTACGTTTATCCACAGTCAAGTATTTCTATTGCTTGTATTCATTCTTCCTTTTCTGGAGTCTTCTATTTATTATATTAGAAAATTATAACTGGAAAGAATATACGTTAGCATAGATAAGGCAATTCATTTCATTAAAGAAGTCACAGTTAGTACTTTGAAGTGAAGGGCTTGTATAGGTATCGTTGCTTTGTATATCACATTCACCAGCCTGTTCTTTGTGATACCACCATAGTTGTTCTTAAACAGATTCATTCTCCTTTCACAGATGACTGGTAGATCATATGCATGTCCTTTTCCTTGCATTCATTATCAGACGTGATTTAATTGTCTCAGGTGAACTGTAGTATCCCCTTATCTTTATAAAACTGTCAGAGCTGTGATCACAGGACAATGAAAAGAGGTTAGCAGCAGGTAATTCTAGAAGATCATCACCTATGAATCGATCTTTGGTTGTCATGTTCTTAGTGACAGTATACATTTCTAACTGTACTTAAGTTTTTTCAGTTGTAGCACTTTTTCACTGTAGTATATGGGAAGTTCTGTGCTTACACTGGGTGAGGAAAAAAATATTTTAATCACTGTACAAGAAGTTATTTGGCATTGTTATTTAGTTATCCCAACTTTTTTCCAAATAGCCAAGGTAGCATTCTTTTTTTTGATAGCTAAATTACGGGCTCCAATTACTGAAACTTTAAGCTACTTTCATACATTTAGATAATTTCTTGAAGTTACCCAAATAAAATAGAAAATTGCTGATTTTTCCTTTGACTTCAGGTCTCTGTATTTCTTTTGTTTTGTTTTTAATGTCTAAGTTCTGAGAATAGAATCTTTTGTTAATATGCTGTGTTTAAAAAGCCCTGATTCTTTTTTGGTGTATAGGTCTGAAAAATAGATATTTATAGAGTTGTGTCTAATGATACACTATATTCAAGGCAATGCAGGAAAAATAGATTTAAATTATATTATTTATTTCTTGCCTGTATTTTTTTCAAAACATATGATAATGTTATGATTCTGTAGCCCAACAGGAGCGTGCAGCTGCACATTAGGTAGTTCCATGGGAGTAGTTACCATGGAAGGACCCTTAAGAAGGAAAACATTGCTCAAAGAAGGCAAGAAACCTACTGTAAGTGATTCTAATTCTCCTTGAGATTTTAATTCAATAGCAATTGTTTTAAATTTTCAGGATTAGATTCAGTTTGCAGATAGATAGCACACCAAAAAAAAGAACTTTGTTGTTATTACCAACTGAAAAACCATATTGTAATTTTTAGCTGTTTTATAACAAATTTGTAATCCTTGCATATCATTTGATCTGCAGCAGCTTTGCTTCTCCCTTCACTTGAAACTAATTTCTCTAGGACGTGGCAGCAAAGCAAGACACAAGCATCTCTCTCACTTGACATGCCTTTATATAAGGGCAGAAAATTAATATCATGGTGAACTGAGAAGGCTGCAGGGCATCCACCTTTAGCACCAAAGCCATGGACTTTCACAATTACCCTATATTCACAGGTTTCCAGTGAATTGGTACTTTTTTTGTTTTCTTCTGAGTTCACTGAAAGCTTTTATATAGATCCCTACTGTTCAATCCTAGAAGATTTGATGAACACAGGAATGTCATCTCAATAAATGTTATTAATCAAATGCACAGGCAGCTACCCAAGGTTAGATATCTGGTATGATTTATACCAGAAGACACTCTATCCAGATCCCCATTCTTTGCATCTAAACTTAACTTTTTTAGCACTTGGACTTGCTAGTGAGTAGTTTTTTTTAAATGTCCAAAATATTAAATTTCTATTATCTTTTTCTTTTCTGATTTAGCTTTCTTCATGGACTAGATACTGGATTATGCTTTCAGGATCAAATCTTGTGTACTTTGGAGCAAAATCTTTAAGAGGCAATGAAAGAAAACACGTAAGATTTAAATTTGTTCTAAAAGCAAAATCTGCATATTCGTAGACAGATCTGAAAAGGTATTTTAAGCATTTTTTTTTTTGCTTGTTTATTGCTGTTCTTCTAGGGTAAGCAATATGTTGGCACAACTTCTACAACAAAAAATTAATCTCCAATATGTTCTTAGCTGTGACATACTTTTCTGTCTTTTGCAGTATAAATCTACACCTAGTAAAAAGATCTCCATTGTGGGCTGGATGGTGGCACTGCCTGATGACCCTGAACATCCTGATATTTTTCAGCTAAATAACCCCGACAAAGGTAAATTTTGCAGTGTGGACATTCCCTGAATTATATTTCTGTGATAGAAAGTAGAGTTATAGCTATTTGATGAGTTTGTTAATTATAGGACTTACAGTGATACTCATTTGAAGGAATGAAGAGAGATTTTCAAGGGAGGGTACAAATTAAGTTGAACATACTTTTGCAGTATTCTGCACTGCCTACCTCTCTGGTGCCTACAGATGTATTGCTGCATCTTGACAGTTACTGTAAAATTTGTGGATACTGCCTGACCAGTGAGACCCTAATCTCTGAGTTTCTGAATAGCTTTCTTTGAATTGGACAACGCCAAATCTTGACTTACAGTGGAGAAAATTACAATATTATGAAAATTCTTCAAACATCAAGCCATTTACTTAAAAAGCCTTTTGAATTATTCTTCATTACTTTTTAAAAATTAATTTTGAAGTGCCATAATTCTTCCAACTTGACCCAACTTTAAAAAAAGATCAGAAAGATGCAAAATATTTTGGTTTTTGAAAGGTTGCATAAAGATTTTTGAGTCTTCTTTCACTTCTCGTGTGATCAGCTTCAGTATTGGACAAGTGCATCTCTTGGTTGTTGAATTAAATGCATGATATATTTGATAGCAAGAAGCAGTTTACAAGATGTCAAAGCATGGAGAAGGCACATAGTAGGACACTAAAGAAAACTTTGTTCACAAATATCAAAAAAAGAAGTTTGGCAGTAACTACGACAGTCTTAATGAGAATAGAGACAGAAATAAATCAGATCCACTACTGGTCCTAAATGGTCTTTTTCTGTAGCTGCAATTTGTCCTCTTTTCCTATACACTGCTCTTAGCTTTGCAGAACACGTGTGTTCTCATGCTGCCTTCACCCAAAGATTATTAAATAACATGCCTCACATGGGCTTTTTTGTATGAGCACCATACTCCTCAAATGTGAATTCAGCAATTTACTTCAGGACTTTTGCTTCTGCACAGGAATCAGAATCCACTGAAGCAGTATGTCTGTTTGCAAATTGAGAGCCCTTGATTCTCTTATTTTTATAGGTAATGTTTACAAGTTCCAGACTGGTTCAAGGTTTCATGCAATATTATGGCATAAGCATTTGGATGATGCGTGCAAAAGCAACAAGCCTCAGGTAAGACTGGGAAACTGTCTCTACCTGCTTTTACATATTTTGCAGAAAACCCTTAATAGGAGATACTTCTTTTAAATCTGCATGCACATAAGTCCTATGTGGACAAGTTATTGTGTATGCTGATCCAGTTTTTCAATAGGAGGAATAAAAAGTATTTAAAACTGCAGAGTACCCACCTGAATTCAAGATTAGTACCAGTCTACCTATAAGTTTGGTGACATTAATATAGCCCTGTCTTTACTTCAGAAGGGACTTAATCATGAATGAAGAAATTAGCCAACATACTGGCAATTAAACTGATGACTGGGTGTATAATTACCCTTGAAGAGAGTGTCCTATAAAATACTTTATGTCCTTTATATAGCAGCTTCATTTTTCAGGAAAAAAAAAAAAAAAAAGTTATTTCTTGAAAAGTTTCCAGGGGCTTATATTAATAGGATGCTCAACTACTCAGCACATGTAACAGGGTACAGCTCAAGAATCTTGTTTACACATACATGCACATTCCATGCATACTAATAACTTCTTGGACTGGATTTGGTCCCCAGGGAGAAAAATCATTTGAAGCTTTTATCTTTCTGTTATGGTGTTAGCTCTCTTTTGGATCTGTTTGAGAGTGATGACACTTTCTCATTGAATAATGTATTATTGGCCCACTGGATTTAGATTACATATCAGGGAAAATTTTCACTCAGAGGGTGGTGATGCACAGGAACAGGCTGCCCAGAGAGGTTGTGGATGCCCCATCCCTGGAGGTGTTCAAGGCCAGGTTGTACATAGCCCTGGGCAACATGACCTGGTGCCTGATGTAGTGGTTGGCAACTCTCTCCCCACGGCAGGAGTGTTGGAACTAGATAATCTTTGAGGTCCCTTGCAATCCAAGCCATTCTATTATTCTATGATTTTGTAACCTTGCAGCTTCCCAATGCTGTAATATGCTGAGGAGCAATATGCTGCTGAATAATGTACATTCTCTTCCAGGCACCTGCTAATCTAATGTCATTTGAATAATTTGCTCTTACCTGATGTGACTTCAAGTGCCAAACTGAAGAAACAAGCTATTGTTCTCTGAGGAAGAGGAGAAAATAATAGTTTTCCTGATGTAAGCCAGCTACAACTACTTCAGCACTTTCGTGTGTAACTTGAAAGTGATTCTGACACAGCTTTTAAAAGCAGAAAGTGAATGTTGTCCTTAGAACCAGATATAGTCTCATGCACTGAGTGGAAGTAGACCAGTTAGATGGACAGAAGATTAATCCTGACTCCTGCAGGATTCTAGAGTTTTCAACTTTCTGTGGTTGCAGACTGCCTCTGAACTGATGTTTGACCACAAACTGAGCATCATATCTTCTGCCTATCCTTTTTTAAATTGCTCTTTTTATTGTTAAGCTGCTTTATGTGACTGAAGAACATTTGGCCCATGTTGGGTTTCAGTTCTTTCTGATGCACAAAATAATTGACAGTGTTAACTTGCTGCAAAGTGTCAATTAGGATAGAAAATTGTGGAACAACTTTTTTATAACATAAGTGCACTGAGTTGCTTTGCAGTGTGGCTGCCTCCAATTTTATATAAAATCTCTGGACAATTCTTTTGTTCAAGTTTGAGCTATGTGGTAAAGATGTATTTTGGCACAGAGCAGTCATTTTTATTTGGTTATGTTATTCTGCAGTACCTTGACAATGAATTTAAGGTGTATAGTTTTAAATTTAATGTTGTGTTAAATGTCTTTTTTTGTTTTCTTACTAACCATATAACTGTTACAGTTTGGTTTTTGTTTGCTTGTCTGTTTGTTTTTTAAATCTGAATATTGTTCATCATAAAGGGAACTGCTATTCCTTGATACAGGGTAGCAGATAATCAGGTGGTATGATACACACTGCCCTGACTCCTCAGAATGGCTCCATAACATTATTTGCTGTTCTGTCTTTCTGTTGGTGACTCACTATCACTTAATTCCAGTACATGATGCACTTTTGTGGCATACAGTCATGGTACTGCATTTCTAAAATCGTGATGGCAATGAAAGCTAGGCAAGACTGTCTGGTAGTGCAGCAGTTATGTAGAAGCCTCTACATTTACGCCCACAGAATTTAAAAGGGAAAAATAACAACAACCAGCCTTCTCATTATCTGAGCCTGTTCCTGTAAAGGAGCTCTTCCTACATCCATAGCTGTATCCCTGCTGTGCCGTAGCACCAATGTAGTCACAGCTCTTTTCTATTCCCATGATAAGTTCAGTGCTTTTTTGGTTAAAAACTCTTCTGCTCTAAGGCATTACTAATTAAACCTTGTTAATTGTAGGAAGAGGAAAATCTCCTCTTTGTTTCCTAAGACTGCATGGAGGAGAGACTTGCAAGCCAAGATCTAGATTACAGACCATGAAAATTTGAAAGTCAATTTCAATAAACAGAGCCTATATTAGATCAGTTTTGCTCATATTAGTGGTATTTGTTCTGTGGCTTTTTGCAATTTTCTGAATTTTTATTTTGAAACTTCTCTAACAACAATCTGTACTGTTGTATGTAGGTCGACTGTAATTTTTGTGTTAGTTTGAGTGATCCTGACAGCTCCTGTGTGTAGGTCCTGGGACATGAAAATTTATGTAAAGTTGACAGATATTCTTTGATGACACGAGCTGTGTTTAAAAAAAAAAAAAAAAAGCATATTTATACTTAAATATATTTATACTTTTTTTCACCTTGCTTGTTAAATTAAGACAGCAATGGATCAAGAAAAACACAAGTATCTGCAAAGGCAGAACATCCAGTGCTATTAATATAGAATATAAAAGCTTTTGAATGTAGTGAATCAATAAATCAATTAAAACTGTTAGAATACATCATTGGAATTATTCTGCACCTGTGTACTTTAGTGATTAGTTATCAGCAAGATTATTCGTAAGGACACAGGTTATATGGATTGCCATTTCATTGAGTATGCCACTTATGGCCATGTGTATTCTGTGTTTTTAGCATCGATATGGTTTGAACCATATGCAGTTTTGTCACTACTTTAGATTATACTTCGACCCTTAAAGCTAGGGAAAACTTCTAAATCATTGTGTAGAAATGTAATTTGTGTTAAAAGGGCTACTGGAACACTGCCATAGCAGAAACATCCCTGCATTACTGGTTTAAATGTGAGCTACCAAAAACTACCCCAGAGGAAATTGGTTCTTTCTTTTAAATCATGTTTAAATGAATATCTCTTCCAGTTGCAAAATAAAACTTATTTATTTCTCTGACTATGGAAAACTCTAAAATTCTTGTAAAATAACAAAATAAACAAATCAAATATTTCTGTTCTGCATCAGCATGCATTTGGCCATCATGAACAAAGAAGAACTTGTCTGAGACCATGTCAAAAAAGTCACAGAAAGTTTACTGAAATAATGGTTAAAATATTGCCCATTATACTTTTTAGGTTGACTAACAAATAAATACCTAGTAAAGAAGATACTGTCCACCCAAATGAAATCTTAACTGCAAACTTCAAGAACAGTGACCAAAAAGCAACTGTGCGTGTAATGTTTTATTAAGTTACTTTATTGGTAACCTTTCTCCTTAAAAGGGAATAACCTGATCTGTCTTAAATGTAGGTTAAATTCAAAATGGAACACTTAATGGCTTAATGAATATGCATTAGAAGCATGTAAACAACCATTCATTTCTGGTCTGATGTAGTGGAAGACAACACCAGTGACATATTGTACAGTGTACTGGAGTTGAGATAAACTAGTAGATGTCACAACAACTTTCAGTTGTGTCTGACACGCCTTCCCTTGGAAAGAGGAATGATTGCCTGTACACATTCAGAATTTAATAGCGTTTTCAGTTTTAAGTGTCTCAAAAGTGTTGCATATGTTACTGTAAAATTCCTCAAAAATATGCTTTTACTCAAAGTTATGTGCCATAGAACCTTTTGGACAAGTTAGAAGAGGATCCATTTTCATTTCTTTTAAAGCAGATTCCTAAATAAAAACATAATGCTTTTGACAGAAAGGTTGCAAAATGGTGTGCCATGAATAGATGGAAACACTTATGAATGATTACTACACCCATTTATTTATCAGAGAAATATATATGTGGAGAAACAAAATCCTTCAAATAATACTACTCAAAACCTTGGAATTTGGAAGTGTGTCAGAAAAGTGTGAACTCCTTCACGTTATTATCATTTGAAAGTAAAAAAGCTTATAGAAAGGAGGTGAACATAATAGATAGATAATACATGATAGTCACCTTTTCAGTATAGCACAATTGTGAAATGGCTATACAATATAAATAAATAAATCAGACTAATGAAGCAGTGTAATAATATTGTTAAAATATCTTGATCCAATATTAGATGAGTTTATGAGTTTATCTACTGGATAAAAGTTTTTTGTTGTCCTTTGACACCATTTCCTCTTATCAGGCACTTTTAATGTTAATTGAAAGCGCTGTTGGCATACAGCATGTTGCAAATAAGTATTGATTAATACAGAATTTTCTCAGAAATATCACAAACCATGTAAGTTTTCATCCAAAGAAAAACTGCAACAGTTGTAGAGAAATACATATTATCTCAGATTCACTGTTCCCAAACTTGTGAAGTTATAAAATGTGTTTAGGCAATATTATTCCCTTACTTATCTGCAATTTCAATGTTAGTAAGTGCCAAAATACATATTTGTCCAAATAGCACTAAAATGAGGCAAAGGCGGTAGTTTTCAAATTGCAATTTACTTGTCATATTATAGTCTAAACAAATTTCAACATTTTAGTTTGTTTTGTGTGAAAACTGTTGCACTATTTTTGGCCGTATTTTCCGGCAGTCCACTGCATGCTGTTTGTGTAAGAATTATTTCTACAGTTCTTGTGAAATGTCTCATCTGTAATAACCACTAAACTCTAGCATTGGAATCTAGGTTTTTGGCAAAGTATTTTGTTACCTCAGTCTTGTATCGATATGCTGTATTTTTTAGCTTGTTACATTGATAATGTTTGTTTCATTAATTAAATAATGTAAAAAAAGGAAAAGAAAAAAAAAGAGATTGTTTACTTTGAAAGCAATTGCAATTGGTTGTAAATTCAAAATGTGCAAAGTATGTATGCCATTACCAATAAAATATTTTGAAAAAGAACAGTAGAGGTACAGAAGGAACTTTTCAGCTCAAAGGCAGAAAGCACATTTTGTCCGTGAATTCATAGTAATACAGTCAAACAGACTATAGTGCACAGTATGTAACCATTCAATATATATAAATTTGAATACTCCTGACAGAAAATTGAAAATTCCTCCAAGTTTACATCTGTTTTAAGTGGGATTTGGAAAGTCCAAAGTAGAGGCAAACATACTGTGTTATTTTTTCAAAGAAAAGCATTTAATCACAACCAAATATGCAGATTGATCTGGATAGCAAAATAAACTTCTTTGCATCTAAATTTAAGTGTTATTTGGACACTTGGTTTCTCTTCTCCTGCCTGCCAATAGGGAAATACATTTCATCCACTGATAAAACTATCTGCTCTACATTACGCTGTATATCAGCTTAGATATACTAATAAACATAGTAATATCTTCTGATCTTAAATCTGTTTTTTCCTTTCTCATTTCAGCGATGAAAGCAATGTCCTCTCAGAACCTTTACACACAGAGCTCTAATAAGGAAAGCCAAGCAATAAAATATTCAACAGAACTTTCTCTTGGAAGAAAAGATTAAAATGGAAATGTTGGCCGATGCCCATCCTTTTTTAATAATTTTTACCCATTTGAGGTTAATAAGCTCCACATTAAAACTGGCAAGTAGGGGGCTTTATCTTCTGCAGAGTAGTGGTTTTATTGCCTCAGAAACTGTCTGAGAGATAAATGACATTACCAAATGGGAAGGTGAGAGCAAAACAAAACCCAAAATGCAAAAAAAGCTGCTTTCAGAGCTGAAAAAGAAAGCACACATCCCTTTCCTGAAGCTGACTCATTTTCCTGTTCTCTCCCAGAAACAGGAAGACTTTTTCAAGACTTTACTACTTTGTAGTTCTGGAAATCACTTGGATCTGTGCAATTTTCCTCCAGGCCATTATCCATATTATAAATGTTTTATAAAGTAAGCACTGATTAATCTCTTTACATCTACCAAACGGTCCATTTCACTGATTGCATTGGTTTAAATGGTAAAAGGAAGTCAGTTGGAATTCTTCTCCTCCTAACAGACAATAGGATGGAGAATAAATGATAACTCTGGGAAGGAAGAGCAACACTCATTACATTCCAGAGGGTCATTATTATTGTTACAGAGGCAAATTTCAGGGGTGAGGACTACATTCTTTGTTGGAGTATTTCACTGTAATGCTACGTACTTCTGCCCTAGAGAAAAACAAAGATGAGTACTGAAGTGCTCATAAAATGCTCATTATTTTCCTGCCTCTTATTTTGTAGACTGAGAGAAAAAGTGGTCATTAATAAGTTTGTTCCTACTGCAAATGTCTGGTATCAAAAGGTGGTTCGTAAGTGTTAAATTGTGTTTTGTTTTGTTTTTTTGAAGCCAGTAACATGGTATTTCTATAGCTGTGATCTATTAATAACATCTGTTCATCAAATTCTGAAAGTATGTCGGACTTTTCCTTAGAACGCAAAGAAAAATGAAAGTTAGTTAAAGTTTACATGTCTCAGCAAACCTCAGATGTGAAAGTAAGCCAGATGAGCATATTAGGAAGGATGAAAACTATTTTACATCAACCAAAACATAGTTGTGCAAGAGGAAAGTGCATATAGTAATGAATTGGAGGAAGTAGCCTTGCTCTTACTGCCAGAAGTCAGTTTTTCAGCTTTAAGGAAAAGTAGATGTTGTTCCAAGTGGTTACTTACTGCCAGTGATTCATGCCTCAGGTTTGAAAGTGTACTGTAGCTGAACATGAAGCAAACAAGATCAGGAAACAAACAGATTCATTCTAGTTTTTGTATAGTTAAAAGTCTGTGCGATTTTGCAGAAGAAGAAGAATGCAGACAATGGCTAGCAAAGTTATTTTACCCATGATTTATTAATCAGCAACATTACTTTAATAAAATGATCACCTTAATTCTTGATACATGGGAACACACTAGAGCTCTGGAAACACTAGCATCTAGCTGTAGCAAGATGAATTTTCCTGTAATAATACAAAATACTGATGTGAACTTGTCTGACACAAATTAATACAATGAACAGATGCCTTGTGATGTCTGTGATGGCTACCTGCCACCTTTCCATTGCTTTACTCAGGCTGAACAATGCACCCAAAGCCTTGCTCAAGAACATAGTTACTGTAGTATTGGTTCACCTCAGGCCTTGCTCAGGCAGATAGTGACTGCAGTACTGGGTAAAAAACTGGTTGCTGGAGGAACTGATGGACAGACATCTTGTTCAACAGCTGAGGGACAATGGAGTATGTGCCGGAAATCATGACTACAGATCAATTATCTTACCCTATAAATGGTGAGCAGCTCAGGAGCTTCTCAAACTCTCCTGCACAACAGCCAGCTGCACAATAGGATCTCCCCTGGAGAAGGCATGCCTCTCAAGGTTACACTTGCGCAGAGAACCCTCACATATTGACATCAAGACACCTTACCGATACAGATCCTCTGTAAGTGACTGTTAAGCTTTGTGAGCTTCACTAGGATTCTATCTCAGGTTGACTGTACACTTTTGGTCCCTTAGACATAAACCTCTGAGACTAGGAATGGATCCAGTCACACCTAGGCTCCTTACCTCCATGGTTTAAGGAGTTTAGAAAAGAATGGGGCCCACTCTGTACCTCATGAATCAGCAGGAGGGTCTCAGTAAGTGTATTCAACCTTATCCTCTATACAGTAAATGATCAACTGTATCCAGTCATCTCAAGTCTTGTTAAGTTACTGTCTTATTTACAATTAAGTGTTGTTAAATCACTATTTTATATCAATAAATATATTGCTGCTTCTCTTTTAGGAATGACGTGTGTAACGCCATCAGCCACAACATCATAGTCTTTCACAGGGCAAAAGAAGACTAAAAATGGAAAGCAAGAGAAGGGACAGCCAGCCTATTTAGAAAATATAGCCGCCAAGAAAAGCTGTGCCAGGGAAGAGGAGCACGTTTGTACCAAAGTCCAGTTTCACAATGGGCTCATTCCTTCTGCCATTTATACGAAGCCTCAGCTGATCAGACTGAAACATTCTTCTTGCTGGCTTCCTTCATTTTATTAATAACCTGGCAACAGGATAGGGGCCAGGAAAAAAGACCTCCTAGAATGGAGGATTTACTGAAGAAACCAGAAGTGAAAGGTAGGTATGGGAGTTTGGAGTCTCATTCATTAGGTGACACAGTTCCTTTATAGAAGGAGAAAAGGACTTCAAGCATGAGCACAAGCCATCAGGAAAATCCATGGTGACCTGGGCAAATTCATGCAGCGCTTATGTTGTAGTTCAGTTTTATGAATGTGTGACATCTTAAAGGCAAAATACATTTTTTTGTGTTGGTGTGGGGGGGTTTTGTTCGTTTGTTTGTTTGGCATTGTTGATTTTTAAGTACCTGGCCTACATAATGAGATCTTGCAGCTCAGTTAAAAAGGAAATAGTTATTTAAAGCATTCTGTCAAGGTCCTGAAAGCTCTAATAGGCCTTCATGACCTTGATCAGTCCCTCCTGAGGACACTCCTAAACTCTTGTACAGGGCACCAGAGAACATTTAAGTACAGTTCTGCTCCTTCAGTCTCTGCCAGAGCTCTGCTGTAGTATGTATGTGCTCTGCTTTCTCTCCAGTTCACATGTACTGGTTGTGGTCACTAACGGAGAACGTGTTGCTCTTGTTATACATTCTAATCATTCTTGAAAGATGTTTCATTGACATAAGTACTTCTTACTTAAAGAACTTTTAGTACAGTTAAATCAAATACACAAGAAGTATAGGATGATCTAAACCAAAATAGAATGGATAAGATAACACAGAGTGTTCTATTTCCCTTTGAATTACAGAAATGCAAATTGGAGTAGGGAAAATTACTAAAACTTAATTATCAGGAGAACAAAATTTGCAGTTAAATTTAACTGATAGTTCTTTTAAATACAAGTCCTATGCACAGGAAGCTTGCAGACGTCTAATTAAAATTAGATTAGTGCAGATTTTTTCCAATTCTCACATGAAAACAAAGGGAAATGTTGAGATTTTAAGACTTCCAGTGAAGTGGTTACAGTGTTTGCCTAAATGTTCTCCAGAAATGGGTGAATATACACTACAACCCTTGGTGCCCAGCTGCTTTGGAAACTGAATCTACTCCGAAAGGAAAAAAAAACAAGGCTATAGCACTTGTAGGGTGAAGTCCCTCTTGAATTAATCTACTGAATATTACAGATAGCTGTAGTATGAGTCACTCTAAACCTAGAGGATGTGATCTAGGATAGAGTTTTAAAATTGCCTTCTGAGAAGAAGTCACTTTTCATTTTTTTTAGCTCACATCATTATAAAGAGCACTGATAAGGAGAAAGAAGCAAGTCAGAAACACCTGTTTGTTACTCCCCTCCGTTCAGTGACTTCTTTTGAAGTGGAAGGTAACTGCAAATTCAGGGACTCCTTTTGGAAATATCTCCAATAACAAATTAATTAATAAGATTGATAAGAAGTCAAGAAACTTTAACAACATACATTTTCAAAAATTTGACCTAGCAGTTTAGCTGGCAAAATGTGCTGATCAAGGTTATCAAAGTTTCTAATATTGAACTGAGCTAAGTGACAAAGGGAAATAGATATTAAGTAGTCAGTTTGGCTTATTGATACTGATGACTGATGGAGGTCTGGGTTAGCTTAGTTCTTCTTGATGTTACCTTGTTTTGCTTTGGGGGTAGTGGGGTGAAGTGTGTAAAAAGATTTGTTAGCATTACTGTTTCACAGAGACTAATTACAAAATAGGTACAACTGTATAACAGAATATATACACAAGGAGACTTGCTTAAAACAGAAGTAGCAGTGGGTGTTTCTGGTTGTTTTACTTCTGGAGAGTGCTGAAGAAATTATCAGGTAGATGAAAGCTGTGTAGATGTTCTGTTGATCTTATTTTGTGCAGGCATGTGAGGGTACAAGTATAAATAATGGTAAAAATATTTCAAATGCAATCAAACCACTCCTGCAGGTTTTTCCAATAAAGTGAGAAGACTTGTATTTTCATAGAAATAAATGTATTTAAAATAAAAATTGCAAGCAATACATTCCTAATAAGAGAAAATAAGATATTTTATCTCACAGTAGTTAGTAAAGTAGGCTAATCCATTTTGTTCCAAACTAATTTTTTTTTCTCATGTTTTCCCACCCAGACTACTCCTCCCACTGAAGTAAGTATTTATGTTAGCTGGTAATTTAGCTCCACAAGGCAGTCAAGTGTTCATTCAAAGTTACATCCACCCTCTTTTTCAGACACCTATAATAGATTGAAGTAAGGTATGATTAAATACTGAGTTCTATTTCCTGGTCTAACAGCTATGCACACAATTGCTGTGCTTGATTTTATGTCATTATTAAGTGTCGGAGATCATTTTTAACAGAAAACTAATCTTACCTGAAAGTTCTCTATAAAGCATAATAACTTATTTAAGATTAACTGCTGAAACACTCTAGATTATGTTTGACCATTTAAATCCTGATCTAGATAAATCTACAAGAACATATACATAAATATTGGAAATCGAAGAAAATGATTATGTTTCGTTTTTCCAGCTAATATGACTGTTTGAGAGGCTAAGAGCTATAAGCATAAGCTGAAGAGCACATCAAAGTCAAAGCTGTTAAAATAACAGAGCAGAAAGCAAACTATTTTGCAGTCCAGGAAGTTACCAAGTCACGGGACTTCCCACAGACTATCAGAAGCATAATTGCAGAGGAAGCAGATGTTAGGTGACAAGCGAGGTTGCAAGGTCTCTCATTTCAAAGGGATCATAAGGCAGAAATCAGGCTGGAGCACTGGAAAGTGTGAGATACCAGACAGAGAGGCATGAAATTGTAAGTACCCTATTGTCTGATTTCTCATATGTTCAGGAGGGCACAATTTTGTGCTGGCGGAGTACCACCAAGACTGCACCTAACAACCATAGATTCCATTAACAATTCTCTTCCTTATGTAGCAACTAAAAAATGCTGAGGCTTATTCTAATTATTTCAGGAAAAGTAGGTGTTTGTGTTTTAGGAAGCTTAAGTAAGACACTATAAAATCAAGACTCTTACTGTTTTGTTTAAAGTTTACTCGATGATCTCTTGAGGTCCTTTCCAAACCCTGCGATTCTGTGAAATATTGTAGTTAAATGTTGCCTTTCGGTTTCTTTTTAGCACCACAGCTGGTATTAATCGAAACAGGCAGAGAGTATTCAGAGTTGATAATGTATTTAAAACTCATCTTTTAAGCAGGTGGGATATTTTTCAGCTTCAGAACAAACAATATTTTTTTCGGGAACTAAAGGAGACTACAGTGAAATCAGATGCAAAGAAATAGTGACCGTTTTCTCAACATTGGAATGTAATCTTATATGAACTGAAACTTTAGCAACACATGCTCATTTGAAAGAAAAGATAGTACTAAGTGCAACAGCAAGTATATCGTAAAAGTTTGGTGTGCAGAGTATTTTTTTAGAATGGCAGAAACTATTCCTGTTCAGAAATGATTGTTCTGGCAACAGCTGAGAAAAAAAAAAAAAAAAGTAAAATTAATTATCATTAGTTAGAAAAACATTGTTTACATTTTTAGTCACCTAGTTTAGTAGACTGTAGCTAACAATTGTAGCCTGTGATTTCCAAAAAAGCTGGCACATGTTTGAACCCAAAATCATATATCATACTCAAAGAATTGATACTTTCCCCTTCTTGGAGAATTTGTTTATCAGTTAATCTTCCTGAGAACAGAACAAAATTAAAGACAAATATAAACATTGGCAATCACTGGCGGTTTCCAGACACAAAACAATTATTTGAGGAGGTTGCAATAGGTTGTTTATACAGTTCTTTTATATACCTGCTTCCTTCATGTAAGAGAAGGAGGTAATTTGTTTCTTTATGTTCCCTATCTGTAACGTTTTATTCACAGTCACTATTCATGCCCTAGAAGTCTTCTGGTTTCTAATAGGAGGACTAGTTTTGAATTGTTTTGTTTTCTGAAGTAAGTGGATGGTAATACTCTTGATGTGCTAGAATTACTAATTTGAAGTAGAGACCGACTACTGCTGTTTCTTGTAGGCTCCTTGTTCTAAAAATAGGCTGTTGGGATAAATTTTAACTTGCTCAAATTAGTGATATATGCAGACAAATTATGTGAAGAGAAAGCATATCAAAATTTTGATTGCATGGAGTTGAAAATGCACAAAAGATCACCTTGCCAAGAAGACACGAGGTGCAAGGGAATGTATGTTTTCTGTAATTTCCTGCTTTGTGTAATTTGCATGTAAAAACTAAAATGGCGACTTTTGTGCAGAGATGTACAGGAGATGTACATGAATTATTCTATTTTTACTAGAATTATGTATTTTTAATAGAATGATGATTAGACTACTAGTCACTAGAAAGTAGCAGCATTCCAAATGTAAGAGAGAGTAAATGAGAGTGCTCGCCTGTAGTAGATTTTAACACTTGGGTATTGCAGGAAGAGACTAGTAATTTTTTTTTTTATTTTTAATAAAATTTCGGTGTAAATTTCCCAAGACTTATTTAACAGGAAATTTTTAAGGCATGGATCTGCCTGATGTGAGAATGACAGTTGAAAACGTCACCAGAACAATGTATGATTTTTGCACTGAACAACTGTAGCAAAAAAAAAATCTTGACATTATTTCTATAAATAAACATGACAGGCATTAAAGGTGAGGAATGTTATCAGGGTTTTGTTTCATCTCACCTCATAGTAAGTAAGTAAATTGTCTCCCCAGAAAGGTAATGAAATCCAGATCAGTGTTCTCTGATCTTCTTTACTTTCCTCAATCACTTTATCATTCTCTTGGATGGAAAGAAAAGGCTGGAATCATAAACTGCTCTAGTCTTAGAGCTTAATTGAAGTTCCTGTCCTTTATTGTTGTTACATGCATCTCAGCCTTCAGACTAACTCCATTCTCTGCAAAAAGCTCTGCTGATTGCTTCCAAGAGAACGCTAACAGCTAAATCCCTCCTCCAAAGTGTAAAAACCAAGAAACGCTCCAAGGACTAGAACTTGGACAGACTCTTTTTCCATGTCACTGTTGGCTTATTTTTCTTTAGTGTTTTCTTATCTTTTTGAAATTTTCTGTGATCATGTTTTTTCAGTCTCACTTCACAATTATGGAAAAAAGCTTTGATCCAAAATATTCTCATTGTTTTTTAACAGACAGCGTGTTAGTAATTATATATGGTTTACAGTGCAACAGTAGCGGTAAGTATTTGAAGAAATTTGATGCAAATTCATTAGCAATTGATGATACAGCCCTACTTTCCTATATATTATCATCTTCTTAATGCAAATTACAGCAGACTAAGAAAAAATTTTGCATAACCAACTAACTTTAACTTAGTATATTAGAAAAATCTTCTCTGTATTTGTAATCTTAAAATTGATGAATACCCTTGCATGAAGGGAGAAACAGAGATTAATTTTAACTTTAGAGAATAGATTCATTGTATGTGTTTTAGGACAATTCTTACTTTTGGGGAGGAAAATTAAAACAAACAAAAGAAAAATAACAGGTGGACAATATCTTGGATTTGCAAATTACACCAGACAGCAATGCTTTCATAATGTTCTTCAGAGAACTCTGAACTTAGAATAGAGTTGCAAGTAAAGTGGCAATACTGTGAGTTAATTGGAAAGTAGTCATTTATATATTCAGTTGAAATTGAATGTGTACAGGAGGACAGAATACATACAAATTACGGGCCTTTGATGTTAACTGTACTGATGTGTTCTTGTGATGTGTCACATTATCACTCACGGCCACTCATAGAATAAGTCAGGGTTTTGTTTTCTTTCACTTTGCTTTCCATCTGCATGATGGTATAAGCAGGTATAAATGCCAAGCTCTGAACATATACTGAAAAATCTCTACTCCGTAGTCCGACTTTGGAATAGTGTAGAGAACTTATGTTTCAACGGCAAGGTTAAAAAGTTCTGTACTCTGTGTAGTCCCAACAAAGGTCACAAAATCCAGTCAAAGTCCTTTCGAAATCAGCTACCAATTTAGAATTGCAATCTGAGTTTTCGTCTTTAGTGATAAGAGGAATTTACCTTTACTGTAATCGTGGTCTTCTGAATAAGGGTGAAGGTCATTCTTTTTGAAGCTCTTTTCCTAGATAATGTTAAATACTGTCCCACAAGATTTTGAACACAGGGCAGTGAAAATATTTTATTTGTGATTTGGGAATCAGGACCCTAGCAGAGCAAGATTATTCTTACCCAGTTCAAAAGAATTCAGTTGGGATTTGTGTTTCACAGCATTGCTTTTAAGGAAAGGATGAAAAATCGTTTTATATCTCTAAATACCAAAAGATAGAGGATGTTAGTCTTCACTAACACAAAACTTTTTCCAGGCCTCAAAATTATGCAAATTACATTCAATTTATTATATTGTATAGCAAAACAGTCAAAACTGTTCCAGTGGGACCAATTCTGACTAAATCAGAATGTAGATTGCTTCATTTTTTCAAAATGCAAAGCCAGCATGAAAAGTCAGGTCTTCATATTGAGGTATCAAAAACATAACTATTGTGTTCAGGGGAATACAGTTAATGAAAGAAAAACATCATCTTTTTGGCAAATCACTGAAAGCCTGATTTTGTTTTGTTTTAGAGAATGTGAATAGAAGATTGAGTTGTAAAGATCTGAGTCCCAAATTGTGAAAATCAGCAATGATACACTGTGGAAAAAGGCATGTGTGTGCTATTGTTGTGTGTATTGTAATTTTTGGAAGTATTTTGATCTGCTCCTGGAAGGGTGCTCAGCTACAAGATAATATGACAAGAAAAACCTTCCCCCAGGGAAACAATGTCATTTCAGTTGGTCAGTTCTGCAGGGGAAAAGCTGCAAAAAATGTAATAACACCATTAAAAGATAACAGAACTTTTATTATATCCCCATACTTTGATGACAGAGAAGACAAAGTCATACGTGTGATTGGGATTGTTCACCATGAAGATGTCAAAGAACTATACTGCTGGTTTTGTTGTCAGCCCCATGGAAAGACATATGTATCAAAAGCAAAAATAGATGTTCACTCGGACAGATTTGGATTCCCCTATGGAGCAGCAGATATAGTTTGTTTGGAACCCGAGAACTGTGATCCAACACATGTATCAATTCATCAGTCTCCACATGGAGATATTGACCAGCTATCGAGGTTTGAAATAAAAAACCGCAAAGCAGAGGCCTTCTCTGCTGACTTCACAGTATGCATCTCTGCCATGTTTGGAAATTACAACAATGTCTTACAGTTTGTACAGAGTATGGAAATGTACAAGATTCTTGGGGCACAGAAAGTGGTGATCTACAAAAACAACTGCAGCCAGATGATGGAAAAAGTCCTGAAGTTTTATTTGGAAGAAGGAACTGTAGAGGTAATTCCATGGCCAATAAACTCATATCTCAAGGTTTCTACCAAATGGCACTTTTCTATGGATGCAAAAGACATTGGCTACTATGGACAAATCACAGCTCTAAATGACTGTATATACCGCAACATGCAGAGGAGCAGGTTTGTGGTTCTTAATGATGCTGATGAAATAATTCTTCCTCTTAAGCACTCAGACTGGAAAACGATGATGAGCAGTCTTCAGGAGCAAAATCCAGGAACTGGTGTTTTCCTCTTTGAGAACCATATCTTTCCAGAAACCATAACCACTCCCATGTTCAACATTTCATCTTGGAACACTGTGCCAGGAATTAACATACTACAGCATGTTCACAGAGAGCCTGACAGGAAAGAGGTTTTCAATCCCAAGAAAATGATAGTTGATCCAAGAAAGGTGATTCAGACTTCAGTCCACTCTGTCCTACATGCTTATGGGACCAGTGTGAATGTTCCAATGGATGTTGCCCTCATTTATCACTGTCGCGTGCCCCTTCAAAGTAACCTTCCTAGAGAATCTCTCATCAGGGATACAACGTTGTGGAGATATAACTCATCGTTAATCATGAACGTTAACAAAGTTCTCTATCAAACAGTACTGGAAACTCAAAAGTGAAACTTTGTCTGCAAAAAGCAAAAGTGGGGAGTTGCCTGTGCCCCAGGGAGGCATAGGATATCATTCAAAGATCACATTAAAATCTCTTGCACGTGAGAATTACATCTCAGAGAGATTTGGGAGAATAATCCCTTTATGTACAGAACAAATGTAAATGCCGTGAACTGTAGCAAGTTATGAGGATCATAGAATCATAGAGTGGCTTTGGCTGGAAGGGATCCCAAGGATCAAGTTCCCACCCTTCTGCCGCAGGCTGTGCTAACAACCTCTATTTCTGGTAGTAGACCAGGTTGCCCAGGGCCCCATCCAACCTGTTCTTGAACACCTCTAGGAACTGAGCATCCAAAGCCTCTCTTGGCAGCCTGTTTCAGTACCTCATCACTCTCTTGGTAAAGAACTTACCCCTGACATCCAATCTGAAACTTCCCTCCTTAAGCTTAAAAGCATTCCCCCTTGTCCTATCACTATCTATCCAAGTAAAAAGTTGATCCCCCTCGTTTTTTATAATCCCCTTTTAAATTCTTGAAGTCTGCAATGGCGTCTCCTCGCAGCCTTCTGTTCTTCAGGCTGAACAAGCCCAGCTCCCTCAGCTTGTCTTCATAGGGAAAGTGCTCCAGTCATCTTCATGGCCCTCCTCTGGACCCCCTCCAACAGCTCCACATCTTTCCTGTACTGAAGGCCTGTATGGGAATTGCTAAATCAGGCCTGAACTTCTGATTGATCACCTGAGGTGAGCAATGAGTCATCCCTGGGAGCACAGGTGAAGGCAATTCACTTGTGCTATGGGAAGGGGTGGAGCCTTGCTCCACCTCTCCAGACCCCATTTAAGAGCTGACTACCACTGGGGAAGGATCTCTTTTGGAGATTGCTCCTCTTGGAGTCTTATCAGTGAGCATCAGTGAGCCCAAGATAAGGGTAAGCTTTCCATCTGTTCTTCTGTAGTATGATCACCTGTTTAGTCTAACTTTCTTGTATATTTCTTATTTATAAATCTGTATATTCATTGATTATACAGGGCCCTACAGCTGGATGCAGTCTTCCAGATGGGGCATCACGAGGGCAGAGTACAGAGGGACAATCACCTCCCTGTCCCTGCTTGCCACCTCTCTTCTGAAGGATCTCAGGATACCATTGGCGTTCTGTGCTGCAAGAGCACACTAGTGGTTCATGCTCAGTTTTTCATCCACTAGGATCCCAAAGTCCTTCTCTGCAGGGCTACCCACAAGGAGTTCTTCTCCCAGTCTGTATATGTATCTGGGACTACTCCAACCCAAGTGCAGAACCTTGCAGTTTGCTATGTTGAACCTCATTAAGTTCACACAGGCCATCTTTGAAGTTTGTTGAGGTCCCTCTGGATGGTGTCCTTTCCATCTGTGTCAACCACACCACTCGGCTTGATGCCCAAGAGAGCAATTTTCACAATTGGAAAAAAAATTATATTTGATCCAAGAAGAGCATGTGGCTGGGAAGAGCCCAATGACATTGTTACATAACATTGCAGAAAAGTTACAGATTGAATTTGTAATACAGTTCTCAACAGGGGTGTATCACTTTGGTGATGTAATACATGTCTTTGGCTGTGAAAGTGTACTAGGTAACTTAAGAGTTTTAAGCGCAGCAATGAAATTTAGAGTTCTTGCAAGAGATATTTAATGCTATGTTCTCTGCAACAATAAATAATGGAGTATTGAAAGGTAATCTGTCTACCAGAAGAAGAAAACTAAAATGTATGGTACTCAACATTACAAGTTAGTGTCGCAGATCCAGCATTAATGTAAGAATACCAGCACAATTTTATTGCAGGAATGATTCAGCCAGCAGCTGCTGTGTAATTTACTGGTGTAAATGACTAGATTTCATCATTATGTAATGATCAGATTTTTCTTCACTTAAAACTTGTTGGTATTTGTTTTGGCGGCTTGGGGGTTTTTTTGTTTGTTTTTGGTTTTTTATGTTTCTCTATTTTACACAATATAATTACATATCTGACTGTCTCTGGGGTGAAGTCCACAGTTTTCTCCAACACAATTTAACTCCACCGTGGTCTGTACGGTACTTCGTGTGCTATTTGCTCTTCATCCCGGTATGCTGATGAGTGAGCGTGTCCCCTTGCACGGCCGCTGGATCGATGTGAGCGGGCCCATGCATTGCACGAAGGGCTCTGCCGTACGGCAGTTCGTTGGTCCCGTTCCGCTCCTGGATCGGGTGTGGGCCGAGACACGGGAGACGTCATTCCGCCTCGCGCTCCTGCCTAGATCTCCCCGACGGCTGCATCGGGAGCCTGCGCGGGCGGCTGCAGCGAAGACGCTTCGCTTTGCAGCGGCCCAGAGGCACTGGCGAGTTCCTCGCCGCGGCCTGGCTGGCTCTCGCGGGGGACTACACCAGCCCGCGCCGTCAGGCTGTGACTCAGCCCTGAGCGAGGGGTGCACGAGTGCGGGAGAACGGCTCCGCTCGGATCGGCGGGGTGAGTGCGCAGGAGCGAGAGCAGCGCGGGTCGGTCTGGGGCCCGCAGGGTGGAGCATGTGGTTCCGCAGCCGCTCGCGGGGCGTCCCGCGGCTGCGGCGCTGCCCGCAGCACTCGCGTCCTTCCTACGGCCGCCACCGTCCTCCCCAGAGGCAGGTGACAGGTGGCAGGAGCGGGCGGCCCCGACTTTCCTCGCTCTGCGGCAGCGGAAGCCGTGGGGGAGCCGGCACATAGGAACTCGGCGTAGCTGCTGCTATTGGTGATGCAGTTAGCTCTGGAGGGGCGCGAGGGCTCCCCTTCTGCTCTCGGATCCGCACGAGGCTCCGACGGCAGCGGCGCCGCTGCAGTGGGAAAGACGAAGTCGCGGGGCGGTGAACGTGGGGTGCGGAGAGGGGTGCGCTGCTGCCGGGACGTTCGGCAGTTGGGTCTGCCGCGCGGTAAGGCTTCTGTCTTTAGGTTCCTGTACGGGATTCTATAACGTGCACCACTTGGAAAAGGGACTCGTTCACCAGGAGCAAGATTATTATTTCCGTTAAAGAAACAGCAAATAAGAAAGGTGAAAAGGTGATAGTCAGCCCTGTTTTGGGGATACTGTTGCTAACCTCTGAACGGTATGTTTTAGATATTTGATAATCAGAAAAGACCTTTTTTTTTCTTAAATCTCTGTAGAAAACCCAAGTGTGGGAGTGTAACTTTACATTTAGAGAATGCATAACTTATTGAGAGAACAGTTTCAGTGTGTTGTGGGTTAACCCTGATAGGCAGCAAAGCCCCCCGCGATGCTTTGTTACCACATCTTCACCCTTCCCCCTTGGAGGATGCAGAAGTGGAAAGGTAAAAGTGAGAAAACATGGGCTTAGCCATGTTAAAGGCAGTGTCAGGGATAAAGCAAAACTTCCTGAATAACCAATAAGGAGTTCATTTGCTACTTCCCATCATGAGGCTACTGTTTAGCCATTTGCAGGAAAGCAGGGCTTCATCATGAGTTACAGTTACTTGGGAAAACAAATGCTATAACTGTATGTTCTCCCCCTCCTTCTTCCCCCTCTGGTCAGCTTTGGGGCAGCCATCCTAGCTGTTTTTACTCCACATTTCTTGTACACCTCCAACTGACTGCTCACAGATGCCCAAGGTGAGAAACAGGAAAGGCCTCAGCTCTGTGGCAACGCTGTTCAGCAGTAACTAAAACATTTTGTTACCAACACTGTTCCAGTCACAAATCCGAAGCATATTAGCTACAACGAAGAAAATTAAATCTCTCCCAGCCAATACTGATACAAATTATAAATTAACAATATTAAATGTTGTTGTGAAACTTTTGCTGGTTTGTGTCTGTTCAAAGGTTGCAAAGTCTAATTGTTTACAAAAGGAGAAATTGGTGGGTTTTTTTGGTTTTACAGCAGAGTGTTTACGTGTGTTCCAGGAAAGGTGTGGTTTGGGAAGGGTCATGTTACAAACTAAGTAGATGATATTTCTCTCTGGTTTCTTTGTATTTAAAATAGAAATAGCCAGCTTAATTCTTATAGAACAATATTTTACCAGCAATTAAATACCAATAATTAAATAATTTAAACCTTCAAAAATTATGCTTCTGCCTTTGATTCATGTAAGAGAGGGAGAACACTGGCATTTCAAAGAGAAGAAGCTAAACTATCATCAGGTAGTTTGAAAAAAAAAAAAAAAACGAAAACAAACATGAAAATCTTGTTCAAAATGATGAAATGTTTGTTAATCTTTGGAATTTTTATTTCAGTTTAAACACCAATGTTTTGTGCTGTTTCTTTTGGCAAAGCTGTAAAGCAGAGGAGAGAGAATGCTATTTATGACAAATAATAAATTAATAAGACTCTTCACTAATGGTAGCCTTGTTTTAGTTAGATCCAGATAAACCAAATGTTAGCATGTGTAGTGTTGCTGTACTACTAATTCTAATGCTGCTTGTTGGAGTCTGAAGTTTTGTAATCATCTCTGTCAACTGACCCTTCGGAATACATTTGTTTTGCCCTGACCCACCCTAAGGCTGGATGGTAGGAGAATAAGGTGAAATTTATTAGAATATATATATAAACATGTATATTAGAATATATATATATATATATAAAAGCAAGGAATGTAGACTTTGTGAAAATACTGAAATGAGCAGCATAAACTGTCTTCAGCTGTCTCAACACAAATTGAACAAACTATAATGGAAAGATACAATCCCAAGGAGAAGTGGGGAAAAATTAATAATGACTTGTGAATGAATGGCTCTTGAACTAAATTAGCACTTTGCTTGCTAATTGTGAGGTGTATAGGAAAGATGACAAAAGAGTAGATCTGAAAATAGAAGTTGTACTGCAAAGGTAAAAACAGCACTCCACTTGAAGGTCAGTGCTGAATAATTTTGATCCCAAAATCTTAGGATAAGATAGTGAAGGACCAATGACAGATGTTTAATAAATGTGTTGTGATAATAGTGGTACAGTATGCAATAGAAAGCATATAAGTAATTCATTTGTTTATGAAAAGGAAAAAAAAAGATTGAGATGTATGGGAGTTCTAAAGCCACATGCAGGGCTTTAAAAATTTTTAGAAGGACTGCAAGCAAAAAAAAAAAAAAAGAGAGAGAGAAATGACATTAACTCGATCAACAAGAGATCTTTATTATGAGCTTGCAAGGAAGGAAAGCATGTTGTGTAACTATAGCTGGCTGTAAGACTTGGTCTGATGACAAGCTCAGATGCATCTGAGCAATGTTATGCATATGCAAAAAATATAAATCTTAGCATATATTTAAAAAGAACACTTCCAGTAACTGTAAGGTTTTGTCACTGTCATTTGCAAATGTATTTCTGATCATTTGTGTTTAATCGGCTTAAGATAAGTAATTAACTGAAACTTGGCCATTTGCACAAAACCAACTGGTCAGGAGTGTTTCTTGTAAGATATTGGAACGTCCTGTATTGCTTGATGGAAAAAGCAATGAAAATGAAGACTGAAAGGTGACTGCAGTTCATAAATGCAGGAGGGAGGAAGAAAGGCTTTTTACTCTTAGTAGCAATACTGAAGAACTGCTAACTGGTGCAAAGCAGTTATAATGATATCATTAGACTGATATAGTGTTAAAGCAAATCTGAATCATATTCTATTTGAATTGTAACTGGAACTAAAGCACAAAACTTGAATGAATTATTAAAACAAAATAAATATGCAGTCCTTCTAAAAATTTTTAAAGCCCCTTCAAATATGCTGGCAGCATATTTTTGAGGTTTTGAGATACCAAGTACTCCAAGTATAAATGTTCTTTTCCTTGTTAATCTGACATTATATATTTCCTAGCTAGATTTCTCTGCTGTTAATCTCAAGAGACCAAAATTCCTGAATCACATGTCAGGAGAACCATTAATATCATTTATAAAATAGCTAGGTATTTATTTTCTTCAGCATTCAGTTTTCTGAGGTGTCTTGAGTTCTTTGTTCAGCTCTTTGCTTTTGGAACCTGCTGTTGTTTTCAAATGTCTCTCACACTTCCTCATCAGAACATGTAATTACCTACCTTAATTAAGCTGATAGAATGTTACAGAAAGAGAAACATACATTACTGAAAAACAAACGAAAAACCACAGACATATTTAAAAGTTATTTTTGAGTATGCATGTGAGCTGCAGATTAACACAGGATTAAATTTCCAGAAGGAAACTTAACAAAGTAGTGCTTAAAAAAAAACCCCACCAAAGCGCCTAGTCTGATTTGCTTGAACAACTCCATATTCAGGTTTGTAATGTAAATGAAATTCTTGGGAGGCAGCTGTGCTCTTTGCTTAAGAGAAGTAAAACTTGTTTCTCTGGTAGGTGTGGTTACTATTACGCACATTGCAGAACACCAACCGTTTGAAATAGAAGGTGTTGGCAAGTGTCTTAGGTATTGTACTAGAATTGTTTTTCCTCAATATTGTACTATTTTGAACAATTCTTGCTCTTCATAAAAACAACAACAACAACAAAAAAACAGAACTTCACTTGGCTGTCTGCTTTAAAAGATGCTTTCTCTTTCAGATATTCACTTTTTGAAACACAGTTGAAAAGATACCTTTCTGTTGTTCATTACTTATAGCCAGTAAATGCAAGGGAAATAACAGGTAATAAATTAGTTGTGTATTTTTAATGGTGATATGTTGTGATATTTATTTAGTAAAAATTAATTAGCATGTAAGACTGATCAGTATGTTAAGTAATGACATAAACAGTCAAGAAGAACGTTAAATGTTAAGTTTGATTTCTGATGCTTCTGACAGTTCTTAACTGAACTTTCTCTGTATATATTAAAGGATGCTAGAAATAATATCATCCTTGGCAAGTGAGGCATTTTAAGGGTTATGTTGTAAGCATAGTTCTCTTTGCTTTGATTTTTGAGGATGGAGCAACTGGGCAAATATTTCATGTAATTCTAAAGGCTTGGTCAATTATTCTTTTCCTACTTAGGAAATTCAGAATCTGGATTGCAATATTCAGAAGTGAGATCCTTTTTTTTTTTTTTTTTTTTTCTGGTTGGAAACTACTGAAGCAGAAAACCAGAACCTAGAAGATTTTTTTTTTCAAGCCAAACAGTAAAGTTGCCAGTGATTGCAGGCACTTCCAAAGGTGTGAAGCTGCTGAGTATGATAACTTAATCAAAACTATGAATTAAGGTGTTTAGGTACTTTATTGTTCTTTTTCTTACTTTTCTTTAAACGTGTTAGTATTCTGTTCTATTACAAAGCAGCATTGAGATAGATGCTCTCAAAACAGCATTAGTCAATGTGTGAAATGTGGAAAAAAAGATATGAATTATTAGGTTTAATTATTATTTTACAATTGTCTGAGTAATGTGCTTTGGAAAAAAAGTATTGTTAGAGATCTAACATGTACATACTGTCAGAAGATACAGGAGTGCAAAAAATGCAAGTGGTTTTTATTATGATGCCTTGGAATGGAGGGGGGATTAAAAAAAAAGAGAATATTCCAAAATCTACTATACCTGTGGCAATGCTTTTTTTTCCCACTATAAATTATACACATGGAAATCTGGGTCTTCTAATGGTGCGTTTTGTTGTTTGTTTTTCTCAGCAGTTTCTTTTTCATGCCCATTAGAAACATTCTCTTCATCTTGTGCAACACAATCAGTTTATTCCATCTTCGTGATTTACCCCAATCTTCCTGCTGGAAGTCAGGGATACTTTCTTCCACTTGTTTAGTTTTCTGATCTAACATCAATTTGAATTAATATGGGGCATGCTTCTTCCAAGAATCATTGTGGTACATGCAGGTCTTTAAAGAGACTGCTGCCACCTTAACTTTTATGGATCACATCTGAATTCCTAAAGATGAATTCGTAAAGAAAACTTCTGTTTCAGCTCCTTTAGCAGAAATTACTATGGGCTATAGTATGATGGTGCTATGGGCTACCTGTCAGATGTTGACAGCTGTTAACAGATGAGTGCTGCCAAGAACTTTGGCCTTACAGGTGCTCAGAAATGCCTCTGTTCCCATAGCAGTGGAAGTCCAAAAGCTGATTTGCCCCCCTCCCCCTCCCCCCCCTCCCAGGCCATGCCAGAAACAGTGCAAGCACTAATACATTGTCAGGAGACATGGATTGCTGGCTGCAAGAACATGAGGAAGCCTTTCCTCCAAGCCCTGCCTTGTGCAGTAGGGTAGAGATGATAACTAAGAAGTTAAGTTTTATACTGCTCCCCACCATATGTTTTCCTGACTTCTGCTGAACTGTATGAACTGACCTTCTTCTGCATGTACTGCCTCATCTGTAGTGAAATGCAAGGCAGGGGATTAACACATCTGGACTGTCTTGTGTATTAATCCCAATCTATATGTCTATGATTTTTTCTAATGAACTCATTCTGCATGCATTTCATTTATTTGTCTGCCCCTACATTTGTAGGTAAGTCTGGTTGACTTTTGTTTCATTTCATTGTGTATCATTTACATATACTCTATTTGGAAAAAACGTTATTTATTTTGCTTTAAAAATTCCTCCCTGATTATTTAATTGAATGTTCTAAAATATTTGTGATAAAAATATATGTATATATCCTTATTCTATTTGATATCGATCTCTGTAATATTCTCTTACAGTACTTAAAGAACTCTCAATTTGCAGAAATTATTACACATATCTGACATATTAAGTGTCCCAGACAGTATCATTCATCCCATTACAAGCACTATGTATTTCATGATTGTTTTTCATGAAAGCACAGTATCTGGATCTCTAATTAAATCACTTCAGAGTGACAGATGTTTCCCATGTTTTTTTCCACGTCTATAATATCTCTTATTGAACGTGTTCTTTCCTACAGATGCAGCAGCGTAAACTGCAAGGACAAAGACATTTGCCTCCATATTTAGATACATTCAAAATGTTGTGTGGTGGGAAAAAATCCTACTTTGCTGGTGCTGTGTGCATTATAACGCTAACATCAATGGTCATGTTTTCTTATCTTAGATTACAGAGACATATTCACCTGCCAAAAATAGTAGAAGAAGGTAGTAGGTGTAGAGGGGAAACTGCAAATAGCACAATAACACCATTAAAAGATAACAGAACTTTTATTATATCCCCATACTTTGATGACAGAGAAGACAAAGTCATACGCGTGATTGGGATTGTTCACCATGAAGATGTCAAAGAACTATACTGCTGGTTTTGTTGTCAGCCCCATGGAAAGACATATGTATCAAAAGCAAAAATAGATGTTCACTCAGACAGATTTGGATTCCCCTATGGAGCAGCAGATATAGTTTGTTTGGAACCCGAGAACTGTGATCCAACACATGTATCAATTCATCAGTCTCCACATGGAGATATTGACCAGCTATCGAGGTTTGAAATAAAAAACCGCAAAGCAGAGGCCTTCTCTGCTGACTTCACAGTATGCATCTCTGCCATGTTTGGAAATTACAACAATGTCTTACAGTTTGTACAGAGTATGGAAATGTACAAGATTCTTGGGGCACAGAAAGTGGTGATCTACAAAAACAACTGCAGCCAGATGATGGAAAAAGTCCTGAAGTTTTATTTGGAAGAAGGAACTGTAGAGGTAATTCCATGGCCAATAAACTCATATCTCAAGGTTTCTACCAAATGGCGCTTCATGCAAGATGGAAAAGACATTGGCTACTATGGACAAATCACAGCTCTAAATGACTGTATATACCGCAACATGCAGAGGAGCAGGTTTGTGGTTCTTAGTGATGCTGATGAAATAATTCTTCCTCTTAAGCACTCAGACTGGAAAACGATGATGAGCAGTCTTCAGGAGCAAAATCCAGGAACTGGTGTTTTCCTCTTTGAGAACCATATCTTTCCAGAAACCATAACCACTCCCATGTTCAACATTTCATCTTGGAACACTGTGCCAGGAATTAACATACTACAGCATGTTCACAGAGAGCCTGACAGGAAAGAGGTAATCAATCCCAAGAAAATGATAGTTGATCCAAGAAAGGTGATTCAGACTTCAGTCCACTCTGTCCTACATGCTTACGGGACCAGTGTGGATGTTCCAATGGATGTTGCCCTCATTTATCACTGTCGCGTGCCCCTTCAAAGTAACCTTCCTAGAGAATCTCTCATCAGGGATACAACGTTGTGGAGATATAACTCATCGTTAATCATGAACGTTAACAAAGTTCTCTATCAAACAGTACTGGAAACTCAAAAGTGAAACTTTGTCTGCAAAAAGCAAAAGTGGGGAGTTGCCTGTGCCCCAGGGAGGCATAGGATATCATTCAAAGATCACATTAAAATCTCTTGCACGTGAGAATTACATCTCAGAGAGATTTGGGAGAATAATCCCTTTATGTACAGAACAAATGTAAATGCATTCTGTCTGTGAACTATGATATGGTACCATTTAGCAATCTGCACTGAAATAGACGCTGTGATGGAAATGTGTGCCCCTGATAAAGGCTGCTGCAAATTTCTTACATGGGAGAGTTGAGGAATAGTGGGGAGGTCAGTACTTTTACCTTTCTCTAGTTAAGAAAATGCATTATTAAACATGTAGGAAGTGACCGTGCACTGATTAGAATTTCCTAGAACTTATTTACAGCTTCCTTTTTATTTTCCTACGTTCCTATATGTTTTACTTTGTGCAACAAACCTGTAAAGTGCCCAAAGAAAAAATGAATCTATTTTTGTGTACGTGGAAATACAGCTGTGTGTAGCATTGTCATTAACAGATGGCTTGTGATAATATGTGCCAGGTGAAGAGCTACACTGGAATTAACTCGGCAATTCATTATAATCACAGAGACAGCATAAGAAAATAGACCAGATCACATTAGAACTGTCCCTTACTGAAGATACAGCTTCATAAGAGAAACTGGAATTTTTGGCAGAGCCATTTGCCATTTAATGATAGCAAAGATCAATGTAGATGATTTTGCCTCTTCAGTGAATTTTCAATTAAAAATAAAATTTGTATCTCAACTGATTTATGTATTGCTGTAATCTTTATTTGAATAGATTTGCATTTTTGAATCTATGTATTATGAAAACATACAATGAATAGTGGTAAAAATTAATGTTCCTCAATTATTGCTGTTTGTATGTCATGATTTGGGTTCAAAATTTTCATGTAACAATTTGGATAAAACAAACAAATGCACTGTGAAAATATCTGGGGAAAAATGTACTAGTTTCAACTGAAAAAAAAAGTATCCCATTTATTATTGGAAATAGAGTTTTTTAAATGTTAATATATTGTAACAGTTGCTGGATTTATGCTAATCCAAAGAACTCTTTGACTGTTTTTGAGGCCTGTATCTTTAAGAAATGTGGTGCATTTTTGCTGCTCACAGCTCTTGTGAATTAATTAAAAATGCTGCATTTTGTTGGGAAGCTTAAAAATGAGGCAAGGGTTATAAGCTGATGTTGAAGTATATAGATTACTGAACTGAAGACTATTTTGAGATGGAAAAGCAGAAGAATGACTCTCTATTATACATAAACATAGTAAATTTTTGTTAGTTTTCCTAGAACCATAAGGCCTGATAACAAAATGTTTCTTTGTTCATCAAAATAAGCCATTTTTACTATTTTGTATGGTAAGTTATATTGTATTCCTTTCCTTAGGTAGGTGTAAAAGTACAGAAGAAAAAATAATAACAAAAACAAATGAACAACCCTCCTGCAATGTATTTATTGATTTTATTTTGAAGGGTTATGTAGGAATAAAAAAAGCAAAAAAAGTGTAGTTTTACAGTTTCAGTCATTTTTAATGTCTCCTCCACTCCCACAGTGGTGAGGGATAGGGTTGATGTAGCAATATAGTGGAACCTTCCTATGAAGTGATAGCTGGGGCAGTAGTAGTAGTAGTCTAATGTGGGTGAGATGGAGATGCTTGTGAGAGTAGGCTTTCATTTATTTAACTTCTATGTCAATGTAATGTTTTAGTTCTTTTATCTATTTTGTTGGAAAGACGTTGGTATGTTTCAACTCTGAGCAGCTTTGAATTAGTTAGCAAATGCAGTTTGCAATTGCTTGTTATTGGCATTTAAAATAATAATTAGCTGTTATGGAAAGTCTTGAATTTCATTTTTTATAAAATACAGCATGTATTGGATGATTCACATCATGCTATGGCATAATGCCAAAAGAGGAGAATTTAGAGCTTGGCTAGAGGTCCATTTAAGATTATAGGCTCATGTAATTTTGAAGAAATATCTGGAAGTCCCCAGTCTAACTTTCTGCTCAAAGTAGGGTAAGATAGCATGGCCTGATCAGGTCTATGTCTAGTTTAGCTGAAGATGCAACCTCTTTGGGCAACCTGATGCAGTGTTGTACTGCCCTCACACTGGACAGCTTGCTTTCATTAGAGCTAGCTTTTACTGCAGCATGCTGGGTTGAGTGACTTTGTCTCCTCTTTACATTCCTAATAGGTAGCTGGTGACTGCAGTAATGTATATCACCCTTCCCACTCCTCCTGTTATTCTCTGTGGAAGACTGAATTCAACTTTCACAGCTTTTGAGATATCCTGTGTTTCTGCTGCCTGTTCACATCTGCAGCCTCTCATTAGACTTGCTTCAGTGTTTCAGTGTTTGCTTTGTGCTGGGTAACTCAATGTTGGATGTGGTTGCAAGTGTGGCCTTGAATGTTGAACAAAGGTTAAGAATCCTTCCCTTGAACCACCAGCTATGTATTTGTTAGAACAGCTCAGTAAATAGTTGGCTGCCTTTGTCACAAGAGAATAGTACTGAGTCCTATTCAATTTGCTGTGCAATAGTATTCCATCTTGTTTGTTCTAACCATCTAGATGGTTCTAACCAGCTCCCTGTGTGGGATGATTGTCTCAGGTGCTGGATGGTGCATTTGCTCCAGTTTAAACTTGTAAGAGCGCTGCCAGCCCATTTATCCAGTATTCTGAAGTCCCTCAGCATCCCTTCTTCCTTTGCATAATGACTGTTTCCCTTCCCATGGGTTCTTCCTGCGCCTCCAATTTAGTATTGTTGGAAACAAGCTGAGAGTGCACTTTGCATCATCAGGGTTACAAATAAAACTGTTAACCAGTCCTGGTCTCTGAAAAACACTACTTGTTTCCAGATAGATTTCTTATCAATAATGACCACTATTGGAAGTCCAGCCCACTTTCCATTAATCTCACAGTCCAAATAGTCAATCCTAATTTCATCAATTTGAGTATAACTTTTTTTTTGCATGTTCCTGTCTCAACTGCTCTTGAGAAGAAGGTGACAAATTCAATGTTTTATAGGTGATCTGTCTTCACGTGGCTCCTTTAAGATGAGTTACTGCACCTGTCGCACACAGTATAATTACACTCACCCTAAGAACTTCAAGTTTTCTGATTCACATAGCTTTTCTTCTCTTCTGAGTCAGATAGCAAAAGCTGTAAGAGATTATCATGCATGCCCCAACTGGCCTAGTTTAAGTAAATATGAATGTGGCTTCTACTTGATGAAATTCCTTTACTTCAAATATATTTTCAAAGTAAGTTGGTGTGAATGAAGGTGGAAAACTGGGTACTTAAGACTTTGGCCTTGTTTTCAGGAGACACTGCTCCACTGTGACCTCATGTAATTCCTACCGCACCACTCCAGTATTGATTCTTGCATACCAAAACTTCTCCTTACACTGGTGTGATTCATACTACCTATCTTTGGGAAACATGGCCTCCGTTCAATAGTACATAAGGAACTAGCTTTCCACAAGTGCTGGGAGCCACAAAAACCATGACAAAAATCACAAATAAATGCTAGTGCTACAGAATTTTATCTTTTCAAGGACAAGAGCCAATCTTTCTGAAAAATCTAATTTTCAAGTTGTGTAGGAAGGGGAGATTTTATTGTAAAGAAAAAGCAAAACAAAACCAAACCCCTAAATATTTCTAAAGCATAGAAGTTGAAATTTCATAGATACAACTTTAAGTACATGTCAAACACCACAAAAGTATGTGGAGTATTGCTACTCAATAGTTAATTCATCTATACATCTTGTTTCTTACAGCTAATCAAAATAAAAGAAGTTTTCCTATTCTTAAGTCTTTTTTTCAAATTTTTGATTTTATTTTTTTATTCTTTATTTTTAAAGATGTGCCATTCACATTTGTCCGTTTTTCAAATGTAGCTGTAGCAATTAATATAATAAATCACTTAAAGTAATTTTAACTTTTTTGAAAAAGTGTATGGCTGGCAGGCATCATTTAACATAATTATTTTTGCTGTAGGGATTGAACATCACCCAATTCATTTCATTTCTATCTAGCTGTGAACTAAGTCACATAATCAGAAATGTGGACTATAAAAATATTGATCAAACCATTCTGAGTGGAATAACCATCAGAAAATATGGCAAAATACTGTCAGACCTCTAAGGTTAATTGCTTTGGCAAGCTCTATCAGATAGATGAAAAGTTGGCTCACTGACTGAGGAGAGCCTGTATTGGCACATTCCTGAGCTTAAACAAATCATTACTGTTAGCATCCAATTCTAGTTAAAGAACTCTGTTGATTACTCAGTTTCAAAGGTTAAGTATTTAAAGCTATCATAAAGAAAAAAGCTTTTTTAGAAGATCAGCACTGGGGAGAGAAAAGATCAACTATTTTCTCATTCAAGTTGAGCAAGGAGCCATGCACTGTAACCAGGACTTGGTGTTATATGTACAAAAGCACAAAAACCTATTCTAAAACAGTAGCTCCACCTTCTGTTTCAACAACAACAACAAAAGAAAAAAAAAAAGGCAGAAATGAGGTCAAGCACTACTTCATTTTAGACTTAATGGTGGATCTGAACAGTTTTAACTTCACAAGCTATGCTTCAGAGCCCAAATTGGTACACTTAAACATGAATAAAGACAAATTTAATGGTGAATACTGTTAACATGCTCTGTTGTATTATGTCAAAACCAATCCGTTCCCAAATGCCCAAATAAAATCAAATGATTGTGCATTGCATGATGATACCATTAGATGTGCAACTTTGGTTCATGCAAAGTTTCATTTGATAGACACATTGCTGATAGTCCATATAATCCTGAAGATTCTGCATATGTAATCTCTTCAGCCATGTTCTTTCCATAACACCAAATGGATACTGTGGTCTGGCATACTGGTGGCAAAAACCAAGCCTGTATCATTTTGACCATTTAGTCCATTTAGCCAAGACATTTCACCAGCCAAAAAACTTGAGCCTCTCTTTGATTTTCTATACTCTGGTAGAGGCCAGCGGCTTATCAGTTCTTCTGTCCTCAAGTCTATTATATACAGGTATCTATTATCAAACAGTAGAGCAAATATCTCTCCAAAGCCCAGCAAGGACACATTTGAGAAGTCAGGAGTCTTGATAACCCTAGAAGATAAGGCAGTATTGTTAGAAATTCCATCATTACATAGTCATGAACCTGCATTACTAAAACAAATCCTTATGTGTCTATAGAGAATAAGCATCTAAACTCATCATTTCTAAGTTATTCAGGAAGAACTGGATGCAAATTTTTCATATTAAGCAAGTGAACTTTTATTTTTTATTAACTTTTTTTATTTCAGGCCTATGGTTCAGTGCTGGCTTTCTGCATTCACGACAAATCATTCTAAATGTAAGTAACGTCTAAGGTTTGAAATGGATTCTGCAAAGCACAACAGAAAAATGATCTGCTCCCAGATGTACACAAAAGAACAGATGTACTTATGTTTTACTGTAAATTTTCATATAGATTTAGTGCCTTTAAAAGGTATAACCTCTTATTTGACCACTTTTTTTAAAAGCTGGAGAATAAAGTGTAAAAATGCCATCTTGTGACACTATAATAAATCATTCAAGATTGGTACCTAACAGAATGCTGCTTTAATGACCCTTAGTATAAATTAGACATATCCATCTCAGGAAGAAAAAAAAACATGCATATTAATTCTACTATACCTTTGGGATTTTTTGCTTTATAAATAAAACTTGAACAGAAATTGAAAAGAATAAGTTTTCCACAGCTGACTGAGCATTTGACCATACAGTTACATAATGCACAGAACTGAGGCACAAAAACATGGATATGAAAATCTGTTTTTAGCAGTGAATGACTACCTTCCCCTTCTGAAACATGGGAAGATAAACTAAGAGTAAGAAAAACTGAGGAATTCCAGCTTAGAAGAAGCACTTCTTTTGGACTTGATCTTCCTATAGCAGGCACTCTTCAAAAAATTCCAGCTATTTCAATTAAGAGTCTGCTAAGAGTTCCAGAATACATTTTTTTTTCTTTAATAAGTTAGAATCTTTAATGTCACCACAAAGATTGTTACACCATTTCCAATAGATAAAAATCAGACTTTTTTCTAAAACAGAATATTTTATCCTTTTTTGCAATTTTGGTGAGGTACTGGAACAGGCTGCCCAGAGAGGCTGTGGATGCCCCGTCCCTGGAGGTGTTCAAGGCCAGATTGGATGGGGCCCTGGGTAGCCTGGGCTAGTATTAAATGTGGAGGTTGGTGGCCCTGCATGTGGGAAGGGGGTTGGAGATGCATGATCCTTAAGGTCCCTTCCAACCCTGGCCATTCTGTGATTCTGTAATGTGATAGATTTCACTAACATTCCACCCAGTTATTGAGAATGACAGATCTCAGTTCAGTAGTGCTATAAGGAAGTGGTCTTTTTAATATCTTTTCCCATCAAATGACTCCCAGAAAAGGCCTCTGCTTCACTGCAGAGCAATCCCCATAGCAACATTAGCTTCTTGTCACTACAGCTTTGTGTTCAAATCTATAATAATGCAGCCTGATTTAAGTCTATTTAAAAAATCTAAAACTCACGTATTGAAAATATGAAAGAGGATTGGCTTGTAACCAGAAATCAAAACAGCAATCAAATGGGTGATACAATTAGAGATAAATTGGAGTGAAACCTGGCAATATTTGTGAAGAATAACGTTTAAAGATTTTTCAATCAAGATTCTTTTGAATGACATTTAAAACATTAAAACTAACATGCTACAGTTCTTATTCTTTTTAAAAGCATGCCTTGAGAATAAATTCTGCACATCTTAAGTTGAAACATTTACCTGACAATATCATAGCTGGCAAAATCCCACTGGTATAATCCTAGTGCTGAACTGCACACTATGTATTTACCATCAAAGTGCAATCTGGGCTGTAGAGAGATGCTGCGATCTTCAGAAACAGACAGTGTTTTTAAACACTTACAGTTTATTTCCCTTCCAATAGGCCAAATCTAGAATTAGGAAACAGTTTAAGACCACAAAACATTCAAATTATAAACTGTTACACAAATTAAACAAGGCTTACAGTGTCATGTAAAGCAGCAGGTAAATGTGTGCCTGTTTTTCAAAAATATTTACCTTCTTTAATGTGATCAGCTCTATAACTAACTTGTAACACATAGCCACGAACTATTTACATACAGCATCCTCCAACCCAACAGTTTGCAACAATAGCAGTATTTGCAGTAAGTGTCTCACTGACAAGTTAGCATATTATGCATACAATAAAAAACACTTATATTTTGAATTTATCATATATATTGATCCACTATTTGATTGTAAGCATAAAGGAAATCAGTGAATACTTAGCTTCCAAAGAGTTTTTTGTCTTATACATGTCTTTAAAAGCAACGACTATGAGAGAAAAATCCCGTATCATTTTTGAATCAGAGAAGCACTCAAGTATTCTGCTTCCTTGGGTACTGCAATGATACACATAGGATATATGGTACATACCTTGATTTCATACTTATCTGCACTTAAAAGAATATAATCCCCAGGACTATGCATAAGAGATTTGACTTTGCACTTCTGCAAAACTACCTGTAATTGAAGGATGTAATGACTTATTTTGATGCTGTTAACTAACCAAGCATTCATTTGCATTGTCCATTTTGTTACACAACAATACACCACACACATGGTCAAAAGAAATACAGATGCTTTTAGCACCTAAAGGGAAACTACCATTTACACTTGCTTGCTCCTAATAGTGAGAACTTCTTGAATAGATAAGCTAACACATGTACTTCTCCAGAATTCTGCTCTCAATGCACATTCCAATTTCTGAAATGCTCATAAGTGAAATACCTTTTCTAAACCTCAGAACACTTTATGCTTAGATTTTGGTTATCACATTCGTTAGTTTTCTACATAATTTTAAAAGTAGCTTTCTTTCTGAACCACTGCATTCATTTGATCTTTCAAATGCTGATTCCTAATATTATTCCAGCTACTTCAGAACAGAAATCTCTTCAATCCTTTGAAAAGTTTAGTTACAGCTTTTCTTTCTGTTTAAACATTATTTTGCAATATCTGCATTTCCTGATCTTCTTCATATTCTATACCTAAGGGGAAGACTGGTATTAGAAAACAGAAAGTTAGAACAACTTGCAAACTTCATGCAAATATTACCAAGATTAATACAAAAACAACATTCCCACCTTAGTGACCCATTCTGTGTGTCCAGTAAGGGTATTCAGGCACGTTCCTGTTGACAAGGCCCACACTTTCACAGTGAAGTCTGCAGAGCCACTAACTAGAACATCAAGTTCATCGTTGTAGTCCACACTAAAAACTACAAGCAAAGAGGGTTCTCAAAAGTAGTAACAGTCTCTATGTATGTTTTTTCCTGTGATACTGTAACTAGGTCAAAATTCACTATTACAGCTTTAACTGTTGATCTTGAACTGTACACGTAAATTATTACTCTATTCCTGAGTTTACACTGCAAAATTACCAGCTGTTTGTTCAAATTAAAAGCATGAAGATCATTGGTTCCATTAAGGCTGGATTATGTTGAGGTTCCTATTCTAATAGTTCTAAGAAATCAATTCCAACAGGATTATTAAATTGATACATCTCATTACTCGTGGAGAACAGACCTACAGTTGAGTGGAGGATATTCTGTAGTAGAGGACAGAATTAAGACAGAAATGCAAACACAGATCCCCGGGCTCGATTGTGCTCTTTCCTGTAAGACTATTTCCAGTGTGGGAATTTAAAGAACTCCCACTGTCATGTGCTCCCTGTTAACAGGTGATAAATAAGGTTTGCATCTTTTATTCTAGACTCTAAAGCACTAAATCACCATGATAGTTAGTACTGTTTCTACACCTATAAAACAATATATGGTTATGCTTTGGCGTTATTCAAGGGTAGACAGATCTAGATCTATTTTGGCCACTTCCCTCCCACAGTGTGATTTGAGACAGAGCCTTAAAAATATACTACTGTGGACAAAGCTAATTTAGATTATAATCTGTTCTATGATGACATATGTTACTTGACTGATGAAAATAAAATCTGAGATGATCAACATACCTGCACCAGTGTGTCCTCTGAAATGCTGTGTTTTTGCCCCAGAGCTCCATTCCCAACAGGCTACTGTGTTATCAAAAGAGCCTGTTACAAGTTTTTGTTCATCAAACTTCACTGTAGCACAAGTGTGTGTCTGGATACCATAGATGCACTGACCTGTGCTTACATCCCACAGTTTTGCAGACAAGTCATCTGATCCTGGAATATAAAACAACAGGATAATTGGAAACAAATACTAAATAAAATTACTAGTCTTTCACGTATGTCTTAGTTACGGAATTTTCACCAAATCTTTGAAGAGATAAACTCACAACTTCTCTGTGCAACCTCTGCCAGTGCTCCATCCTGCACAGTAAAAAAAGGTTTTTCGATGTTCAGATGGAACCTCCAGTGTTTCAGTTTGTGCCCACTGCCTTCTGCCCCGTCACAGGGCACCTCTGAAAAGAGCCTGGCTCCGAACTCATTGCACCCTCCCTTCAGACATTTAGATATATTGATAAGATTCTTTCCAGCCTTCCCTTCTGTAGGCTAAATAGTCCCAGCTCTCTCAACCTTTCTTCAGAGGAAAGAATCAACAATCTAAAGATGCTAGAAATCTCTCTTCCAGTTTCTCCACACACTTTTACAACCATAGTTTCCAACATTCCCTCTATTTGGAAGTGTCCATTGAGAAAAATACCGGGAAGTTTTATACAATTAGATCACATCCAGGTTTGTAGAATCACTGACTATACTGCAAGCTTTTCTTTGTTTCATGTAGGAAAGGAGTCCATCAAATCTCTTTGCAGAGAAAGATGAAGACTGCAGATGAATACCTGGCTCTTTCACCTGCATTTCCTTTCTCCACCAAAACTTATAATAGTACTCAAGTTTGCTAGTTTTGGAGACAGGACAAAAATCCTAGATGCTTCTACCTCTTTTTTCCTTTTTGGTTTCAGTACAAAGTATGGAGCTTCCCAGTAAGGTTTGACAGTGCTGCTTCCTTTGTATTTTCCTTCCCCGGTTACTAGTAAAGTGAAAAGACTGTCTACAGTCTAGTCACTGGTTTCTAGTAACCACCCTAGTGTACCTGAAGATGTGGAGGGATGTGTATTTCTGAGCTGACACTGAAATCTTGAAATCTGCAGTCTTCAAGAGGGAAGCTGAAACCATCACTGCAATATGCATATCAGATTAGTAGCAAGGTTAAATCTAGTTAAAGGTATTCATACAAGAAACTAGTCATGTTAAGAACTGAAAGTGCTTAAGAATGTAAAAGAGAAATGATCTTACTGCCAGGAAGATAGACTTTTCCTGACATACCTTGAGAATACAGTGACCACACTGTGAGACCAAATTTCATTTAACTGAATGAGATCACAGATATTCTCTAAGAGGATACCTAACATAAATGTACTTCTCAAATGAGATTGCTAGTCTGAAGAACAATATGCAGCACTGTAACCATCTATTTTAACTAATAAATAAATTGGTCTCCTGTTTTTTTTTTTGTTTGTTGTTTTATTGTTTTATTTTTCCTACTAAATGTTTAGTGAGCTTGACAGCATGCCAGATATTTCAGAAATTGAAAAAAAAAAAAAAAAGTGAATTGCCTTAAACTGAGTTTGCACTGTGAAAATAATCTGTCTGCTCAAGAAAAATCAACTTGTCATTAATCAGGTGGGGGAGCTGAGCGGTAGAAATAACAAAGAAGAGTAAGACTCCAAGTTTTCTGAATCTCCTACCTGTGCACAGAAGACCATCTTTATAGTAAAGTGCATACACTCTGGCACTGTGTCCAATTAAAGAGGATGTCTCAAAGGCTTCATGGTCCTTCAGTTGCTTCATCCTTAAAATAGCCTTTAGGTAAACCTTCTTCCAATGCAGAGGATCCTGAACAGAGTCATCTATTTGCCAACCCAAATTCTTACACGCGGTTTGCCACACCTCTGTACAGGCACTTATAACCTTATTCCACTGCTTAGAGACGAGGCAACATGTGAGTAAGGTGTGAGGATCAAGCCATTTTAACAGATAAAAACTAAGTTCCAATGGAAGAAGTTTGAGGAAGTCCCTCTTGAGAAGAATCTCTAGATTATTGGAGAGGTGCCTGAGCTGGACTGCTCCACTCAAGCTAATCAGGTGATCCAGAGTTTCATTTTTCTGCAAGTCCGTCAGAGAAAGAAATGTAATAGAAATGTTATCAAGCCATGCTTCAAAGTCCTTTTTCTCCATAAGGTTATGGAAAAATTTACCTGTGGTACATCAAAACACTGTATTAGTTCTGTTCAGAAAACAAGGTAAGCATCACATCATTATTACTGGTACATCAGTTCTTCAAATGGCATGTTAAAGCACAGACTGAAGTGACCAATCACAGCACAAAATATTCATTAGGTTAGTATGAAGCATTTGCACACACTTTGAACTACTGTTTGTCCTACTTAAGACTTAGAAGTGAGTTGTACAAGACAGTGCATGCTAGCATTCACTATGAATGTTTACGTATTTCATGTAATGAGTTAACATTTTCACATTCTGAATCCAGTAAGAGTTGATTCAAGTTTTAAATCTACTTCAGTGAATAAATGCTGTTTTACAGTTTACTTATCATTTAGTTGAAAAAAGGAAGAAAGCATAAGAACAGAATAATAAGAAGCTAATTACTGACTGAATTAACTCAGACTCTTGTCATAACTACTTCATAAAAAGTTACCTGGTTTGCACTTAAAGAAGATACAAAGAGATGTCTGGAGAATGGTGTTGAAGGACATGTAACCTTTTTTGTACCTCCTTGATGTCTTTTTTTTTTTCCTTATAAAACAAACTTCCCCTCCCCCCCCACCTTGTTTTCTCAGTTTATTTCCAATAAACAGGCCTGTGAAACTGACAGCTTGAAATGCTACCCCTTGAACTATGTGACTTGTATTTATACTTATTTGCTGTTGCATCTCAAGTTCCTACAATAGGTTTGAGCAAGTGATTAAAAAGATGAGCATGGGGCAAACAGTTAAAAAGCCAGATTTATTTTCTGTGGGAGATCTCATTCAATGCATTAGATAACTAATTGAATTTAATTCATAGAAGCTCCCAAATCACATGAACTGGGGAATCTGAACGACAGCTCACAATACATATGCTTTTACCTTTGTGGAATAAAACCTTGAAGTACATCTCTAAATGTGACACAGAAAAGTATAGAAAAGTAGAGTCTTCACTACGAAAGGCTACAAATGTAGAGACATATTACTTCTTGCTAATATCTTAAGGATTTTATCTTAAAGATAATAATCTTAAGGCCTTCTTAATTAAATACACAGGAACAGCTGCTCCTATCGTGTTAGAAGTTCATAAGTAACTTTTACTACTGACAAAACTTAAGGGCTTTCTTTAGCACATTCGGCAGACTATGTTTGCCACTCTAAGGCACGTGTCTTCTTAAGAACAAGCAATTCTAACTGCAGCCAGTGCCATGTGCGCACTGCTCTACGCGTTATCCGCAACCGCTCCACTCACGGCCGCTCCCGCCCAGCTCGGCTCGCACAGAGCACGGCGCAGCCCGGAGTCCAGCGCCTTTCCGCCCACGCGCAGTAGAGCCGTCGGCGCCGCCCACGCGGCTCCAGTGGGCCGTGGCGCTCACCTCAGGTAGCGGCCGGGCGCGCAGCGTCCCTCAGCAGGCAGCCGCCACGCCTCGCACGGTCCTCCGTGGCCCGGCAGGGGCTGAGGCTTCCCCGCGGCCATCGCTCCCACAGCAGAAGGACAGTCTCCCGCTACTTCCGTGGTCCGCGCCGCGGCCTGCGGGCACCCACGGAAGGCTGCCGCCCTCGGACAGCGATGGGAGACTCGGTCACCTCCGGCGCCGAAGGAGGGGCGGGGCCCCTGCACCGAGCGGACTGGCCGTCACCCAGAGGGAAGGCACCCCACCAAAGCCCACGGCGCTCCGCACTCGGGCAGCTTCCGGCGCATCCCCTAAACGTCACCGCGCCCCGCTGTCTCGCTTCAGCCGTTTCCGTCTGAACTGGAGCCGTAAAGCGCTGCGTTACTTCTCTGCGTTCGGCGCCGTGCACGGGCTGCCGCCTGCCCTTTGGGGTGGCTACTGCCGGCCGTGCGGAAGCAGCTGAGTTATTCGCGCCGAGGCGCCCTCCCGCGGCCGGGACATGGCGACAGAGGAGTCCCGGTGCCTGCTGGCTCATCCCGCTACGGACGCTTACCTGAGGTGAGGGTTGGTGCTGCGTCTCTGCCTCTGGCGGGCATAGGGGCAGCCCCGCTACGCTGGAGTTCGGCCGCTGCCGCGGGGGGGAGCGGAAGGGAACGCGAAAAATGTGACATCTGGGTCAGAACCTCCGTCGGGTCCATCCGCGCGTTAACGGCCCCGTGAAGGGCCGGAGCCGTGAGGGGGCGGCGGCACGATCCTTGTCGGTATCTTCCGCCTCAGGGTGCAAAACAAGAAGCTGTACCTGGCCACGTTCGCTGCTGTCCTGGGACCACTTAGCTTTGGCTTCGCGCTAGGCTATAGCTCACCTGCTATTCCAGAGCTGAGGAAAATCGGCAATCCGAAATTACAATTGGACAGCAATCAGGCATCGTGGTTTGGGGTAAGTTTCTGTATGATACATTACTCTCTTGTGATTTCCCGTCGTGGTGTGAAAAAGATGCTGTTTACATAGAATCGTTAAGTTTGGAAAAGACCGCAGAGATCATCAAGTCTGTCACCCTTGTGCCTCTTGCATGTTCCTCAGAGCTGCATCTTAAGGCAGTCTGACTCCTCTTAAAAATGAGTATAAATGAGGATTTTGATAATGATTTTTTGTTGTGACCTCAGTAATTGATTCAGTTTTTTCCTAAGTAATACTATTATATTCCTCTAAGTCTCCACACATATAAATAAATGCCATTATTTTTGTAACTTTTTTGATGCTGAAGTGTTTTCTGTCAACTTTTAATCTCCTTAATTGAACCTGTCAAGGGACCACAGAAAATCAATTTGTGAATAAATTGGGTGCAATGTTGACATAGGGAATATCAACTTTTGGGGTACAGGCTGCACTTTAGGTTATTCATGATAATCTTTCAGTCTTCAGGGCTTAAAAACAGTTTGGAAAGCCAGTTTGTGAATGAACAGAGAAAAAAAACCATACCGTTGCATTTCTTTCTCCACTGAAAGGGCTTTATATGTGACCTGAGAATTGCTTGCTGTCCAATTGTGGTGGATTGTGCTTCTTGACTGTGATTGGATAAGAAGTTAATATTTATTTTGTTTTTCAAAACAGCTGCATGAATATTTTTTTCAGAAGCTATTTATTTAAAAGAATTTGTAGTGTGTTATTTATCTGTATCTATACAGATGTATATATACATATATATATCTACGGAATCATAGAATCCTTGGATTTGGAAGGGACCTCTGAAGGCCATCTATTCCAACTCCCCTGAAGTGAACAGGGGTGCCACAGCTAGTCTTCAGGGATGGGGCATCGTCCATTCCAGATGGAATGCTGTATCCAGATTACTGTGTCCAGATGTGGAGTCCTCAGTACAGAAGAGATGTAGACCTGTTGGAGCATGTGCAGAGAAGGGCCACAAAAATGATCCATGGAATGGAACAACTCTATCTGTGAGAACAGGCTGAGAGAGCTGGTGCTCTTCAGCCTGGAGAAGAGAAGGCTGCGAGGTGACCTGATGGTGGCCTGTCAATGTACAGAAGGGAGCTACAGGAAAGAAGCGGAGAGATTCTTTAGCAGTGTCTGTGGTGACAGAACAAGGGGAAATGGCTTCACGCTCAAAGAGAGTAGATTTAGGTTACATGTAAGGAAAAGATATTTTACAATGAGGGTGGTGAAGCAGCGGAACAGGTTGCCTAGTGTTGTGGATGCCCTATCCCTGGAGACTTTCAAGGCGAGGCTGGATAAAGCCCTGGGCAACCTGATCTAGCTGTGGTGTCTCTGTTCACTGCAGGGGAGTTGGACTGGATGGCCTTCAGAGGTCCCTTCCAAATATAAGCATTTTATGATTCTATGATACATATTTTTTAACTTGTTTTTTGAAGTCTCTAGTAACATTAGGAGCTGCTGCTGGAGGAATACTGGGAGGCTACCTTGTGGATAAAATTGGAAGAAAGTTGAGTCTGATGCTGTGTTCAATACCATACGTTTGTGGATATATAGTTATTATTTCAGCTCAGAACATCTGGATGCTTTATTTTGGACGAATACTAACTGGCTTAGCCAGTGGAATTACTTCACTTGTTGTTCCAGTAAGTAGAGCATCATTTCTGGTCGCGAGGTGGCTTGGGTGTAGTAACTGAGTAATTCTAGCAAAGACAGCAGATTTAGAATAAACTGACTGTTATAGAATCGCATTTTGCATACTTTTAATAATGATGAAAATTTAAGTAAAAAAAATCTTTGCTTCTTCTAGTAGCACTTCTGTATTATACATTGTTACAGTGATATGCCCATTCCGATTTTTCTTCTGTCTATTCATTGATAGAGGAGGGCCAAGAAGATGATCAGAGGACTGGAGCAGCTCCCCAAGGGAGCCAGGCTGAGAGAGCTGGGGCTTTTCAGCCTGGAGAACAGAAGGCTCCGAGGAGACCTTATAGTGGCCTTCCAGTACCTGAAGGGGGCCTACAGGAAAGCTGCGAGAGGGACTTTTCTGTAACGGCAGTAGCAACAGGACGAGGGGAAATAGTTTTAAACTGGAAGAGGGTAGATTTAGATATCGGGAAGAAACTCTTTATGTGTGGGTGGTGAGACACTGGTACAGGTGAGTGAGGTTGTGGATGCCCCTTCCCTGGAAGCATTCAAGGCCAGACTGAATGGGGCTGTGCGCAACCTGGTCTAGAGGGAGGTGTCCCTGCCGATAGCAGGGGAGTTGGAACTTGATGATCTTAAAGATCCCTTCCAACCCAAACCTTTCTGTGATTCTATGATTACTTCTGTTTATACTCTGCAATGGTCAAATTATATTTATCTTTTTACGTTTTGTATAAATAATGGTAAAGGCTTAACGTTTGCAATTAAACTGTGATCACTTAAAAATCCTAGTGCAATGCCAAGTAGAATCATAGAACAGAATCATTCGAGTTGGAAGGGATCTTTAAAGGTCATCTAACCCAGTTCTCCTGCAATGAACAAGGACACCTACAGCTAGATCAGGGTGCTCAGAGCCTGCTCTAACCTGACTTTGAATGTCTCCAGGGACAGAGCATCCACTAACTCTTTGGGCAACCTGTGTCTGTGCTTCACTGTCCTTACTGTAAAATTTTTTTTTCTTATATCTAGTTTAAATCTCTCCTCTTTTCGTTTGAAACCATTTCTCCTTGTCCTGTCACAGCAGACCCTGCTGAAGAATCTGTCCCTTTTTTTCTTACAGCCCTCTTTTAGATAGTGAAAAGTTGCTATTTGGTCTCCCTGGTGCCTACTCGGTAGTGACTTCTGCTTCCATTAAACTGTTATCTTCAGAATATTAACTTTTCTCATGTATTCAGAAATATCCTTGCACTAGTTTAATGGAAATAATTTGTGCTTGTCTTCCTTTTCTGATATTATTTGACCTATTAGGTCAAACTGGGGGTTGGAACTAGATAATTGTTAAGGTTCCTTCCAATCCCAGCCATTCGATGAAAAAATTCTTTTGGATCTAGCAGTAGCATTAAATAAACTATCTAGAATTTCAGTATTTGAGTTTATTTTCTAGTGTTCCTGCATTCCTCGTTTTTGAAGTAAAAAGTTAACTGAAACATAAAAAGGAAGGAAGTGAGATCTAAATGGTAATCTTGTGCAACTTTTTCCATTACTAAGAGCTTTGCTATGTAGTCTATTAAAAAGCAGATACAATTCCTTCACAGATGTTAACATACGTGACTGCTTTCTCTGCTTCCTGGAGTTGAGTCTTGAGTTTTCTTATGTAAAGACATTCATGTACAGGTTATTTGTAAAAGATATAATTGCAGCGATGAAGGAGAAGAATGACATATGCAACACTGTGGTTTTGTAGATCTGAATTATTCCTGAGCTAAGGAATACTTATTTTCTTTTGGAAAGAATATTAACTTTAGGAAGAATTGTATATGTAAAAAAAAAAAAAAAAGAAAGAAAAAAGGGGGCATTTCTGTTTTCTCTCTGCTGCTAATCTGTGGCCATTGACTTAGGATCAATGCATTAAAAAAAAAAAAAAATTGAAAAACTAAGCTGACCCCAAATATTGGATGAGATGTGATGCCTGCTGTTCATACATGTTAAGATAAGAACCATTAATTTTGGATTTTCTGGAGAATGAAATAATACCCAGTCTTTATAGTGAATTAAGAAGTTACAACTTAGATTTGCAAAGACTTTTACATGTGGCTTGGGGTATGTGCTTCTGCAGTGTCCCAAGCACCAGAGTGTTTTGCAATGATGCATTTGTTGTTAAATATGGCTAGCAAAGGAAGCCCTTACTAACACAAGTTTATTTATCTGTCGGATCCTTAACTGACAGCATAAACATTCTTTTAGGGTCTCCCTTTTTCTCCGTTTTTTCATAATGCTAATATGTATTTATGAGATGATACTGTTCTACCCTCCATACTGAGGCTTTTTTTGAGGAGGGTTTCTAGGAAATACATCTGGTTTTCAAAAAAAATTATTTCTCTACTTCTTGATCACAGGTTGGATTGAGGTAATTATTAGACATTTTCTCCCTGTTTTAGGTATATATATCGGAAATATCTCATACAAATGTTCGTGGTATGCTTGGCTCTTTTGTCCAGTTGATGGTGGTGACTGGCATACTTGGAGCCTACGTTGCAGGTATTGGGGTTAGGTCTCTAAAAAAAAAATAATTAGTACATGTAATGAAAGAACTACACTAAGGTACTGAAAGCAAATGTCAATTCATTTCTACAACCGTTAATTTTGTTGTACAAATGTTAATTCTTCTGGAACTGATTTTTTTTTCCTTTTTGTTGTGCAGGAATGATACTAAAATGGCACTGGCTGGCAGTATTATGTTCTTTTCCACCATGCATAATGCTTTTGTTTATGTTGTTCATGCCTGAAACACCAAGATTTCTGCTGGATCAGAAGAAACGCGCAGAAGCAATAGCTGCTTTACGGTTTCTGCGAGGACCATTTGTGGACCATGAATGGGAATGCAGGCAAATTGAAGCTAATGCTGAGGAGGAGGTGATGAGAATCTGATTTACACTAAAGACAAAAAGTCTGAAAGTATACAGTGTAATTACAGGATTTTTATCATAGCTTAGTTAATAGCCTTTTCTACAGTGGTCCAAACCTGTTTGATCACAAATGAACTTAAGAAGCAGTGACATTCAAACAATCTTTTCTTCTGCCTTCCAACTGCAACTGCTATCAGTGTTGGCTGCCACTGGTATGCATGAGTAGCAGTTGGGCTCATGATCTTACTGTGACGATAGATAGCTACACTTTCTTACTGTAATTAGCAGTTTTATAGGATTGTTCAGCGTCTCTAAAACTTATTTGCTATTGCACCACTTTAAAAGCAATCTTTAACCTCTTGTAATGAAATACTAGCTTAGACAGACGTCTAGTAATTGAAGTCTTATTTCTGCAAACTATAGATTCTTTCATGTTAACTTTCTCTGCAAATTACCGTTGATTTTTGCCTCTAGAAACTGAGGAAATGCTAAAAATATTTTCCTGGATTTCTCATACTTCAAATATAAACACTTTTACTAAGAAATCTAATTTTGCTGAAGAGGGGTGGAAAACTTACTCTTTGAACATAGTGAAATGTTCTGAGGATTTTTATTTTTTGTTCATTTAAAATACCGTTTTTTTTTGTGGAACTGTTGCATCATCTTTTTTAACAGGGACTAAGCCTCTTTGAATTTAAGAATCCTTCAATCTACAGGCCACTTCTTATTGGTGTGATTCTGATGTTTCTCCAGCAAGTAACAGGCATTAATGCAGTTATGTTTTATGCAGAAACAATCTTTGAAGATGCAAACTTCCAGGTAATCAGAGTGTGCTGACAAATGTCTATAGTTTCACTTAGTTGGTGCTAAGTAAGTATTGAACATGTAACAAACTGACTTGATACTGATCCTATGTGCATCATAAGTAACAGTTTGAGTGTTGATGGTCGTCTTTTGTTTTAAATTACAAATACCCTCTTAACTGTGTTACTCTGGCTTAACTAGATGTTACTGTTTTTTTTTTTTTTGTGGGGAAGTATGTTTTGTCTGAAACCTTGATATGGATAGAAATCTTCAATATAGTCATCTCATCCACATAATATAACTTTTTTAAAAAAATACAGTTACAAATTTAGTGCTTCAGAAAAAGTCAGACACTGGGGGAAGTTGTGACTTATTGGTCTCTTAGTAAGTTGTTTAATATGTTATGTTAATTAATGTGGATGTCTTTATTTTATTATTTCTTCTCCTACTTAATTTACTTTGTACAGTTTTCCTCGTTCCAGAGTTAAGAAACAAATGCATCTCTAATGCCTCATAGATGATCCTACTATCAGCCTGAAAGAGCAAATTCTTCTCCCTGTCTCCTATTTTATTTCAGAGTAGCAGAATGGCTTCTGTTGTTGTGGGTTCCATACAAGTATGTTTCACTGCTGTGGCTGCACTTATCATAGACAAAACCGGAAGAAAAGTGTTGCTTTATGTGTCTGGTAAAGTAACTTACTGACTTTTGTTCCGTGAGAAGAAATATGTAGGTACCAGAAAGTGCTGGAACTACTGGGGGAATTGCTTTGTTTTCTAAGTGGATTACAACTGATGTAATAAATGCTGATCCATAAGAGGAAACTGTCATGTTATATATACTTTGTAGGCTGAACTCCTTGAAACTACTTATAGCTATCTTTTTGTCTTTTTACCAGGCCTATTTTTACTTTGGACAAATTGTTGATAATTATCACATTGCACACTCAATAGTAATGACTGCTGTAAAGACTGGTTTAATTGACATCTTTCGTTCTTGTTTAGGCTAATGTTTATTCCCAATAACGTTATCTTTTTAGAAACACTTCTGCTAGAGCCAGCATATCTTGCATTTAGCTCTCAGAAAGAAGAGTACCTAAGCAACTATCATTGACAACTTAGTTATTGCTTACTTTTCAGGGATAATCATGGCTCTCAGTACTGCATTGTTTGGGTTTTACTTTAAAATGGTCCTTCCAAATGGGAACAACTCATCAAATGCTGATCTGTTATTCACTTTCAACTCAGTATCTCCAGGAACAGAAACTAGACTATCCTGGCTTGCAGTAGTAAGCCTAGGACTCTTTGTTGCTGGTAAGTAGAACAGACTTCTAAGTAAATATTACATGAAACCTGAACTTTCTGGTGAATGTGACAGACTTCTTCCATTTTCTTCACAGTGTTGAAAAACAGAGCTGTGTTTGACACAGATTTTTAGTGTATTAGACAAAGTGATACTGATAATTCACAACCTTTGTGATCAAGCTAGAAGTTAAATAGTTAAGCCAGCGTTCTGCAAAATAAATTTGTACCTCCTTGTGCTGATACTAACTAGTAATTGCTCAGGCTTAATAACTTGACAGCCACTAATGGGGAAAAAAGGTCCCTGGTAGTATTTTAGCCAAAATGAATTCTGTCATAGATCAAGACAGCAGCAAGTTAAAAATTAATCTAGTTTCTATGTTGACCACTTCAAAAACTTCTTAAGATATTTTGCTTGTTGAGAATCCTTACACTTAATTTGATTTAAAGTGTGCTAGTGTTTAGCATGCTCCCCTAAAATAACATACTCTCATAGCATTATTTGCCTGACACTCTCCCCTTTGAAATCTACCTAACTTGCGTTTATTTTCTTCTTTTTGTATTTATTTGTATTCTTTTTGTACAGGTTTTGCTCTTGGCTGGGGTCCAGTTCCATGGCTGGTAATGTCTGAAATCTTCCCACTTAAAGCAAGGGGCATATCAAGTGGTGCCTGTGTGTTAACAAACTGGGTTATGGCCTTTTTGGTGACCAAGGAATTTCACGATTTTATAGTAAGCACCATAAATCAAAATTCAACACTTATTTTTATACAGAAACCTATCAAAGATGTTCCCGATAAAGCCTTGGGACACAGTCTTCTTCAGCAGTATATATGTATGGATTGTGGTTATATAGTAGTGACTTATACTTTTTTGGTTATTTTCTCCCTGTCTTAGGGTTTCTTAACATCCTATGGGACATTCTGGCTGTTCTCTGCCTTCTGCTGCCTCAGTGTGACTTTTGCGGCCTTTTATGTTCCTGAAACAAAAGGACGGACCCTGGAACAGATTGAGGCCTACTTCAGAAAATCTTAAATCTCGGGCTTTTGCTGATGTGAAACCTTTACATCATTATTTGCGGTGCTATTGCTAAAACTAACTGTATCAGTTAGTGGGCAGTCACACAACTTCCTCTACAATTGTTTTAACTAATTTTGTAAAATCTACTTTTTTTTTTTAACCCCCCAAAAGTCTATAGGTACTTGCATGCACTTGATTATCACTGCCTGCTCACTGTAGTGTATCTTACTTCTGTAGGTCTTGGACATATTAGTTTTTTTTTTTAATTACTGTTAGTTGGGTTTGTTATTTTTCCTGACCTGGTGCAGACTGACAGCAATGACCAGGAAAGAATGTTAAATGTATTGTCTGCTGTCTATTTTGCTAATAGGTAAATTGAGATATAATTTTAAAAATAATGAAAAAATTTCTTGTCCCCCTTCACATCTGTCTACATATGTTACAATGAAGAAATTAATGCTACAGTCAGGACTTTAATTTCGGATTGCTGTAACTTTTCCTTTATGTGTGTTACTGCTTCTGCATCTGGGATGCCTGTCCATGGAATAAGTCTTGATCCGAAGTGTAGATAGATGAAGGCTGGGTGCTAGTGTTAAGATGGCATTATTTCTCCCAGAGATGTCAAGGAGCTAGGACTGCATTTAAATCACAAGACAGGTTATTCCTCTCAGCAGGATGTATTTTAGAGTTTCATTTTCAGAAGGAAGGAATAGATCGCATAGACTGAGAAAATATACCCTTTGCCACAAAAAAGAGGAAATTCGCTTTTATAGTGTTAACTTGAGGGGTAAAAATCTACCATTGGAGAAGGTCTGAGTCTTAACAACACCCAGAAACAAACCAATCCTAGATTGGTTCTTGGCAAAGAGGGATAGAGCTTAAGGCCAATCTCATGAGTGTAACAGTCCTTAAATGAACAACGGGTTTAAAACATTTCTAGAGAACTATAATAATTCCTGAACCAAATTTAGAAAAGCCCTGCAAGTGTGAAAGAAAGAACTGATGTAAAATTTATTACATATGAAGAAGTAAATCATTTCTTCCTCCTCCACAATAACAATAAATCGCACTTAAAACATTTCCAGCTGTGACAGGAATGTTTCTATTTAGATGCTACATCTAAAACACAAAGCATATGCACTATCACATGACATTAAACACAATGGTAATACATTGGCATTTAAGACAAGTGGTAGTAAAGAGGTTTTGATCACAGACTCAGCATCTGTCTTAACACGGCAGTTATTAAATTACAAAACAGCCCGCTAACATTCAAAGTCTGTTAAAACTGACATTGCAGGTTGATTACACTTTCTGCAAAAATCTTTAGAGACAGCATTTCCATTCAACCAGTTAAATATGTAATAGAATATAAATAAATAAGAGAAAAATAATCTCAAGTTTTTCCCCTCAGATCATTAACCTAATATAATTTTCAGTAGCAAAGAAGTAGTCAGTTGCAGGTCTGCAACAACAAAGTGAAGCAGCTAGACATTAAGCAGACTGGTGAAATGGCTGTGCTCAATTGTATTAACAGTATCCATACTTTTTATCCTGCGTGCTTGCTGCATACTGTCACAGAAGCTTCCTCATATTGTTAATGCAATGTATTTAGTTCTTAGAATATAACCTGTTTCCCCACAAAATCAGGCTATGCCTGGATTTCTGAGAAAAGTGCTTTTACAGAATTAGCAAGCGCTGGGCACGTGACATCAAAATTGTTAATAATGACACTATTCAGCATGACACACACATGTATATATACACATTAAAACATCGAAACTGAAAAGACTGTCTCAAATGCAGACTAAGCCAAAAGCTCTGGGAAGCTCTTGCATCTGCAAATGCAAGTCATAAATGCACATTTTTAGAAAGGCCTGCAGGAGTTTGAAACTGTGGCTTATCCAAATACACCTATAACAACAGAGAGGAAAGGGCAGATACAGCAACCTTAGGTGTACGTGACAGTGCTAAACTTCTTACGGGTGCAATCTAACCTGTTACCTGCCTTACTAAGAACTGTTTTAATGTTTATTCAGTTGATCATCCAAAAATACTTTGAATCAAGAAATACTTTGAAATTTGAATCTATCAATCAATTACAAATGCTTGTATACTTGCGTATGTATAGAAAGTCACATGAAAGCAGACAGCAGAACTGCTACTCATTCTGGGTGCCACTTTACATCCAGTCACGCATTTCAAAAACAAACATAACAAACAACACAAAAAAGCCAGAGCAAATTAAAAGAAGTAGTTCCAAACTAGGAAACAGTTGCAAGCAGGATAGGTCACACCTGTCCTTTGCAAACCAAGCAACTGAAGTTATTAATCATATTTGTTCATTCAACCTAGAATCTATCTTTTGCCATCTTGGGAGCACTTAGCCCTTCCATGTCATACACTTCAGTCTTTCTCTCTCCTCAAAAGAAAACATCTCATTACTTTCCATTTCTGAGACAAGAAAGAAAGGACATTTAGTCTGGAACACAAGTAGGTTTATCTCTGTTCTGGAGTTCCTAAATGCCAAGCTGTAAAGACCTTGGGAAGGACTCATCAAGTCTCAGCCTTAAGAGCAAAATATTATGCATGTGGGAAGGAATAAACTAATGTGTCCTACAGCTCTTGACTCCTACTCAAAGTTGCAATGGTTTATAGGCATGTTATGAAGTCAATGTAATAGAAGGATGATGAGTTGTTGAAAATGTTGCTTATTCATTCTTGAACAGAATCAAAATTCAATAACATGATGCTCCACAAGCTGCTCTAGTTTATGTAGTTTTGAATGGAGCTTTGTGGGGGTGAGTTTTGGACTAGATGATCTCCTCTTGTCTCTTCCAACTTTATCTATCCTGTGATTCTATATGTATCATTGATGCTATGGAGGAAGTACAAGTCCATTCTAAATTAGCTGCCTGTTCAGTCCTGTTGCTTGCACCAGAGTAAACTAAATTCCTATAATTTAGTCAGACTGTGCGGAAGCGATGACAATTCCATTGTCCAGGAGACGTTAAAAGCCCTCCTCCTCCAACAAATCCAGCAAACTAGGACACAAAACACTTCTAGCAGCATCTTATCTGTGTTAAGAGTCCAGAATTGACTTTCAGTTTAACTTAGCTTGATAGTAAACATTCAAGCTGGTAACAGCTCTTCCTTCACAGAAGGACTTTTCCACACTTCTACTGAAGGTGGTGATAGCAAGCTTATTTCCCAGTGTTCTCCATTAGATGAAGTTACTACCCATTCTTGCTGCAGTTCCAAATATTTTCTCTCAAACATATGATGGTCAGCCAACACCAAGAACACAGATAAATGGCAGTTTTAACACAATATGTGAAAGTCAGAACGGTTGTACTTAAGATAGAAAGTGCTACACTTCTTGTGCCCAAGGCTACTTTCTAAGCTAATTGAATAGAAGCATGCACATTGCAGACAGGAAAGGAAATAACATGGCTTCAAGGGACTGGAGTGAACAATAGCAGTCCATCCAACTAGCCTTCCAGGAAGCCATTTCATTTTCCCTGGTCACTTGACATTGGTCTGAAGAAGAGATTACACAGATGTATTAAAACTTTGTCCTATTCTGGGACTGCTAGTTCTGAGGGCAAAATTTCATCACGCAAAGATGCACATAACGTGTGTTTGTCTGATGACAGTTTTAAGCCAACAGAAACTACAACCTTGTACAGTGGCTATTTGTCAGTTGTCCTAGCAGCTTCACATTATGTGTTATTTTGTCTTTTAGGTAAGACAAATGTCATAAAGAATTTCACAGTTTGGTTCTTGTGGCTTGCATCAAACAAAATCCAAGCAAAACTACCACATCCCCTGTCTTCTACCCACACTCCAGGATATTCTCTGACAGTAAGTAGCTAATAAGTGACATGAATGTGACCATAAAGCCTTAGTTATCACATCTAGGATTAATATTAAAAAACAGCATTGCCTGACCTCTTCATCTCCTTTTACTAGGTCTAATATTATTCTTGCATGCCTACACGGCATACTGATTAATTACAGAAGCAAAAATGGTATTGTTAAGGCACTACATACATTAGGAATGGAGACAGGTAATTTTTCCACTGTTCAGATCTTGCCTGTCCTGTATAAGTATTAAGTCTTTTAGGTCTGGTAGTTTCCAATGTGACTTACATAACACTTGACCCATTAAATCAAGCCATATCATAAAATTCAGCTGGCGGGTCAGTAGAGGCAGGGTTAAGACAAGTGAGTTGACACAGGAACTATGTTTCCATCTTCAAACTATTCCAATATCTTGTTCCAGATAAATACCATCAAGCTAATCTTTTTATTTTTTTGTCTTGTATAAAATGCTATATCCCTTACAATCCTTTTGCCACTTTTTAGTATTGGCTAAATGTCATCAATGCTGCTATTACAGGCAGAACTACAAAGCTTCTCTCTGTTGGCACTGTTGTGGTTCTGCTTAAAGAAAGTAACTCTTGCCTTATACCCTATCTATGTATAGTCACATCTTGGTTTGACACAAATACCAATCTTTATCATTCTGCCTACCACCATAGGCAAGGGTCAGGTACTGCCAGGCTTTCTCTACTCTTCTACAGTGCTCCATCTATAAGGGTCTTTCCATGTCTCTTCAAGGTATACCTGAACATGTTTGTTCAGGTTCTTCACTCATTAAATCATGCTAGAATAACAGAAGTGAACTTCTGCAGTACATTGAAGATGTGATATTCCAAAATCACTAAGCAACGTTTCCAATTAAAATATTATTTTAAATCAAGCCTGAGTTTTGCAGCAAACTGATACAGACTTCAAAAACACCCACACAAAAGAAATTAAGTACTACACACAGAAATTTGTGTACTGAAAAAGGCAATGCTTCTGCTTTCTAAAAATATCTAAGTGCAAACAGTGCTTCCTAAAGTGGATTCATTAAGTCCGCAGAAGTGTTCACAACTTCCAGAAGGATAAGGACCATATGATAATTCCAGACCAATTCTTCTTAAACCTCAACTGACAAGATAAATAGGTTGGGGTAAATGACTATGGTCAATTCTGAAACAGAATTACAAGCTCCTGCAAAGACTTTAAGGTGGCACTTCCTTTCAGAAGTTTATTAAGGCTCACCCCACACATCCATGATTGCCCAAATACTAAAAAAATATGAGCAGTCATTGATTAATACTGCTTCTGCTCCTGAACAAAGTACTGCTTAAATTATTGCTTCTTTTCTTGATCAAGAAAAAGAAGTGATTCTTTTAAGTTATGGCCTTGCATATTTTCTTAGGTGGAGATATTAATCCATCCTAATACAATAAGCAGGGCATGAAAAATTTTGCAAGAAGTTTCACATTCAGACAGGCAGAAGCAAAAGGCAGAAATCACCAGATGGTCATGCTTACATATACTACACATTAAAAAAAAATAAAAATCAAGGATACAGAATTATGTCTACATAAGCAGCAAGAAATACCTGTTAATAAAGCCACATCTTTCTACATAAAAAGCCTGAAAACATCACATTTTCATGAAAAACAGCAAACTCTTTCAAAATACTGTTTAAAATTGACTTTTTGGCAGAGAGGGAAGGGTTAAAAAATAATCAAGCTTAATGATGAAATTTTGTCCTTTAACAAAAATTTTTACATGGCTATTTTATCATAGAAAACTAGTTTCCTAGCAGTAAAATTTTAGTCTGGTCCACTTAGAAAAACATTTATCTGAAGCAGTGACTTCTATTGTTGGTACAAGAGCAAACAACAAATTTTGATGCCTGCAAAGGAATCTTTCTATAGTCAGAATTAGGGGGTGGCTTCTGCCTGTAGTGAGGAAATCTGAAGGTGCATCACAGAAAAGTTGTTCCAGTAGATGGAGAAGTAAGTATAATTTTGACTTAAAATTTTTAAGGAAGATTTGTGTTTGGTTTTTTTGTTTATTTGTTTTTTTAATAAAATTCCCTCTGCTCAAAGATTCTTAATGCCAAAACAGTTTTCAAGTTCCTCTAAAAATATGTACACAGACAGGTCAGAGAAAACAGCATGTTAATATGTCACCTGATCTTTATAGGCTATTCTTGATTCTCATTGAACAAAAAACATCTGCATCATTTCAAGGACAGACTGCACTGTTTGAGAAGATCTTGCCTAAAAGCTTTTTTTTTTTTTTTTTTGGCTTTTTTAAGATTAAAAAAAACAACAAAAGGAGTGATTTTCATTAAAAAATTCTTCTTCCTACATTGCACACACTGCTGTAAAACAACTCACAACATTAGTAACAGCAATTAACTTTGTGGAATGCTTCTTCAGGTAGCTCAGAATAAGTAATACTTTTTATTTACTTCAAATTTTCAAATTTCAGCCTAAAGCTCTCATTGATAACCTACCTTTAAAATACCACAGAAAAGTAATGGTTCATTAATTGAAATAAGAAAACATACAGACGTCAAAGATGCAAGCATCACCAAACCAGGCTAAGCAAGCCAGAACAACATGAGACCTATAAAGATTAATCACCAATACTTCCAGCCACATTTTACCACTAGAAGCACTGTTTGTGACATTCCTACAGAGCTCACAGAGTTGTAAGAAAAGGTGAAGTAAGGAACAGTCTTGTCTGTCTTCACTTCAAGTCAATGATGTCTTCATCATATAAAGAAGTCAGATGAAATGGATAGCTAAATGGTGAGCTCTCCTCCCTGTTTGCTACAGAATCAGGATCTGAACTAGTGGAAAGATGACGACCCTCAGAATAGCTTTCGAAAGAGGCTGAAATTATTCTGCAAAGATGAAGACAAAAGTCACTAAAAAAAAAAAAAATACACAGAAAAGGGGCAAGTAGGGTCAGTGCCTATTTCTGGATACAATCAAGTCATCCTAAAGACAGATTATTAAAATTGACTTTCTCTCTGTTTAACTCTGCTTCCATAACAATTCTTATTAAAACAAAGACTACAAATACCAAATTATTGCCAAAAGGTAATGCTAATGAATTTTCCCCCTCCATACAACTTCCAAATAGCAAAATAGTTTACACTGCAGCAGATTAACAAAAAATAATCTCAGTCTATTGTATCTTGGCTGAATTCTGCTGCTACTCATCACAAATGCAGGTTATAAAAAGAGAGAAAACAACATAATGGCAGTAGGGTCTGGTAAGCAGAGCCAAACAGACAGATGCAATAATGTTTATTTGCAAAATTTATTTTGGAAATAGCAAGACAAGAAGATACGAAGAAAACAATAATTGAGTCTGCAGTGTGAATTTAGTAGTTCAAGTCCTAGTGACAGGCCCAACTACAGTAGGTCCCCCACAAAATCCCATTTAGCCTTGCTTCGCTCATAACATGTCTTTCAGCAATATGCATAACCCATTTCAGTGCTGTTATTAGATACTAAACCATACATTAGCATGAAATTCACAAAGGCCTCAGTCAATCACTACCTAACTGGGAAAACCATAAATCGGTTGAAAAGTAATCAATTCTCAAAATATTTATGGTCTAACTTAGGCTCCTTCCTAAAGCCCATACATTTATTTACCTGTCACTACTAGTTGATCTTACTGCTCCCTGCTTGGGGTCTGACTGTCTTCGAGGAATCTTTTTTTGCTTCTGTGCACCTTCTGTCTTGGGAATAGGCTCATCCAAGAGGCCTCAATAAAGGAATAGAAGTCTTAATATTCTCATCAGAAAATAAAGCATTCACAAAAATGGTTTTTTTATTTTCATTTTTTCCACTGATTTTCATTTTTAATTAAACAGCTTTCAGCTGACTTAGAATATGGTCACCTTATATATGACTGGACACTATCTAAACTACTTGCAAACAGCATTTTCTTACTGTTTTGTTTGTACTACTTATTTATGAACACTGGCTGTCTGTAACTAATCTGACTATAATGAGATTAATCCAAAAATGCTTCAAAAATAAGAAATTATATTAGTGGTAACTGATATATATACACACTAAAGAACAAGGGGAGTTTACCCAGCAATTCTTTACGTGTTCTGTTTGCAATTTCTTTAATTTCCATGCGAGATAAGGATAGTGAATGAGTAACAGGAAGAGAGGTAATGCCACTGGATGTTGGAGTAGTGACGACTTTAGGAGTCAAAGGTGACTTCAGAGGTCGTTCAATGCTTCGCCCTACCAGATTACTAAGAGGAATTTTATACAGGTTTTTACATGTAACTTCACCTGAAACTCAAAAGGAAAAAAAGAATGTTACTCTTTCACAACAGTATCAGTTCTTAATACTTCAAAATGAAAAATCATACAGAAAAGTTATCATCATTGTGTGGGGTTCTTTTTAACTCAAATAACCTTTCTTGCTTTCTTCTTCAAGACCTTTCTTGCTTTGCACCTTACAATATAAGTAGGCTAGGAGAAGGAAGAAATAGAACCACATTTTGCACTGACATTTTGGCTTACAGAGGAAAAGATTTTTGACTCTCAGCAAGGCAATGAAGCAGCAATGGAAAAAGGAAGTAAATTTACATGTCATAAATGTAAATGTCCCAACTGTAAGATCATGACTCACTATTCTGTTCAAGATTCCCCAGATATTTTAATATGTTGCCAGAATACTGGAGTCTGGATCCCAAACAGTTCAAATTATGGCTTTTCTTCTTAAGTGACATAAAGTACTCTGCATTTTCTTAATTTTTGGGGGGAGAAAACCAAAACACCTAACAACTTATCATCAAACAGCACTGCCTTTTAAAAATTGAAATTCTGATTCCTTTCTCTTCTCCCTTTCTGCCAACAGTATCAGATTTAAAAGTCCAAGGCATACATATATATTGCATTATCTAGTTGATATTCCCATGTTTTTCCAACTGTTCACAGACTACCTTACAGTAAGGTGATTGTGACTAGACATGCTTCTTATTCTGAATTTGAAAAGAACTCTAATCATCGAGGGATGGTTTAGCTGTTTTAAAGTGAATGGAAAGATGTACATGAAGTCTGAAATTTTTCTCATAATTTTATGCCTTTTTTTCTTTAGTCTTGGATATATTGACAGAGATTCATCTAGCTAGTAAAACTTAATTCCTCCTCCCCTGTATAAATGATTTCTTCAAAATAATGCTGTATGCATTCAAAAGAGATACAGTGGGGCAAAAGCTCAGCCAGGTGATTCAAATCCTTGGGTAATAAGATTTCTATCTTCCAGACTCTCAACTATTAACTCAAAATCTTTTATCTGATCAATTTCATCTTACTGAAGATCAGCTACACTGAGGTGTGGAAGCTGCTGGAACAATCAGAGATGATTATTCAAGCTGCCTAGAAACCATATTACCTTCTGAAGAAGAAAGAGAACATTCTGACATGTCATAAGCTGTAGGTGTTTGAGGTGAACTCCTTGAACTGATTTCCTTAGAATTGCTATGAGATGATCCGCTTACTGCAGCAGTAGCTTTAAAATAAATATCCGACTGAAATGACAAAAGAACTTATCATTAGTACTACAAGACTTTCTTAATCATTCGCTGAGTAAAAGCTCAAATGTTTGTCCACTGTGTTTCATTGTCACTGTAGCTGCATTGCTGCTAACTTGATTAGGGCTGATCAGGGAAAGGCTATCTCACTGTATCTTGGGGAAACTTCTGTGATGTTCAGAACAGCATTTGCCCTATAAACAATTAAATACCTCAAGTATGCATTAATGCAGGCAATAAAGGACAGTGAGCTCAATTCTGATCCTCACTGTACTTAATACTAAGAGCACACAGATGAATATTTTTCACAAATGAAATCACACTTGTGAGCTTTGGTTTGGTTTGTATTTCGCTTAGACAACTTTTCATGTTAAATAGATCACAACATCTCAGAAACAGTCAAAAATGCTTTTCTTGTGTCTTACCCTTGATGCTACGAGTTGAAGCTCAGGCACAACTGCTGTGTGGACTAAGTTTCCATTCACCACTAAACGGATCTCAATGGAATCAGTAGTGAAGGCAAGTATGTAAGGGAAAGCACAGACTGCAATGAAACAAAAAGTTATTTGGCACAGAAGAATGATTAACGTAAATGTTTCTTGGTTGCTCAATGAAGACTGTTCTTAAGTATCTGACCTACTTCAGCATCTCCCTTTCCTACGACAAAGTTTGCCTAATGAACTGATGAACATTCAAATACATCAAGCCTGAACAAGATTTCATTCTCCATGTATGGCAGAACGCAGACTGAATGGGAAATAAAAAACAGAAAAAAGAGAAAGGAAAAAAAGTTCAGCAAAGGAAAAAAACTTTGCACCAAGGCTCTACTTTTCAAAATACACTATGAACAGCCACTTAGCAGAAGTGGCATCATTAATGCAACATGCTTATAGAATCACAGAGTTATCTATTTTGGAAAAGACCTTCAAAGATCATGAAGTCCAACCATCAATCTGACCTACCAAGTTCCATCACTAAACCATATCCCTTAGTGCCATGTCCACGTATCTGTTAAATACCTACAGGAATGGGGAGACTCCACCATACCCCTGGGCAGCGCATTTCAATCATTAATTATCACCTCCATGAATAAATTCTTAAGAATTTATTAATTTATGCTTATCAAAATTTATTAAATACAAATTTTTATATGCAATGTTATTAATTTTATTTTTGTATGTATTTCTAGCACACATGCTGCAATTCCAGAAACAGCCAAGCGCAGGTCTAAGCAATATTGATAAAAGAGTAAAAATGAATGTTTTCTTACCAACAGCATAAGGAACTTGATTCCAGCAGAAGTGAAAATCATAAGCTGATGGCTGGATCAGTGGAGAACCACCATTAAAAGGATACACCTTTCTATACTGGCAAACATCTGTTACAAAACACAAAAAAAAAGCACCCATCACTTTACACTGTAAATTAAAAATGTCAACTTTATAGGTGGATTTCACTTAAGTTTGGATGATACATAGATAAAACTCAAACATCTATGTAGAAGCCTCTCTGTATCTAAACAGATAATAAGGAAAACGAGCTTTCGTTTGAACAGTTAAAAGATAAATATAAAAGAGCTACATTTTAATAAGTTACCATGTTTCACAAAGTAAGTGGTATTCTGTTTCAACAATCATCAGCTCCTTACCTTGTTTATAGTAGACAAATAGGCAAGAACATTTCTGAAAACCATGTCAGCACAGCTGTACCCCTCTGTCTGTTAGAACTGCCATGCAAGCAACCATATGCTAGTTCATGTATTCTGAGGACTGTAAAAAACATAGGATACTACAGATACAAGATTTCATTAATCATATTACTTGTGAACCTCTTAGCTACCATACATGCACTGAAACTAAGTCTTCTTATGAGTCAGATATGAACTGGCTACTTGGAATGCAATTCTAAATTTAATTTGAAAGATCTAGATAATGAGGAATTTAATCTTCCACTACCAAATTTTCTTCTCTAAACACACTCACTAGTGCTGATAAAACATCCTTTACAATGAGAAGTCACGTCAACAAATTAAAAGAAGGCTTAAAAGATGAGAAAGAACTGCAATCAATCTTTTTATTTTTACTAGTTCATATGATTGCACTGGAGGCTCCGGGAGAACATCTGTGAGCATCTCATACACCTGCTCCTATCAGTTCTTTTCAATGTTTTTAGGTAAAATTCTATTTTAAGAGTTGATTTGATGATTCTTGTGGGTCCCTTCCAACACAGGACATCCTATGATTTGATTTTTTTCTATGATTTATGTCCTTAGACTGAATTTAAGTTTATAACCAGAAAAGGATTAAAGGCCTTTTTCTAAATACAAACTTAGAACTGTCAAATCATGTGTTTTCATATTTGTTCTACGATGATCTTTTCTTAATTGTAAAACTCTCTAAAGACCAGAAGTAGGTTCTTCTGTGATAATGTCCTAGAAATAGGAATTCAAGTAGCTGCAAGACTGTGCATTAGACTTTAAGATCTTAGGATCCTGAAGTGTACCTTTAGCATCAACTAAGTTTATCAGCTTTGGATCAGCAGTAAGTTTATTAGAATGGAACTGATTCTGCGCAGAAGTACAGGTATGGGAATTCACCATGCAGTGACACAGAGTTTTTTATTTCTGAAGCAGTGCTAAGTGAACTAGAATCAGGTAGGATATGGCAAACTAGGAGAACCAGTGAGGCCTCACAGTGTTACAGAAGAAGTTACACTTAAAAAAATACTTTCCCATAAGTACCAAACTAACAGCCAGTGCTAGAATTTAGGTGTATTTATCATGCTTCCATCGATGCTCACTTTGAGAAGGACAATAGGATGCAAAGCTTGAAATAGAGAACGCTGTGCTTTGTCTTTCTGTGTATTGTTTCATAAAGGCTGTTTCATATCTATAAGTTATATTTTTAAGAGGATTAGAAGCAAAAAAGAAGAAAAGAACATATGTGTTATATCGGAGACCATTTTATAAAATGAAATTGAGAGAATTAAAATGAAAACATGTGACAGTGCAAAGAAGTGTGCAGAAGAAAAAAGCACAATAACAGAATGCAAAAGTACAAAGAAGAAAACAGGCGGAATGCTATACACATCCTGGAAACATCCAGTGTTTAATTAGGTAAAGAATGAGGAAATCTGAAGGAATAGGACTTCTGTTAATAACAAAGTAATATCTATTGTATGTCTAATTCAAAATACCCAATAAAATAGTACTTCAATTTCTAGTCTGCCTAATGTGTATTTAAGTCAAAAAGAATGTATTCTGAAATACTATCTGTGAAACTCTGAAATTTACTTTAAAACACAGATCTAGACTCCAATGAAAAAATAATTCCACACACAGATTGAGATCCTACCATTTTCAGTCTTCCCTAGATACTTACAGTTATAACATAACAGTAGACCAGCTTCACCATCTTCATATACGTCAATAGCTGCAACAAAATTAACCTGCAATGGAAATGGGAACTGGTAATGAATATTCAGATGGGATACTGCAGTTATTACATCCAGGTTTTGACTATGAAGCAATACAGTCAGTTGGTGTCGCTGCACAATTATAGGTTTAAAAATAAAAATGTGATTTTTCACATTCAGCCTGTTTTGTGATTCATTTTCAGAGTGCTCTTAGGATGGAAATCAATTTATTTTGTATTTAATGCTGTACTTCAGTAATGAATATTTAATACTATGCCTATAGCTTTAAGTGATAAAAACTTACTTAATTTATTTGGCCATATAAATTTTGAGTTAGTACAGCTGTGTATCAACAATTTTTTACATCTAAAGTTAAATATTCACATCCATTTTTAGAAATTATTAGAATTATTTAATTTTCAAAGATGTCTAAGATCATTACCTTCCCCACAGCAGGAAACATTTGAACTCCCCCCTCATCCCCCCCAAAAACTCAGGATGTTTACTTAAATCACAACACTATGTCTTAGTTAGAAAGATACAGTTAACTTATTATTTGGCTGGGCAGCACTTTCTTAAAAAGAACTAAAAGATACACACAAATATTTTAGCTTTAGTAATTTAGAAATAAGCAAATCTGAATGAGATACTGGTGGCCAAAAACTGAAGTTATTTTGCTGCAATCTTGACCAATAAAACATTGAGAACACAAAGAAAAGGCAAAGTGCAAACTGTTGACTAAAAGGACAATAACGGCTTTGCATTCGTGCTGACAGCAATATTTCAGAGAAACAAAACATAGGCTCTGTCTTCATGTGTCATGCCTTGTAACTACCTCTCTTGGAAGTAATTATCATCACACATTCCAAAAGAGATAAGTATCTCAGACTGCCCCTACAGCAGAAGTTACAGGACTGAAAAGGAGACATTGGATCTTTGTAAACAGTGCTCCCAGCAGGTCAGCACAGCAAGCACTAATTCTGCAAGAAATGATGCTCATTGTGGTTCTGCAAGAAAATAGTTTCCATGCTTAAATTTACCTTGTTTGCTTCAATATGATGCAGTCTGTAGGACTCCCCAGTACTTTCATTAACTAAATCAAACTGATGCCGATAAGCTACACAAATCATATTGTCACTGTCTTCAGTAGGTCCATCAACTAGCGTCATAACCACTGGAGGGTCAGAAAGGCATATTTCCTGTATGGTAAATAGAATCATAGAATCATAGAATCACTCAGGTTGAAAAAGACCTTTAAGATCATCAAGACCAACCACAACCTAAGCATACTACCCTAACAACCCTCTGCTAAATCATGTCCTTAGCACCACGTCCAAACGGTTTTTAAACACATCCAGGGATGGTGACTCAACCACTCAACCCCACTCCCTGGGGTGCCTATTCCAGTCCTTAACAACCCTTTCTGTAAAGAAGTATTTCCTAATATCCAACCTAAACTTACCCTGGCGCAACTTGAGGCCATTTCCCCTTGTCCTGTCACCTGTCACCAGTGAGAATAAACCAACACCACTCTTACTGTAAGCACATTTCAGATATTGGAAGACAGCAACAAGGTCTCCCCTCAGCCTCCTTTTCCTCAGACCGAACAGCCCCAGTTCCTTCAGTCACTCTTCAAAGCCCATATTCTCCAGGCCCTTCCCCAGCCTTGTTGCCCTTCTTGGACCTGCTCTAGCACCTCAATGTCCTTTCTGTGCCCAAAACTGAACACAGTACTTGAGGCCTCACCAGTGCCAAGTACAGGGGCAGGATTACTTCCCTACTCCTGCCCACCACACCATTCCTGACACAAGCCAAGATGCCACTGGCCTTCTTGGCCACCTGGGCACATTGCTGGCTCATATTCAGCCAACTGACCATCAGTGCACCAAGTCCCTTTTCATCAGGCAGCTTTCTAGCCACCCTTCCCCAAGCCTGTAGGGTTGTCTGGAGTTGTGACCAAAATGCAGGACAGGACACTTGGCCCCACTGAAACTCATACAGTTAACTTTGGCCCATTGATCCAGTCTATCCAGGTCCCACTGTAGTGCCTTTCTCCCCTCAGGCAGATCAACACTCCCTCCCAGCTTGGTGTCATCTGCAAACTCAGAGGGTGCACTCAATCCCCTCATCAAAAAAGTTAATAAAGATCTTAAATAGAAGTAGTCCCATTAATGAGCCCTGGGAGCTCGGTAAATAAAATTATTCTCTTTTTCAGACTCTTAGTCTGAAAGCACGTTTCTAAGCACAGAAACATGACACAGAACAAACAAATTCAATAAATACATCTGAAAGATTTCTTTGGCACATGAACAGTGGAGCTCCATCATACTGCTTCTTGCTTATATCTCTCTGGAAGTCCAGAAAGACAAAAATGCATGCTCTTTACCTTTTTGCCCCACTAGCTGAGTGCTGCTCAGTCTGTAAAGGCAAACAGTGACCAAATTACACGTACCCGGATATACTGGAACTCCTCTACTGGAGATTCAGATAATGGTGGAGAGCTGCCTGTTAAACTGTTGCATGGATTGTATTTCTTTGTGATTAGAAGTAGTTTGTTCCGAATAGCCACAACAATCCTCAGTTCACTGCCATGGTGAGTATTAATGGCGTATAAATGGCAGCCTAAGGAAACAATGTTCCAGATTTTAAGTATTTGGGGTAATGACTGCTTTTTTGTTCTGTATTTGAACAATGGTTAGTACAAGAGTGCAACAGAACTGCAAACATCCGAATAGGATAGCACTAACATCTAGAAAAAGACAAAATGATGCGACTCTTAAATTTTATTTTTCCCTTTATTCTTTTTGCAAGTAAAAGAATAAATACGTAGATTACTACTATTCTAGAGCTTCCAGCTTTCCAAGGAAGCTTGCTGCTGAAGATCAGAAAATGTTTACATCCATTAAAATAATCAACACTCAAACTATTCTGAGTGCTACTATTTAAAATAGGTTTGTCAGTGTTTCTCCAATTTACAGTGATCTTAATACATGAATGTGAGACATACAGTTTTTAATATATCCCTCAATCCTGAAAGCAACATACATGCGTTTCTCTAGAGCTTTTCATCAGCAGTGATTATCAAGTAACATGGTAATTTTACCAAGCTCTCAACAGGCACGCTGGACTACACCCAATCTTATTTTCAGATAAAATGTTAATGTTTGAGTTAACTGTTCAGAGTTAAAGAAAACAACCAAACAAAAAAAACTAAAGGTGAACATCTGCAACAGGGAGCTAATAAGCCCCTGACAAATACTGCCACAATAGTACAGTGGATACTTCTAACATAGGATAGTAAAATCACCTTTTGTTCTCTCCAATTTATTTTCTCTGCAGTCATATTTGCTTCTTATCACCTGCTTTGTTTCTATATCTTTTTGGACTGAACTCAATCTGAAGACAAGGAGACGGGAGTCTTTCCCTGAAGGATGGAAAAAGCCGAAAAACAAATTAGAGAAAGTTGATGGTGTTCTGAAACTAATACTTCCAAAGAGATGCAGCTCCTAACAAACAGGGCAGTGTCATAAAGCAAAAGACAAATAATTTTGCTTCTCTGGGTGTAAGTAGGAATGTAACAACAAGGAAAGACTGCTTGTGAACACTGTCTAGGCTTTACAATCCTAGAAACCAATGCCTTCAGTTCAGTAGAAGATTCCCTTCAGACTATGTTGCAAAGAAAAAAAAAAAAACAAGCAACAAATTATATAAGATCTTTAAAACAGTGAGATGTATGCTACTGGAAAACAGTGAAAATACAGCAGAGGCAAACTAAAGGCAAGAGTAGAAGGGTTAACTATAAATGTCTAGCAGCTGATAACAAGACTCTTAACAGAGTTTGAAAACCTGGAGGCAGACTGGTTTAGCCATTCTTCAAAGTTACACACATTCAAGATCCTTTCCAATTGCAAAGATAACACCGCATCCACTACCATAGTTAAATCTATTTTCCATGAAGACAGATGTGAGCATAATACACAATTCATAAATTTAAATGAATAAATAATGGTGCACTACTATTAACAGTTGGAAATAAGCTACACTTTAAGAACAGCTCCTTACATAAGAAACCAAACTTCTTAAAATGCAAACAAAGCAAGATTTTCTGACACAGGTATACTCTTTCAATAGACCAGCTGGTATAACTGAAAAAAATTAAGCACATTTTCTAAATATATAGCCAGCGTAGATCCTGCTATAAATACAAAAGCAAGCTCACAGGTGCTGCCTTCAGTTCTGATAGAAGAGCAACATGAATTAGGACGACCTCTGGCACATGCATGACTTTTTTACCCACAGAAAGTATTAAAGTAAAGAAGGCATAACGCTTCCTTAAGTCCATCATAACTTGAAACATCGACTCAGAACAAATTCTTACTGTCAACACTGAGAAAATGAAAATAAAATGGATGAAATCCCTCTCTTTTCACGAATATGTACACACAAGAACGTGTGCTTCCATGAGCTTCTTAACTATGAAGGAGGTCAGGCACTGGAACAGGCTGCCTAGAGAAGCTACGGTTGAAGCTACTGATCCCTGGAAGCATTCAGAATCAGGTTGAACAAGGCTCTGGGCAACCTCATACACTGAAAGATGGCTGTGACCATGATGGGGGATGGAAAGGTGTACTAGATGACCTTAAAAGGTCCCTTCCAACCCAAATCATTCTATGATTCAGCGTGACCAGCTTAAGGTTTGCACTGAAGCACGATTCTGAGCATATATAGGGATTTCTTTTTTCCCACATCTTTTAGAAGACAACAACTACAACAAAATAAATCAGAAGTTGTTGTATCTTTTATTCTAAGTAAGACATTTAATATGTGCCACTAGTATGATGCGACTGCCCCATGAGTCATGCAAATCCTAAAGCATTCTAAAGCATTGAGACAGGCTCAATAAGGAAATAGCATATGAGCAGCCCAGAGGAAGTCAGCAAAGGGAAAGAGGTGGAAGGATGTCAAAAGAGTAACAATAAAAGCTTTAAAACCTATCAAAAGCAATTTAAAAATGGCTAGGTGATGTGAAAAAAGGTGATAATATAAATCTAGTGCTGCAGGAATTAAAATGTAGAGCATTTTTTTCCAGTAAAGTAATCTCTTAAAGAAAAAGAGTTGAAATATTCCTTTCTATTGATGTGCCAGCCAAATAAGCAGTTACCAAACATATTCATAGGAGAACCAATTAATAGGGACCTCTCCTACCTTTGTCTGTTCGGGCAATCAAATAATCCAGAGCTTCCAACACATGCATCTGCTTTATTTGCAGAGTTTTATCAAATACTTGAACAGCGGTTTGACCATCTAAAAAGGAAGCACACAAATCTCTTTAAAATTCTGCTAAAATTTGGTAGCTAGTGGTTTTGAACTTCTTGCAATAAAAGCCTTTTTTTTTTTCCACTAAAATAAAGCATCCTGTAGGAAACTGCTAAATATACTGTAGTATTATAGCCTATACTTCCTTATAGGAGACTTTTATCGTTGCCATGGATCAGATAATGCAAATGAAGCAGAAAAGGGACCATCCTTTAGAAAATCTGAGAATATTCACTGAGAATTAGCTTAATTCCCTCAATCCTGATGGTCTTCTGTTGCACACAGAAGATAATGGTCAAACTAGCAAAAGCACTGCTATTGAAGAAGCAGGCTTCCATTGCTGCATAAGCTTTGGGCTTCATGCTCGCTAGTATCACCAAGGGCTAAGAAATGCAGACAGACCACTTAGACACTCCTTGAGCTTGGATTTAACTTATTGAATCTTTTCAGATGGTCAAATAACAGCATCTGAAATAACAAAACATTCAGAAATCTGCATTAAAATGGGCCATCAAATATGGCTTGATTCTGATGCAGAGAAAAATTCTGCAAATGGGTTACATAAATGTAATAAATTTACTTGGATTGGTAACTATCCATGGAGGTGAAAACTTACCAATACCTGAGCACAGCTTATGAACATGTATTTTCAAGACCATGTTCAGATACATAAATAGTTAACACAAAAACACATGATCATTTACTAACCATCTATTAACAAGACGCCAGCATCTGTAGAAACCAGCAAGGACTGGCCCCAAGAATCTGCACAGACAACCTCATGAGGAAAATTATTGCAGAAAGACTGGGACTCCCAAGGCTACGAATTAACATAAGGGATACACAATAAGTATACTAAGAAATACAGATCAGACAGACACAGAACATGATGGACAATGGCAAGCAGTAACATGTAAATACATTTGGCAGAATACATTTTTTAAGTTTGAAATATCAAAATCTAGTTAATTTTCTTGCAGAGAAAATACTCCCCCTATCAATTGGATTTGGAGACTAATATAATAATAAGGCACATTCTTGAAACACTAGAACTAAAACCCAAGTAGCTGATATTCAGTGCAACACTGGAAATACTTAATATTATTTTTTTTTATTTTTTAAATAGCACAGACTTAAAATGCATGCACCACCATGCGCACACAGTTCACTTATATTTTGTAGTTCAGATTGTGTTTAGAAATGGTACTGTTACAGCTGTCTTTCCTCCAAACTCTGCTTTTGTCATGTGTTCTTCTCATCTATCTCCTGAAATCTGTCCCCTTCTCCCTCCATCCCCAATATTAAACAGTAAACTGAAGTCTGTAAGTCTACAAGCACCTCTGAAGCTTCTTTGTATGAGATGCATGCAGAAAAGCGTGAATTACATTTTCTAATCCCTGGAAAAAAAGATCTTGTAGTTACAGAAAATAAAAACACAACTGAATTTTGTTTTAAACTTGATAAAGGAGTAAAAAATAATTTAAGATGATTGCCTATGGAAAACACGTCTTCTTCATCAAATAACTTCATAACATAAAGATATCCAGATTTGCTTGAGAAATGCTTCTACATCCAGGCTCATCCTTTAATTGCTGCTGCCTGCAATATTTATAACATTATGCAATACATCTTTGTTGCTATAGCATCTAATTATGTAAGTAAATAAACAGTATATAGAACTGATATACAATGCCATGTATATCATATGGCATATATTTATGCCATATTCACTAGCATTTAATTTCCTAGTAACTCTCCTTAATCAGACAGGTTCACTCACCTCCTTTTTACAAAAGCTTGTAGTTGCCAAGGTAGCTGGTGTATCCCCTTTCACACCAGTTTTCAGTTTGAGTGCCTAATACAAGAAATACTTTAATTAAATTAAGTTTTTGTCACTAGTATGTAAGTTAAAGACTATAAAGAACAGATAATTTAGGACAAGAAAGTAACTTACGGTTTGGATTTTCTATTACATTTTCAGTAATTAAGAAAGAAAACATAATTATCTATGTCCTGAACAAAATGTACACTGACCACTACAGAGCTCCTAGACTATCTTCCCAGAAAAAAGATACACAGTTTTTACAAAAATGGAAAATTCAAAACACCAACTGTCCACTACAGTAATAGAGAGAAGCCCCTATGTCCAGTGATGTCAGTTGGCCATTTACACAATTCAAGCAGTTAGAACTGGTTAGCAGATCCTTCTATCTGTTACCAAGCTGGCCTTACACTTGCAAAACCACATACCAAGCCACTCAATCAAACTATACATACGCACTGCCTGTGGGGTGGTACGTAAGGCACAAAGTCACAGCAACACAAATTCTTCAGCCACAAATAACTAGAAGCATGCTGATTCTAAAATCTCTAGAGAAATACTGTATGAATATATTTTCATTGAGACAGATAACAGGTCTACTTAAGGTATCTTATATATCTTCCTTGTTTATATTTACAGCATACAAAAAATCCAGTGTTCCTATAAAGTTAAGACACAGACTTGTAAACATAAATGCATACTTCTGAAATTGATCCTACCTGACCAAGTCTGACAAATTCTGCTTGCCGAGCTTCCTCCTTCTTCCGTGTTGATTTTGGGGACTCTGGTAACACATCACTGAAGGACCTTCTGTTCAGCATGTTCTAAAAGAGAAGAAAGGGGATTTCTTTCTTTTTTTTCTTTCTTTTTTTTCAATTGAGTCAAAGTTTTCATAATCTTTTAACTTTATTTAATTTGGTGTGGTATCATTTACATTTTCTGCCTTTCTTTTTAATACATTTTCCTATCATCAACTAACTGGATCAATTAACTGGATGGTTTTGCTGAGAACAGAAGTTGCTATTCTTCCAAACCTTGACTGCTTTATTTTTCTGCTTGTCATTATTTATCACTCATACTATACAATTCAAGCAAGGATGCAGACATGAATACATGAACAAGAAAGCTTAAGCAGAGCTATTTAGCTAAGAGAAATAAACGGTGAGCAAAAACACCTTTCCAATTTTAGAAGTATTCAATTTCTTTTTAGTTAAGAATCACATTAAGACTGAGTCTTCATCATCTAAAATGAAGATATCTCGTGCTTAACCACGGTAATCCAAATTTGCACATGATAAGATAAGAGCTGTTTTTACAGTAACAAGACAAATTCAAATACCTGTTTTGAATATTCAGTTCCTAACTTTTCTATACTCTTGTATAGCAGGTAAGCTTATACAAAGTGCAAGATTGCTATGCTTCTCCTCAGACCTGTTATTAAGTGCATGAATAGTCCAATCCTGAAAGGACTGTCCGTCAACTTTCATATAACCGTAAAACAAATTATGTGACAATTAGTATTTAGCCTAGTATATGTAATTCAGTCTTCTCATCAGGATTTCAGTCCTTGAACACAGCAGAGCTTTTCATGTACTAGAGAAGCACAGAGATCACTACTGACTAGCATTTACCTTGTGTAGATCAGGCATCAGGTCCTGGTATAAAGAGCGGATCAGCATGTCTAGAGTGCGCTGACGTTTCTGAGAAAACGTTGGTGTTTCCAAGGTGGCTTTTTCCCCATTTATTACTAAAAATTGTAGAAAAGAAGGTATATTACTTTAATTGCTTTGCTACCTTCTACTGACTACAGTTTGCTTCTGTTCCAATATACCTAGTTTTCTCACAGTTACTTAGTTTTGCCTCCTTTTTGCATGTTTTTAGTAAATAACAATCCCTCAAGCTTAAGAAGGAAGAAGGACTAATGGCAGAATTCAACGAAGCGCCCCAATAACTACCTAACCAATATAAAAAAGACAGATTGCTAATCAATGTAAGTACGAAACCAATTTAAATATTTTTGAGTAATATGTGAAATAAGTTATCAGTCAAGTTCCTGTCAGGTAAGAATCCAAAATCATGATTATTACGCTAGGTATCTGTTATTGATCTACCGGTTACGATGACGAGGCCAACAAAACCTTATTTAAGGTTTTTAAAGAAGTCTCTGGCCAACAAAACCTGGTCTTCAAGGGTAACTTCAATTATCTGGATATTTTTTGGGAATATAACACAGTGGTGCAAAAGTCCTCCATCTGGTTCCTGGTATGCATTAAGGACTGCTTCCTGTAACAAGCGCTGGACCAGTAATTACTAAAAAAGTATTTCCAGCAAAAGGAAAACCGACTTACATTTCACCAAAACAAAATCCCTGAATTCCTGGTGATTTGTAAACACAGGTGGGGATGGAAGTGGAGGCCCAAAGAGAGGAACGCTTTCTTCTGAAAATATTTTTAGCCTGTTGAAAGAACAAGTATTTATCTATATTGGAAGCCACTTTCAAAGTCTGTCATTTTTACAGATAGAAAAAAAGGACCTGAAATGGTTATCTGGGAATGTCTGGGAAAAAAATTTCCATGAGCTGAACAAAAAAAACCTCATAAATGGGCACTCAATTGGAATTAATCACTTGAACCAAAATATGAATTGTTTACTTTCAAACGCTGCACCTATTTGGAATAACATGCTTTGTCTTATCTCATATTCTGCATCAAGAAGAAGAATGACAGTATGAACCTTCTCATCCAGCATAGACCAAAATAAAGATTCCCAAATATTAAGGGAGTTAGAGAAAAAGGCAGGAAGATTCAATTAACATTAGTCCACTTTCTTTTCACCTTCACATTCCTGTGCATTTCCACATTTACACTATGAATGATTTCAAGTAACATTCTTAAATTCTGAGTAGATGGAATTGCAGTTCAGCTATACAAAAAGCACCAAATTTTAACTGGTAAAGATCCATTTTTGAGGCAAACCAAGAAGCTTTAGTCAATACAGTATCTTGAAGATACAAAATATTCAGGCAACCAGTATTGCAGCAAATAAAAGAAAACAAAAAACCAAAAACCAAACCAAAACAAAAAAAATACCATCCAGACTCTCGGATGACTATGAAGTTTGCTCTTGAAGAATTTGAAAATCAATTGAAGAATTAAAAAACTTACAAAGCAATACAGGAATTATTGTATGTTGGAATCATGATCAGATCTGAGGAGCAGTTTCTGAAACCACAGGTTGTGGTTGGTACCAGTGGCCTAGATTATGTGTTGAGAGAAAAAGATCAAAATAAACATCCCTTCATGAAGACAGGTGGAGGGAGATGGGCTTGTTCAGCCTGGAGAAGAGTAGGCTGCAGGATGACCTCACTGCACCCCCTTCCAGTACCTAAAAGGAGCCTACAAACAGGAGGGGAGCCAACTTTTTACAAGAGTAGATAATGGCAGGACAAAGGGAAATGGTTTTAAGTTGAAAGAGGGAAGGTTTAGGTTGGATGTCAGGAGGAAGTTCTTTATCAAGAGAGTGGTGAGGTACTGGTACAGAATTGTGGATGCCCTGTCCCTGAAGGTGTTCAAGGCCAAGTCAGATGGGAGCCCTGGGCAGCCTGGTCTAGTATTACATATGGAGGTTGGCAGCCCTGCCTGTGGCAGCAGGGTTGGAGCTTGATGATCCTTGAGGTCCCTTCTAACCCAAGCCATTCTATGATTCTATAGAAGTATGCCTTCAACATTTTTACTGTATTTTACTGCATTAATCTCAAGACAATAGCTAGGATCAACTATGCAGCAAAAGTCATTTTGTTTACTAATGCCTACACACGAGGCTGCAGAAAAGCTTGCTGTTCAGATTCTGCTGAGACCTAACAGACTCAGTCTTGGACAGCCTTCATGTCTTATAGCTAACTGCAAAATACACTGGTGAAGAATACATTATTTACCAGCAAAATTTCACCATGTTTTAAGAATGTGATGTGCAACTGTACTTTTCTTAAGTCGACGCAAGATCCCTAAAACTGAACTGGTTTGCCTATCTACACCCAAACTCAGACCTGTAAAGAGACGATCATATCACCACAGTTAATTAATGTTTCTGATCTCTGCAGTCAGAATCTTGAAGACAAATCTTCCATCATTTTGTTTTGTTGTGCACACCTTAGCTTCCAGGATATCATTATTATAATGATTAGAAAGACATAACTTAGAGCCAACTTACAGCTACCTGAATCCAGGTCCATACTTCAATTCTAAAAGTTCAATTGCCTTCCTGACTTGCAGGCAGGTGTTCAACACAAAATGTTTTCCCATTATCTCTAATCCATCAGAAATTCAGAATAAAGTTATTAGTTACAATCAGCACCTACCTGTAACTATCATTCTGCTTATTGTATCTCACTAAGGCAAAAATATCTGTCAACCAGTTAAGGAAATTAATTCATTACTAATGAAGTTCACATGCATTTTAATCACTTTTTTTCCCTGCAGCAGATAGCAGATTTAATAAACAGTCAAGTATAATTATCAATGTAAAGACAAAATATTCTAGACTACATACATTCTACTTTTATAAAGGGAGTTTCATACAAAATTATTGCATTTGAACCATTTCAAAATTAGAGCTACTACTATAAACACAAACTCCTTGCTGTTTCATAAAGCCAGAAGTGTGCTACATTGTTCTGTGTTTCACGTGAGTTTGACAGATTTGAGATTAAAAATTCATTTAGATGATAAAAAACTCCACCACCACACTGATTCCCAGATTCACTTATGCTGAAATTCCCACTGAGAAAAAAAGAATCCCACAAAATAGTTCTGCTAGAAGAGTTCTAAGAAAATAGAGAGGAAGATATAAACCGAGAGTACTCAAATATGCATTAAAGATGCTTAAGAGTGTATTGCCTAGTCTTCAGTTGCCACTACAAAGGGCTAAAAATCTTCCCAAATGACCTAACCAAGTTCATATAGATATAAGGCACATCTGCCCCTCAGACTCATTATGAAAGCACTTAACTCAAATAAAAGGAAAATGGTAGGTACATTTTTCAGTAAAGCCTCTCAATGGGAGGGTCATGTACCACAGGGAAATAGAAATTTTTTTTCATAAAATTTCCAAGAACCAGTTTTCTGGTATTATGAGGATAGTAGTATTAGTATTAGTATTCTGCTCAATGTTTTCCATTCATCAACCCATTTATTTGGCACCATCTTTAAGCTGTTTTCCTCAACAACAAAAAGGCTGGCAAGCAGATCTTTCTGTTGCAGGTTCTACCATACCTACTTTCCAGTTATGTGTGTATGGCAATCATGTAAGTCTTCATGCTTCCTCAAAAACATTTCCAAGTTATATAATAACACAAGAACACCTATAAGTGTCCTCACAAGCTTTCCCCATCCAATAATCATTCTAAAAACAAACAAATTCATACAAAGTAAAGCCATGATGAACTGTTCTCCTCTGTGGGGAGAAGCGTCATGTCAACAGCCAAGAATGTCTTTCTCATGAAAATATTCATAAGTGAAGACAAGTTTACTACTTGAGCATGCAGTAAGCTTGGTACCCAGCCCACACAAATCACTAAGGAACAAGAGAAAATGGAAAGCAGTCTGGCATAAGAGGATCTGGCAACATATACCCTATGACCAGGAGGCTGTTGAACCTTGAAATGTTTGTTATAAATTAAAGAGCAGGGTTAATTAATTACATAATAAGTCCTCTTAACATCAATAGAGGAAGAATTTCATCTTTGTTTATGAATGCTGACACTCTGATAAAGAGTTATATTGACTTGGTAAACTTTTACTATTAACAATATTTGGTTGCTCTGCTAACTAAAGGATTTTGTTTCTTTTTGTTTTAAATGTGGAATTTCTTTTGCTCTAGATGCTTCTTCCATGTAGAGTAAATTAGATTATTATCAATCTAAAAAGGAAGAAAATTCCAACAACAGTGAGCAGTCAAACTGACAACTAGGTTTAGAAGTTGAAGCAGTGATCACTTTTAAAGACTTTTCAGCAGAGCATGTGTATACACTTCTTCTTCTTTAATTACATGTTCCATTCAATCTGGTCTAAGAGATGCCAGAATGGGATATATAGATCACCTGGTATGATCCCCATGACAGTCTGATGCAATTGACAGCAGGTTTTTGGAACTACATTGTCTTCACAATGTTTTCAAACAGAATTTTGAAAAATACATGCTGCAACAAATCTAGAAGACAGGTGGTTTAAGGTCTGAAAGTCTTCAGATACAGTGAACCAAAATACATAAATACCTAAAATAAACAGCACCTGAACATGGTAAGATAATATTCAGTAGTAGAAGCAATCTTACTTAACATCAATAACAGAAATATTATTCTGAATTTATACTTTATAAAAATTTATAAAATATCATGAAATTGAATTTGTGGAATGATAAAAATAGATAGCTTTTAATAAAAAGTAATCTGACATAGAAGTAGTCTTTTAAGCAGTTTGACACAAAAAAATTATGTGGGAGACTTACAGCTACTAGTCAAGTAGTTAAAAGTAAAGAATGCACCCTGTAAACAGCAAATAGGAGGAAGTTAGAGTACATTTAGAAGCAATATTAAAAATAAATAAAGACAATAAAAAAGTAGAAAATATAAAGAAAAAGATACGTGTAAAATGAGAGCGAATCATGGATGGCTTGAATGCTGGAGCAGTCTCTTCTCCTTCCTGAAATACGATAGTAACAATGTCATTTCCAATATGCCGCTTCCTTTCTACCTGAAAGAAAAAAAAAAAGGGGGGAAAGAGAAAGACAGAGAGGGGAAAAGGGAGGGGAAGAGAATGACTTAAAGGAGATCAATGCCTTAACAATTCTGTGACAGAACTCTGAAACAATACTCTTAAACTGGATGCAGCTTACAAAATGTCAAGTGTTAAGAAAGAGCATCATAAATATCTTTAAATAATTAATACTATCTCCAATCATAAGTAACTAAATTTAGCAATGTCATGTACTGCTTTCTTTTTTTTTTTTCTTTAAATGAGCAAAGCTGTCAGAATTTACAAACATTAGTATTCACAAACAGGAAATGGAACAACTAGGATTCCATAAAAGAAAATCCATTACTTGAAATAAAAGGAGAAAAACCCCAATTCTGCATTACTCTTTTAGAATAATTGAAGTCCTCTGGTTTAATCTGTGATCTTGTTACTCAAGGCAGAAGTATGAAAAGACTGACCCTTCATAAGGGGTCAAGTGGTGAATGCAAGACAACATATCTGATAAGTACCCAAGAACCTACCTGGTCTTCCTATGAGAGAACAATGGCATTGCCTTACAGCAAATGCACAAAGCTTACAACGCACTCACAAGCAGACTTTCTTTCAAACTACATTAATTATTACCTGAGTATGAGCTGTATGAATTATCAGAACACTTTCATGTATACCACACGTCTAATTTTCAGCCTTCATAAAATCTTTGAAAGCAATGGCAACTGCAGCAGTGAAGCTCTACAAGTCATCTGACTGTCAGAATACTTAATCATTCTTTAATTAATCAATGTTGATATTCTTTGTAAGACTCTTCATTTCTAAATTATGAACAGGCAAAAATATCCCTATCTTAAAAAGTTTTGAAGTCTGTGATTACTGGGAAAGGAGGTATGGGGGATATTAAAGGGGGGGAAAAAAAGAGGAAAAAAAGGGGAGGATGAGAGAAATATGTACCTGCTGTTTGTTCTCTCTAGAATATGGTAGCATTGTTGAAACATGGAACATAATTTCATGCCCTTGGTAAACTGTATAGATGGAAAACGTTCCTGTTGTATCATCTGCAAAGAAAGACAACGTTCTTAGCAGAAATATGTCCTTTAAATTTTGAAAAGATTCAAAAATATTTCAGGTCATTCTTTCAAATTTTCTTTAGTCATCCTTTTTTCTGATCCATTTTAGATGCACACTTTTGCACAGATGTCTAAACTCGAGTTTGCTGTCTAATCTGTGTATCTGAACAGCTAAAACCTATGATATCCTTTACCAAGCCTCCTGAAATCACATATAGGTCTTAAAGACATAATGCCCTATCGTTATGAAGTATGCCAGGTTATTCTCCATTCCCTTCACTTTAAAATACAAGTCATATAAATACTTCTCTTTCCCCAGTGAATTAAGCTAACCTGATTTACTGCTTTCTGGTGAAGGAGAACATTTAGCAAGTATATGAAAAGTCTGTTTTGAGATCATATTATTTCTACAGTACACATATTATATCCATGCAATAAGCAGAAAACATTTATATTGCAGCCTCTGCTTCTTTGCTTCAGATGAGTTCTTACTTTTTGTGTCCAATCCCCCTCTGTAGCCGGTCCAGCCTTTCAAAGTAATTGTGTCACCCAAGAGATGCAAAAATCTTTGAAAGCTTTCACTTCCAGTTTCTACACACGGAAAGGAGAACAGTTACAGTAGAAAAGCACGTGCAGAACACCTACAAAGACTGATCAAAATACTGGAACAAGTCCTGTATGCAGGACATAAGGACCAGAGTTAATTTCTCCTAGTGTCATCCAAGCCTTCTACCCTGACAGAAACAGCCTCTCAGTCTTGCAGAATTATAGGAAAAGGATCATCATGTGACACTACAGAATCATCTCTTCAGCTAACTCCTTAACACTATTTAAGCACATGGAAGAATGTAATAATGATGTGAAACTATAAGAATGAGAACTAGAAACAATGGGACCTTTTGCAGGTAACATGAGTCGTCTCCTTCACTTCAATTGCTTCTTTTTTCAAACCCTACTTTGTATGGTCTATTTCTAGAGAGAGAATTTCAGCCTAGTCCAAGCTGTAATAGTAGGGTTCTTATGGCAACTTCTTGTAGAAACAGAAGAGTCTATGCTACATTTTTCCCACCCAACAAAAGCATGAAAACCTAACAAAATTATTGTTAAAATAATCATTATCTGTCATCTGGGCACTATCCTATGGTTTTCAATTGCATGAATAGAACAATTAAGGAAAAGGGGAAAGACTCACCATTGCTGAACATTTCATCATCTGTAAGCTGCCCATCCTTAGCGTAAAGGACTCCAAATTTAAAATTCACAGATCCCTAAAAAATTAAACCAAAGATTATTAGCTAAAATCAATCAATCTAAAGGCCTAAAATAAATGTCCACAAATCTAAGGTTTTTTAAAAATATGTAGTTTTGTGTATATCTTGCACGTGTGAGTACTCACCTCATATCAGCTCCGTTACATGAACAAATAGTAGACATCTCATAATTTACCTTTGACTAATGACTATGAATTACATGACATACTTTTCATAATGGTGCTTAAAGTGATTTCCAATTTCATGTTGAAAACGAATACTACATTTTTTACTGCAATAAGCATCAACTTGAAATTTGTCACAAATACGTTAGGACAAATATTTCAAATACAAAGTTTGATTCATTGAATAGATCTATGAACTAAGAGTGTAAGCTTACATTTACCTCTTGCTCTTCAAGAACCAATAAATCCTGTAAATAAAACACTATGTTTAGCACTCTCATATTAAAGACAAAAAAAAAAAACCCACAAATCAAATAATTACATTATTGCATATTTGTTTTGTTTTGAAATGGCCAGTTCAACTGATAAAGGAAATTTAGTTGTTAACACCAAAACCCCTTCTCTCATTTATCCTGCTACTGTAATAAAGCAGAAAAAAATATTCACAATGTTTTATTTTCCAGAAAATAATAAAAGCAACCAAACATGGGAAGTCACAATCTACCTTTTGTATATCAGGATGAAAAATTTCCCTTGGTCCCTTCTCAAATTTCTCAAGACTCATTGCGCTGAAATGCAAATGAAATGCTGTTTAATAGAAGGGAAAGCACACATTTTCAACATTAAAGTATTATTAGTTGCAGTTATGTCTCCTATTGAAAGGAATTGTTCAAAGAGTCTGTCTAATATGGAATGTTTTGTGGAACTGTTATTTCTTTTTCATAATGCTAATCTGTAAGATTTCCTAAACTTCTTTTGGATTTTAAGAACAGAAATTACTAAGACCTTGAATGGAAGTCAGGATTATGTTTACTGCATTTAACACACAGATTCAAAATCCATTATCCTTCACTTTGGCTTTATATATATCTATTAGAAGCATTACATATTACTCAATAACCTACTATGGTTTGTAAGCTTTTCTTCTGTCTCTTCTAAAACAATACAGAATCACAGAATGGATTGGGTTGGCAGGAGCCTTAGAGATCATCTACTTCCAACCCTCCTGCCACCGGCAGAAACACCATCCACTAGCAAATGTTTCTCAAATTCCCATTCAACCAGGCCTTGAACATTTCCAGGCATGTGGATAAGAAGAAAGTAAAAATTAAAAAAACCTGTCAGTTTAGCATAAAATTCAAGTAATAAAGATACAAAAACAGAACAGAAAAACAGAAGAAAAGGTATTTAAATGAGAAACATGATCAACTGCCTCAATAAACAGAAATATTCAATATGCTCCTGCATTTACTATGGCTTTGTCCATTTATTTCAGTACAGAACGCAATCTGTCTAGAATGCAGCAAACTAACATGGATGTCAAATTTGGTGCACCTTTCCATTTTTATTTAAGCTGAATCACAATGTAGATTTGCTCCATTTCCTTTTCAAAGTGATTACAATGTTCCCATTAATTCACAACAAATGGGCTTATTAATATACTGAGAACTCTTTGGAACAGTTCCTACCAAGATTCACACTTGGTGGGAACAGGGTAAGGTGCCAAAGGAGTATTAGTCAGCTCCGAGGGAAGGCTCAAGGAGCCTTCTTAGGGGCAAAAGAGTACTCAGATTTATTTCATGCCTCAGTGGGCAAAAGGAGGTGACATTCATCCAACTGATCCCAAGCAGCAAACACCCCAGAGAAAGTAAGGAACAGGGGTCTAAAACAAACTTCCATTTTCCTTCAAAATCTGGAGGATGGAACACCTACGTGAAGGCGTTCCAATAAATGAATAACGACGTAGCTAACAGAAGCCAAAATGTCTTGCGTCTGGGATGTCTGAATAAGACTGCATCTTGGTGAGAGGATGGGAAAGGCTGTGTTACTAAGTGATATTAGGAAGTGATGTTTCAGCAACTGGTGGACAGACATGGAAAAATCAGGTGTTTATACAGGTAAAGAACACAGAGCTAACAACTAGGGACAGTGTTCACTCCAGACATTTCAATATATTGGTAGAAGCTCAGTGAAGGGACTCGGTTCATCTTAATCAGGGAGGTAGAGGATGTCTGAAGTGTTCTCAACTCATCATCTTGACATCAAACCAAAGCCACAGGTCAAGAGATAAAAAATTTCTATGAGTCCTAATGTTCTGCCTAGCCTCTCTGGCAAACTCAGTGGACTGGGGCCTCTCATAAAACTTGGAAAGTTGTGGAAAAATCCAGATCTGGTGCTACTGACTTCACAATATATGCTCTACTCCCATAATATTTCTCTTACATCAGCATTAGCAGTCTTATCCAGTGAACCACCCTCAACTGAGCAAGAGACATTTGCCTGTACCCTATTATGTATCAAAGGTTTTGGAGATCCGATGACTGCCCACTCATCTGACACATACTACCTGTTCAGCAGAATGAATACAATTATTACGAGTTTCAAGAGGAAGTACAATCCTTGCATAAGTCAAAGGCTGAATTTGAAGTTTTCAGAGAGGACCTTGAGAAAACATGCCACATAACTAGATTATAAAAACTGCAGGTGAAATCTGAATAAACACTTTGCAGAAAGGGATTCTGATGTTTCAGCTGATAATATAGTTGAAAGTATTGGGCTGCTCACCAGAAAAGTGGCAGAACAGAGTATAAGCATGCTCATACCGACTGACTGGGGGAAAGAATCTTCTTGCCTCACTGACAGGGTGTATAATGCACACACAGTGTGGGTTTGCAAGGAAACAATCACTTGCAGATATAATTCTTGTTTTCTCCCTTGTTTGCTTCCTCTTGTCAATTCCACATAATCAGCTCTCTAGTCAAAATCTTTACTCCTGCTCCTGGCCTGTCTTATTTAAGTAAGTAGTTCTTCTCAACCACTGAAGTGTCGAGAATCAATCTATTGTAAGTTGTCACTTTGTCTACTAAGGACAGGCATTAAAAGTACTTTTTGCTGTCTTCGGCGATGAAGATTTGCAAACCTATTATTCCTGCTTTTTAAAATCTATCATGAAAGTAATGAAACGCAAGTTCTGATTTACAGTAAAAGACAAATATCAGATAATTTACTTGTAAATACATACCTTAATATAGATTTCACTGATAATGTTTTTGTGGGACTGTAAGGGAGACATATTTTCTGAGTACCCTATAAAGTGGAAAAAAAAACAAAAAAAACAAAGCGAGGAGGCATTACAGGTTATACTGATTTTTCTATATATTGAAATATGAATATTGATAAAAAACAATTAAGTAAAATGCAAAGATCAAGACCATACTAGCTTTACTTAGTTGTATTTTCTACTGAAATAAACTGAATGTGAAAAGGCACTGATGATGCAAAATTATTTTTACTCAGTTCTGACTACACTGGCATGTAGGAACTTCAAAAGGAAAGTCACAGTGCAACGCTGTACTGAAAGATATTAAATCAATTGCTTAAGATAAGGGTCATTATGGAGAGGTCCATAGAAAAAAATCCTCAAGATATCAATGAAACCAGTATCACATTTGGCTATGTTCTTAGTATCATACAAAAATATCAGTATATCTGTACTATAAAGTCACTGCATAAATTCATCACAAAACATAAATCAAGAACAACTTAGGCAACATTTCTAAAAATAATGCAGAACTCCATGTAAGAAAAATTAGAAAATATTTACTGTCATAAATTTCTGTCAGAAAGTTTAGTGTAAGCTATCTACTAAGCTAGCTTAGTGCTATCTGCTAGGGTAGAATTATACATTCTCCTACAAAATAAAAACTATATACTAAATACCGAAATTCTGAAGAAAGCAAAAAAGTGTATGATCAATGCATCTAAAACGAACAAGAATATAAATGAACAAAAAAAGGCAAATCAGCAATTAAGTATTTATTTCTTACCGTTTTTCTCCAAAGAATCGAATGGTATTGAGGAACACGCTGATTATTTTGGTCAGAAAGTACAACAGACAGAAAGAAAGGGTTCTTCTCTGAGTCTGTACCTATATAATTTTGATGAACTATTGGGAGAAAAGTAGTATTACCCACTGTCAAGAAAACACACGTACTCATAAAATACACACCACACAGAAAATATACGCTTATTTACATAAATATTTATTTATACAAGATATGCATTAAAAGACAAGAGAGAGGTATAGATTTTAAGACCTAGAGGGGCTTAAAAATCTTCCTGTTCATTAGCAGGATTTCTTCTGCTTACAGAACCACATCCTCTGTCTTTAAGTTAGTATTACACGAAATAAGAACTTGCTTTCAATACAGGACAGAAAACACATTCATATTAAGTTAATACCATCCTTTTTCAATATATAAATAACAGGAATTCAAAGATGCTGGGTTTTTTTTTGTTTGTTTGTTTGTTTTGTTTGTTTGTTTTTTGGTTTGTTTTTGCATTGAACAAAAATTCAGGCAATTCACAAAAACACTAATACCTTTTCCTAAAAAGTATTTGAAATACCATCTTGTATAATACTCTGGATTTTCCAAATGCACATCTGTTCTGTGCCATGTACCTGGAGTGTAGCCTGTATTCTGAAAAAGAATTGGGAGACAGTTCAGTCAAACGCTGCATTAAAAAAATTAAGAACGTAACAGTTGAAAAAGTCACCAAGCACGGTCAATTCACTGGAAGAATTCTAGTTGTACACCTTTTTTCTTTTTTTCCCAAAGCCAAGAATTATTCCGAAGTGAGTTGTTGTATAGTTGAAATTAAAGCATTTTTCTTCTGTTTTTTAAATAACTGCAGTCTTCTCCCTTCATATCACTGTTACAGGTAATACCTTAGCATCCGACTGAAAAGCAGATCTTTTAATATTTAATTTGAAGACCTATGTTTTTAAAATTTAAGAGTAAATGAATAAATAAACAGATTTCCGCCCTCACAAGTTTCATCTTCTTCTTTCTTCCCAAAATATTTCTCAAGGACTCCTAACTGGAGCAGATAATGCTGTGGAAATTCTTCAGTATTGTTTCTGGATTAACTAGTTAAAGTAAATTTCCAAGCATGCCTCACTCCTTTCCCAATAAGAGCATTCACAAGGAATAGGCCATTCTCTATGTCTATTTATCATGTGGCATTCACCAGTCACTCAGAGAATCTATCTATAATAAAAGATAAAGAACTTTTAAACTGCATGAAACTGAACTGAAAAGTCAACTACAGAACACAACCCAAGAGGGATTCAACACAGAATAGCTACTTTAATGCTGCACCCAGTGCTGATGCAAACTAATAACTTATGATTCGTATCAGTTCAACATAAGTTTACCAAGACCTTACATACTCTTCAAGACTATGAAGTTTTCTTTCTTCAAATATTACAGTGCTATCTACAGTCAAAAATGATTTTCAAAGGAAGATAGCCTCCCCTCCTGCCCACCCAAATTATTTAAGGAGAAATCTAAGTGTTCTTGGAGAACTTAAGGTGAATGACTCTTTCAGACTCCACTCAGCTTCATCTCATATTTAAAAATAAACATAACTGCCTAAACACATCTAGGAGAAAAAAAAAAAATGCTATACCTTCATCACACCAAGGAAAAACTTACAAAAAAACCCCAACAAAACAAGCACAAAGGGGACACTGATGTAGCATGGTGAATTAGAGACTGCAGAGGATAAAATGGGTATTTTTTCTTCTAATTTCATAAGCTGAGCAAAGTATTAAAAAAAAAAGGAAATATCATCTCTTTTCTTAAAAATTAAATTGTTGAGATTGTGTACTCCTGAACAAATAATTAAGCTAGTCTTGGGGATAACATACACCATTTCCCTCCTCTTGGATTCTTACATTTTCATATTATTTAGCATCCTTCAAGACCACTCTCCTAGTAATTGACTGTAAATACATCTTTCACTTGAGAAACTGAATTATTTTTTCAGCTTTACATATGTTTAACCACTTACCTCATCAGTGGAGCCATTTTCCACACGGAATCGTCCAGCTCTTTGAATAGCTCCATCAGCATCACTAGATATAAGCTATGAGAAAGTTTAAGATAGAGGTTCTAGTTCCAAAAATACCCATATGATCAGCAACCGAATCATACTTGGTTTCTCCTTCTTCCAGGTCTTATCAAAACTCATAGTGGAATCAGCACAGCTGCTGCCCATTTGACTACAGATTTGCAATGATCCATATATAACTCTAAGGATACACGAATGGGAGAGTTATACACTCATGTAGCAGATCCTAACCTAGTTCTTTTAATTTTGTATCTCTTGCCCTCCGAGGCAAGTACACATAAAATCAGACACATGCATACTTATGTTAACACATAGGCAAGCACACAGTTTTTAACTCAAAAAATTACAAATGCCTCATCAAATATAACCACAATACTTTGCAGTTTTCAACTCATAGGAGGAAACAGATCATTTTCCATCTTTCTGAATATTTTTTTTTGGGGGGGAGGGGATGTAAACAGGATATTTACATAATATTTTGTGTCCCATTAAAATTAAAGTTTCCTAAGTAAGGTTGTAAAAAGATTTCATAGCACACATCTAATACAGCTGTTCTGAAGTCTCTTTTTACTACCTTTTAATTTTCTAGTCCAGCTTAGAATAAACAATTTCCAAACTAGATGCAATTTTTTACCTGGAAATGAAAAGGATTTGAATTCCGCATTAAAAGCTGTTTAATTAAAGGATGGGCAAACAAACTTACAAGCTCCACGGATCCATAGTGCTTCCTGCTAAACTCTCCACGTCTGCAACCAAGATCTTCAGAGACTGAGCTGGAACAGAAATGCTTCATCAGTATACACATTCAACAAGCCCAGATCTCATGCAACTCTACACACTGCCATTAACAAAAGCTATCCCTGCTGAATAACGTTTCCAATGCATAAGCTCATTATTGCAGGGAAAACTCCTTACAATGCGCACAGTGTAGCAGCCAGTGCAGTCTGACTTTCACACTACTGCCAAAAGAACAGAAGCGTCCGTGTCTCGACTGTAAGCAAAATCTACTATTAAATTAAATATCTACGTGACCATGATGTGACCAATTTGGAATTCCAAAGTGGCTTATAAGTGCATTTGACGAGTACACTTAATCTAAGGGAAGAAAAACTTAGCACTTTAAACAGGACAACTGCATTATGTTCAATAAGCTCTACTCAGCATGCTGCTACATTTTTTTCCAGAAATTCTTTTTTTAGACTATATACGGCAATTAAGCAATTATTTTAATTCAAAAGCGTAACAAAGGAACAGCACTGACAGGTTTTCTCCACCTATAATATTTACAAAGATAAAATTGTCATGCAAACAAAAGGAGACGTTGAATTCCACATTCAAAGTCTACATGCACTAGCATTTACCATCTTATAACATTACATCTCATTAAGCAAATCAGCATGTTCTTCACAAGCTCAAAACAGATGGCGAACATCTCCTCTAACTATAGACACTAAGCCTCCCATATTTGTAACAGAAGGCATAGTTGTACATGTTACAAGCGAAATAAATATTTAGATGCAAATACAACAAGAATTTTGACTAATTAGTCAGTACCAAAGCTAGCAACTCAGTCACACCATCATATTCCCAAACTTACAGTTCACTCTACAGTCAGCTTTAATGGAGATTTTTTTTTCCAATTAAAATGACTATATTGCCTCTGAAGGCAATGAAGCCACAGTTCTGACATCCATGGTACACATACATCCCACAGTAGCAGTAATACCAGTCGCCTATAGGAACTAAGGATAATCCACATTACATACGACTTTAAAAAGCTCCAAAACAATCACTCAGTTGGAAACATAACTACACTGAAGTACTAAGGGCTGAACACTAGTCCTGGAATCAAAGTTGACCTCAGATGAATCTCACAACCCAGTGTTATATACCATCAGTATCTGAACATTAGCAAGATATGTGTGATCATTAGTGAAATATGTATTAGCATAGAGACGTACCTTAGCTAAAGCATTATGAGAATGTATTAACCTTTTCTTGTTTAGAAGCATAGTGTCAAGGCCTACGAGTACACAAATGTACTTGATTCCTCCTTGAGCCCTGGCCAAACTTTAGGTGAAATCCAAAGAGAGAATGAAACCAGATGTTTCCAAGTTTGTCAAGTAAACTTGTTTATTCAACAGTTTAAAAGCTGGACTCTCTTGCAGCAAAGCTGGAGTCCTCACCTACGAGTGGGTGCACTGCATAAGACCTCCCAGTTGCTGGAAAAGGCTCTAAATCCTTGCTGCAACTGGGACTCCCCAGCAGTTGGGGATCTGGATAATGGTAAAGTATTAGGGCAATTGGAAATGTGTATTTTTTAATCACTATCCTCACGTAGTAACGGTTAGTTGCATTGCCTTGTTCTGTTTTATTCTTGCTGTATAATTTCGCTTATTACCTCATTGTATTAAAATTAAGTAAATGCACTTCTTTAACTTGGCGTCTGAGACCTTTGTGCTCACCTCATCCACTGGCAAGACATACATAAACACAAATATAACAACTTAAGCTTTCAGCTTTTGGTGACCTGCACAACAAACTTATGTTTGAATGTGAACAGTTAATAATCTTAAGTTTCCTGAGGATCACAATGAAGCACCTTCCAAGAAAATAGTACAATCTCATACTGGGAATATGCACAGTAGAGAAGCAAAAAGTCCACAACAGGAAACAAAAAACAACAACAAAAAAAAGAGCTTGGGTCCTTGCCCTTGCAGAAAAGGAAGCAGACAAAAAGGAGAGAAAGTCTTTGGGCAGCTTGTACCAGTGCTCTATCACCCATACAGAAAAAAATGCTTCCTGATGTTTAAACAAAAGCAGCTCTTATGCTCCAAGGGGTAAAATGCATCTTGTCTTCTCATGAGAAGTCTGTTAGCCCGTTTCTCCAGCTTGTCGAGGTCTCTTTGGATGGCAGCACAACCCTGTGGTTTATCTGCCACTCCACTCAGTTTTTGTTTGTTGGTTGGTTTTTTTTGTGTGTCACCTGCAAACTTGTTGAAGGTGCATTTTGCCCATACATCCAAATCATTAAGGAAGATGTCAAACACAGCTGAATCCAGTACTGACTCCTGCTCTGTGACTAGTACTCAACTAGTCACCTGTCTCCAACTAGACTTTGCACCACCGACCACAACGCTCTGGGCCCGGCCATTCATCCAGTTTTGGTAAACATTACGCGCCTACCCAGCTCACACATCAAGACAGATGAATCAATCTTAATGGAAATCAAAAACACCACCTTTTCTTAGGTCATAAAACATGAACATACATAAATAAGTTCTAGTTACAGTGATCATGTAGAGTGAGGACTTCACATGCAATACTTCTTTTTTTTCCCTAGACTTACTACTGTTGCTACTGAACCTATGAATTAAACTTCTCCTGTAATAGCCTCACACTACTGCACAGAAGTTGCAGCAAACAGCAGCACTTATGCCCCATCAGTCTACAAAACAGAGAAGATGGCCCAGAGTACTGCAAATCCTGAATGTATCTACCTGTGCATGACACACCACCTACTATAGTTAACTTCTACTTCTTGTTGTTTTGTAGCAATAATTTACATATTTGAACTGTAAAAACTGTTTTAGATGATCTCATTTTACTCTCATTTTACACATGCAATCTACAAAGTGTGTGCTTTACACTGTTTCACACATGCATAGTCTTTGCATCATCTGAAGGGAAGAGTATGAAACAAATTTTACTTCAGTATGATTTGCAGTAAAGAAAAAAATTGAAACTATTACTCCTGAGTTTTCATCTTTTCTTACAGAAGGTAATATAAAAGAAGAGTATTTCAAGATCAGCATTTATACAGACAAAATGAGGGACATCTGATTTTTTTTTTTTTCCCTTCCAGGTAGAACAAGGAGTTCTCAAGTTTAATTTCATACAGGATTAAGCCTCTTCTCACATCTTGGGGAGAATTTGGAAAGTACGGATCAGAAATTGTGCTCCATGCATTAGATTTTAAGTTTCTCCATTCTGCAATTCATGTGAAACTTGTCATATGCTTCATGAAGGAAACTGAAAGCCTCAATTGCAATATACTTTAAGACACTAAGGATTTCACATGATATTTTGACTTTTACAGAAAAGTTGGGTAATGTGGTAGTGCTAGGATTTTCTCTGTGTACTACTTTTGTTCTATACAATTCATTTTTGTGGCTAGGTGTGCTTGGAAATCACTGTAAAAGCAATTTTAGTCAACAAGCATTTGCCGCTGTCAGTACTGGTGGTAGAGGAGCAGACTTTGCTGTTATTGACCTTTGAAATTCTAAGTTCAGTCTTTGACTAAGTGAAGAAATACACAGAATCATAGAATGGTTTGGGTTACAACAGACCTTTAAGATCACCTAATTCCTACACCTCCTACAGAGGTGATGGCAGGGATACCTCCCGCTAGACTAAGTTGCTCAGAGCTCCATCCAGCCTGGCATTGAAAGCTTCCAGGGTGTGGGCACCTACAACCTCTCTGGGCAACTTGTTCCAGTGTCTCATCACCCTCACAATAAAGAATTTCTAACTAATATCTCATCTAAATCTACCCTCTGCCAGCTTAGAATCATCTCCCCTCGTCCCATCACCAAGTAAAACAAGAAAAACAGTAGGAATCACTAACACAATAAATCTCGTCAAGTTTTGGGGAAGCCTAGCAGTGAGGACACTGTTTTATGGGGCTGACCTGACTCCAGACACAACACAAATTCTGAAGTCACCACAAAGGGAACCACTGGTCTACTGCGGTTTGAATGACATCATCCACACCTGGGTAATTTTCAGAGAGTTTCATTAATTGTGATAGGTCCAAAAAGCAGAAGAAAAAGTAAGCTGAAGTTTATAAAATTGAACACCTTCCTGCCTTAGTAAAAGCTAACCTCAAAGTGGATGAAACTAGAGAAAAGAGTCATCGTATGAATTATCTGAAGAATAAAACTGGAGAATTATGAAGGCGTTTTACAGCTATCTGCATACCCACAAACTAAATCCTATACTTCAGCAGACTGAAAGTTGAACTCCCCTCACAGCATATTAACACTGCAAAGATAATATGGTCAGATGCTAACTAAAAGCTTCAGAAATAAAATACAAAATGTTATTCAAAAATAAACATTGTACGACAAGAAAATTGTTACAGGTATACAACAGAGGAGCACACTAAGGTAACAAAAGCATACGTTATCAAAGCAAAGGAGGGCATGACTTCAAAACAATTAATTTAGAAATGCAAAAAATGTAAAATAGATATTAACATACATGCCTGCTAGCCCATACAAAGAGCCTGGGAAGTAACAGTCTGAGCATGGTTATTGGAATTTTTTTTATTTCTTTTGCATTTCCACAGTAACAAAAAGTTGATTATGTTATTAAGGGTACTATCCGAATGCCTTTTGAACACCAGCAGACGTGGAACATTAATGACCTCACTAGGAAGCCTGTTACAGTGCCTGATCACTCTCACAGTAAAGAGATTTATTCTAGTATCCAGTCTAAACCTCAAATGGCACAGTTTTGTGCCCCTGGTATGGTTACCAGGAAGAAGAGATCGTCACCTCGCTCTCCACTTCCACTCCTTAGGATGCTTTAAAGAGCAATGAAGTCACTTCTTAGCCTTCTTTTCTCCAGACTAGACAACCTGAGTGTTCTCTGTCTGTCCTCACAGCACACAACTTCCAGCCCTTTCATCAGCTTTGTTGCCCTTCTCTGGATGCATTCAAGTATCTTAATAGTCTTTTTTCTATGCTGTGGAGCCCAGAACTGAACTCCATGTTCAAGGTGAAGCCACACCAATGTTAAAATACAGTGGGAGAATCACCCCTTTTCACCAGCTGTCTCTGCTGTATTTAATACATCTTAAAACGCAGTTTGCTCTTTTGGCTCCCAGTATACATCACTGATTCAGGTTGTGCCCACTGACAATCAGCAACCCCAGATCTCTATTGCAGAGCTGCTCTCTAGTCACCCATTTCCCAGTCTGTGACTGGCATTACTTCATCCAGCATTTATCTTTGTTGAATATCATGCCATTGCTGAGTGCCAGAGCTCCAACCTACCTAGAACCCAAGAAGGCCTCCCATACCTCTAGGGAGTCAACAGCACCTTTCAGTTTAATATCATCACTAACTAAGGATGCATTCAACTCCTGTTTGCTCAATATACTTATTTTAAGGGCAGCAAATAAATTCTATAACAGCCTGAGGAAACAAAAGATGTACTTTTTTTCAAACAGCTTTCAGACAGGATCAAAAAGAACTCCTCATGCTCACCACCACATACATTGTTGTGCAAGTCAGTAACAGTTATCCATCAGTGCTTTTGTAATAATAGTCTTGTCCTTCTGCATCCTGATTCAAAATGGCTAAAACACACTTAAAAAGTGTGTATAACTATCAGACACTATCCTTTTCACATCAGAATTATACTTAAAAGGTAGTCTTTGGTACTTATCAACCCAGCTGCATCCTACCATGTGATTTACTTCATATTAAGCAGTTAGAAGCAGAATCTTGCACTAACATAAATGCTAAATAGACAACCTTGACAAAGCTAAGCACCTTAATTTATGAAGAGACAAGATATAGATTATCATTCTATTTGCATAACTGCATATATTCCACAGTGAATTCCAGTATGCACACTTCTTAAGCTTTCCACTCTTGGTTACCAGAGATTTTTCTCATCAACTCTCTGACTTATAACATCATCTCATTTAAAAATTATGCTGTAGTTACTATTAGTTTTTCTTACTAATTTTCTTCAGTAGATTACATCCTTCCTCTGTGTTGACCTAACCTATGCTAGAAAAATACTGTTGTTCCAGTTATGCCAGTTTCAAATATAGCTATTGTTGTATTAGGGCAAATTGCCAGCATTGAAATATATGCTAGCTTCCCTGTGGCTCAGACTTATTTGCCTTAATAAGTTAGTTTACTTATATCGCCACGTATTTTAATTTAGATGAGATGAGAAACAAGAAATCAAACAAGACAGTTTAAACACATTTGTGCAATACATAGAGCACACTCTATTTCCCTCTCTCACTTGTTTATGAACAAGGGTTTTGTATCCTAACAGATGAGGAAGAGGAAGGAGGACAAGCTTTCCCCCCATTTCATCAGAAACTCCTACAAACTTTAACAGTCCTGAGAGCCAAATGGCAAAGCAAGTTCTTATACATTCTGTAACCTACACTTAAAAGACATGTATTTTTACCACTCAAGTGTCAAGTGTCTTGTGTCTTAGGACTTTGACACCTGAAAGCACTTTACTTGGAGGAGGTTTGGGGGGGAGAGGGAAGATGCGACAGAAAAAGGTGAGCTTGCACGTTGCAACTGTTTGATAACAAAGTCACAGCTTGCACACCCTCTTTGACTCTCCTGTCTCCTTACTTACACGTCTTTACCTGTCAACCCTTCGACATACCGTATTGGTTAATCTATTTTCATTGAAGAGGCGGGCACAGACATAAGCACGGTAAATAATCGAGTAATCGCAGGTATCCTACCGGTACCTCTTCGCACGAGCACGGCGCCGAACAGGCTGCGAGCCCTGGCCCGCGGGCGTCCCGTCCGGCTCCGCTCACGCCACCGGCAGCAGCCCCAGAGAAGTGGCCGAGTCTCGCGGCCCGCAGCGCTCCGCTGAGCGCCGGCCGGGAGCCTGCAGCACTACCCCTCGAAAGCCCGTCAGCCCCATCCCCGGGCCTCCCGCACAGCACGACACAACACCGCCTATCCGTCATCGGCAGCGCGGGCCCTCGCAACACCGCGCCCCGCCCGAGCCGCCTCGTTGGCTCCAGTACCGCTGAGTAAGGCCGAGGAACCGGGTGGACACCGCCTCTGCGTTGCTCAGCTCCATGCGGGCGGCGAGGCCGGGACCTCACCGCTCCAGCGTCGCGTCTCGCTCGAGAGAGACGACGAGATCTCCCCTCACACATCCCGCTGCCCGTACGCACAGGCGCCTCACGCGCGCGCGTCCGCTATGCTGCGTGAGCCGGTCGGACTCCGCGCTGCTGTCGCGCCGCCGCGAAGACCGCCGGGAGCTGTAGTCCCGGGGGCGGGCGAGCGGCCCGCCCTTCGCAGCGAGAGGCGCGGTGCGAGAAACGCGGGCCCTGCTGTCGGCCAAGCAGTGGCAGTCTGGCAGCTGCCGTCTCAGGTCCGCACAGGAGCAGCTTTATCTATTCACCCAGCCTCTCGCATAAAAATGCCTGCTGTTACTAGAGAAGCGTATCGCCGTCCCCAAGTAATACTCAACGTCTGAAAAGTCAGAGGAAGAATCGTAAGCTGCAGACATCCAATGACTGCGTCTAAGTGTAGAATATGATGCTCAATGAACAAAATTTAAATATAATTGTTTTCGTTTTACTCCAGAGCCAAAAAAGAGTGAGAATTCCATGTGTGGGGCACTTCTGGAGTAATATCTCTTCATGCTCTCTCCTGCACACTGTTTTTTCCTTCATACATGTAGATAATCGTAGCATGTCGTTGTTCTTGATAATGATATCAAATTTAAAATAGTAACATTTACCAACTTAGAAAATAATCTCACCTCATACTATTCTGATTTTACTAACTATTAAATGTTTGGACAGGAGAGTCAAAACTCAGACTAATCCTCAAAGCTGGCAAGAATCTGTACTTTAGTGGCTAAACTTTCTTCTTAAAAATAAAACTTAGGTCTGCAAGCAAGACATTACAGGAAGATAAATGGCTAAGTACTGCAAACAGTGCTTTGCACTTGTTAACAGAAGTTGTTTACTAAAGTATCGCTAAATGTTGCTTTTGTTATTGAAGGATTATCTCCTGTATATGGGAAAGATCTTCCAGTTTTAGAAGTCAATAGAAGAAATTGTTATTAGCCTTACAAAAGAATACCTTAATTTTTTTGTAGACTATGTGTACGGAGTTAGTTACATCATAACTTAAATTTCATAACACAAATCCACCCAGTAACCACAAACAGGTTTATTGCAAACCAATATTTATATATTCTACATGCCAACTGAAATTAATTTTCACCTAATAACACTTGAAACTCGAGGCTGACTGCTGGTATATCAAAGCACCCTAATGAACAAGAATATACACTGCCAGTAAAACAGCTTCAAGGTAGCTTCTATACTAGAGAAACAAAACTCTTTACTGAAAAAAATAACAACAATCAACCCTACTCAACATTATGAACTAAAACACAACTTCCCTTCTTCTCCATTGCTTTGCAAGTTTGCCATAAACAAGACTTCACTTCTTTTGCTCCTTTAGAAGAATGTACTTCTATGGAAATAATGACACACAATATTACTTAAATTATTTCACTTTCACTGCAATGAAGTTGTCATTTACCCTATTCCTCTTCCCTTCTGCGCAACAGATATAAAATAGTTAAAATGAATACATGCATTCACTCAAATATTTGCTCTGTGGTACCTCCCTGTCATCCTAAAATGAAAATATCAACATTTAAAACACAATCACCTCTGTTTTAAACAGAAAAGAAAGAAACCCTGCCTCTGCACAGACTCTAGAAATTACAATACAATGGAAGATTCTCACTTTAACTCTTCAAACTAGTTTTTCTTTGTTAATCAATACTTTTCTAAGTAGTCTCCTGAAAGCCTGAGTCTGTCTGATACCATGAAATTCAACAGCACTTAAAAATTCCAGCTAGGATAGAATCCAAACACGGATGCTCTGAATGAAAAAGATCAGCACATCAGATTCCTGTATTATGTCATCACTTCAATGATTCTTTGACTCAAAGTGTAATAAATCTTAAACATCAAAAAAACCTCATTACTTTCTGTTTAATTTCCATAGTTTCCTTAATCTAATTTTGCCTTTATAATAGCATTCCATTTTGTATGATTTATATAAAGACCAGTGAAGGGCTTAATTCACCAGATTCGTGATATCTGTAGTGTCAGCAATTTCAAATTGTGCTATACTTCTCTTAAAATAAAGACTCCTCATTATTTTTGTTAAGGCCACGTGAAACAAGTCTTACTTCCTAACAAAATTATGACTAGCAGAAATTCTCAGCATTTTGCAGACAGGGAATATACTTTGGAAGTTATCACAGACTCTTAGAAATGAATACAGCTGGTCCATCTGACAAGTGATGATATTAGCAAGATTTCAGAACAACTCTATCCATATACTTTGTCTCCCTGACTTTCCCAAAAGAGCATAACCACGCTTGCAGTGACACTTTTAAGCATGGATATTCCCTTTAGAGCCACATCATTTATGAATTCTCTACTGATAATATATATGACATCATCTTCTGAACTATGCAGAAGCATAATTGTGTAATATCACAGAATCATAGATGGGGGAAGGGACCTTGAAAGATCATCTAGTCCAACCCCCTGCTACAGCAGTTTCCCTAAAACAGGTTGCACAGGAAACCATTCAGGCAGGTTTTGAATATTGTATTGAAGAATACTCCACAAGCTGCCTGGACAGCCTGTTCCACTGTTCTGTCACCCTCACAGTAAAGCAGCTCTTACTCATGTTTGTATAGAACTTCCTGTGTTTCAGTTTTTGCCCGCTGCCCCTTGTCCTGTTTCTTCACACCCCTGAAAAGAGCCTGGTCCCATTCATTTGACTCCCGCACTTTCAATATTTATAAATGTCGATGAGATCATCTCTCAGTCTTCTCTAGGCTGACCAGAGCCAGGTATCTCAGCCTTTCCTCATATGGGAGATGCTCCAGGCCCTTAACAAATAAATGCTAAAATAAAATCTCTACTTAGAAGTAAGGAAAGAGAAGTACTATAATAACATCTTCTGAAGTGTAGCCATCACTTTTAACACCAAACAGAAAGGCACATTCTCTGTAGGTGACAGAGAATTTAGTATTCTAGACCAGAAAGCTCTTTAAAAAAAAAAAAAAAAAAGTGCTTTTGCAATTGCACAGCTGATGGGATGAAGATCTAAACAAAACCCAGTAAAATAAATCCTAATCCATGATGCTTGTTTTTTAAATAAATAATTAAATTTCAACATGGAGGTAAGCTTTGATTCATTTTTTAAAGAAGGCTAATAAACAAAGTGTGTAGCTTATGGAAGGGAAAAAAAAAGACCACTAAACCGTATTTTCTTCTGGGAAAAAAAAAGAACACATTATCTTACATAAGTAGAACAAGAGTAATTATCTTCTCAAATGCATTGGAAAATTCACATAATAAACTCCATTTTTAGGATAACAGTAATTTTAAGAAAACAATGTAATATATTCATTTTAAAAACATCCTAAATTTTCCAAATGGAAAAAGTCATCTATGCATTTCAGACAATACTTTTGCAATATGTAAAGCAAGATAAAAAGACTCTTTTCCTGCAGGCAAGCCTTTCTAATGCCTCTGAGAATATGTGCACAACTGAATATATTTTGTATATATATTTATATATATTATATATATGTATATGTATTTTTATATATTATATATATGTATATATATATACATACACATACATACATACATACATACATATATATATGTATTCACGTTATCAGTAGGAAGCACAGCCTTATCGAAGCCTGGCCGGTTCACCCACAGACCTCATTCGGGTTAGATCTTCTCTTGGCTGGTTTACTTTAAACCCACACCCGAAGCCATTTGTTCTGTTGTCTCACGCTTCGGGGTCACACCAAGTCGGGCAGGCCGCAGCCGATTAGCGGCGAGCACGCGCAGCTCGTCTGCCCCAGACGGGCGAGAACTGCCGTCACCGCCTGCCTGGCCCTCAGGCGGCTCCACCACGGGGCCGCCCGGCCGCGCCGCGCCCGCGCCCACAGCCCGCGCCACCGGAACGGCAGCCGCCGACACGTAGTTACCAGAGGACTCTGAGAGGCGCCGGGCACCAGCAGCAACTGGCGGCGAAGTTGCCCGGCGCACCCGACAACGGCATCGGGACAAACTTGCGCCGCGGCGCCCCGGCGCTCCCTGCTCGGGCGGGCCGGGCGAGCGCGCGGCCACGGCGACCAGCGGCGGAGACCAGCGGCGGCGTGGCGCTCGGCAGCCCGGGGCCTTTCCGCCGCGCACCATGGCGCAGGCTGCCCAGCCCAGGTCCTAGAGCCCGCGAGTCTCTCGCGCCGGCCGCAGAGGAAGCGCTGACGTTGTACGTATGGAACCCCGCGAACACCCACGGACCCGGGCGGCCTTTGCTTTATTCGGGTTTGGGCTCTGGCCCCACCTCTCAGACTCCACCGAGGGAATTCCTTCCTCCTCCCCCCCCAGTCTGCTTCTGTGCTTCCGTACCCTGGTGAGAGATCTAAGGCGTGAGGAGATGCATTGCAGCCCGACCGGATAGCCCTCTTGTAGGCAGTGTTTGCTTCATGAATACTGAAATCCTGACGGGCAACTTTTGAGAAACATTAAGGAAGATAAAAGATGGGGCAAAGCAAGGAAGACACTAGGGGAAAGCAATGGTAGTGCAATGGAGACAAATCTATACCAAGCCAGTGGGATACCATAAAGTAATGAGCTCTGGGGAAAGCAGGGCATGCCACACTACATAACGAATGTACATTTGAGTTTATGTTTTGATCTTTCCTATCTGAGCAACTAGCAGGCAGCAAAGTTGAGTTCCAAGGCATTCTAGGAAATTCAGCTTTCCTGCTGTTTTCAAGGAGAGACAGAAAACTGTTCTTGCGGTCCTTGTATCGCCTGGGAGCAACATGGTTCTCCAGTGCCACTGCATTTAACAGGCAACGTGATACTGAAGGGACTGTGCAGCATGCACAGGGTAGCATCTCTTTTACACTACCCTAACCCTACATTACAATTATGATTAGCATTACATTAGCACTGAGGTTAGAGCTACCTTCAGGATTGCAATTACTGCCAGTGTTATTTTTACAGTGACTTTTCTGGATAATTTTCAGGGGATTTTTTAGGGTAAGGCTTATTAGAATTACTGTTAGGGTCATTAGGGCTGTGATTAATGTTATTTTTAGGGTTAAGATTACAGTTATGCTAATAATTGTTTTTTGAATTATGATTACGGTTAAGGTTACTTTTACTGCAAACTTTTAGTATGATTTTCATTGTTACACTTGGAGTTAAATATTATTTTAGTGTCAGGGTAAAGGTTAGGATTAGAGTTACACTGGGTGTTAATACAGTAATCTTTACAGCTCCTATGGTCTGGGCCAAGTGTTGGATCTGAGAGACAGGATGTCTCAGGAACAGAGGCAAGCAAACTATGCTCTTAGAACAGCACAGAGGTTTACAAGTTCTATTCAGTATACTCTCACACACACAAAAGTAATCCATTTTAGATAATCCCAGTAAGCAGCAAGCAGGAACTCCTTAAGCAACTGCACTACAACTTACCCTTGAGAGACAGCAAACCACCGAAAAGGAGAGAAGGAACATACCAGCAGTGGATGCAATAGGCAGGGCTAGCAAGGCATCCCCTGCTTCAAAGTGCACGTCTCCTACTTTGATTCTCCCTAGGGTCTGCAGGGTTTGTTCCACTTGCACTCTGTAGCTGTGTGGCCAGTGCATGAAACAGAAGCAACAATGAGATACCCTCATCTCCACTGCTAACCCTTAAATGAGGGATCCACCTCTTCTGGTCCCTCAGTCCATTGCATTGCATACACCTAAGCTCACCTGGGCTGGCCCTGCCTTCCCACCAGGTGCTTAATCACTGTTTCAGACTGTGACTTAACACTTCCACTACATGGAAACAGAAAGAAGATGTAAAGACAGAATATGCTTTTTAAAAATTTTTATTTATTTATTTTGTAATTCTTTTACCAAAGTCACCTATCTTTAAACTTAAAATGTTTAAATCCTTCAGAAGATTGCTCACAAATCACATCACAAATGGAGACAACAAAAGAAAAACATAGTTCTGCTGCTACTCACATTTCTTAACTTTGACTTAGGCTTCCAGAAGAAATTATATCTGAAGTTCACCCAAAGAAGATTTCTGAATTTCATTAAGAAAATAATCCTTATGATACACAATGTTCATATACTAGGAAAAAAAAAAAGAAAGCCATATCTACTGATAGAAAAGTTCAGCTGCAAATCAAACTACAAGACCACTGGCATGCACATCTTACATCACTTAATTTGCATTAAACTAGTACATGTAGTCATCTGATGTCACCCTACCTTTCCGCTTGTCACGTGATCTTACCAAAATGCCTTATTTATTGATGAATTTTAATACAAGGTATAAAGTGCTATCATTGATATTCCAGTAAGCTGAATGTTTAAATATATAAAGAGGAAAGAATGTGTGGTTCAAATAAAAGGCACTCGGATGAATTTTGATACTGCTCAAACAGGCACAAGGTAAGTGGATGCAAGTTTTCTGAGGAAAAACATATCCCAACTTGGATGAATTAGAAATTGATTTAGAAAGAACACTTCTTACATATAATGCACAAGACCAAATAAAATGCAGATTTTAGTGATTTACAGCATTCAACAACTATCTCAAGAGGTATTAACTGCTAAGCGGCTAAAATACAGTGATGTGGCAACAGATCCATCGGCAAAGCTCAACATCCAGTAACTCCTCCCTTGCAATGCATCTTTGCCAACAACCCTTCCTTTCAAAAGTCGAGGGCTCCGCCGGCCACGACAGCTCTGCGGGCTGCGGGCAGTGCACTGTCTACCCGTGCCTCCTCTCCAGGGAGAAAGGCCGCGTGCCGCGCACATCGTCCCAGGACAGGGTTACACTGCTTCCCCTGGCACAGCAACAATGCCTTCATTTCATTCTCATTAAATTTGCTCAGTAGTTAGATTTTGGTGCTAGAATATTTGAAAACAATACAAGAGCAAAAAAAAAAAAAAGGTATTACAACATCAATTCCATCGTTTTTTCACAGATGTTCACAAACGCTTTGTTGTAGATTCCCGTGACAAAACCAGACAGAGTCTAGTTTGATAAAGGGATAACTTTATTTAATTAAGCAAGGCGGTAAAGTGAGCAAAACAGCGCTGGGCGCCGAGGGGAGCGTACACTCCACCAGAGTCAGATTTTTGAACACAGGATTGTCTCTGTACTTAAACAGTTCTCATCTTCTGCATATATTCCGGCAATTCTTGCATTGACACAATTCTTATCTCCTGCATACGTTCCAGCGGCCGCACAGCTTGTTGCTGTGGTCGTAGGTGTTTTGCTGGGGGATTCATTTTCCAGCCTCCTGATGGTTGTGGGGGTGAAAGTCTTTTCCATTATTCTTTGGTTATTTTCTAGCAGCTTATGTGCCCTAGCAGCTTATGGGCCTGCAACTTCTTAGTTTCCGTCGTTTACAACATTATTTACATTCCCAGACACCTGAGAAAGCATCATTGAGTTTCGATTTGACTAACAAACTTAACACTTATCTCTCACACACTTAGCACAGGTTTCCTGGGTTTGGATAAGTTTTCCTTGGTTTTCATTGTCTTTTTTTTTTCCCCCCACCCTTCCTCTTCTAACTTTGTGTTTTTCCCGTCAAGAGAGAACGGACCGCCAAGAAGCGCCGCAGGTCTGCGTCAATCCCGTCGGAGAAATACTTTCCGCGGTCTCTGCTGCCACCGTGTGGCCATTCCGCGGAACTGCGGCCGTCTCTGATGCTGCAGGCTGCACAACCATGCGGAAGTGGCTTACGTACGTTCTCGTCGCTCTACGCAGCTAATCCGCCAATCGTTACTATGCTTAGTCCTCCAGGCAAGAGTGCGCATGCGCCCTGAAATGTATAACGAGCACCCGTATATACAAGCCACTGAGATGCGGGCGAACACTGAGTTACTGAACTGCCGACGCAGCGATATTCTCCCTGCTTCCAAGTCAGAATGCCCACTGTCTCTTTCCTCGAGGAGTTCTGCGGCCGAGCCCATCCCGGGAACGAAACGGTTTTGCTCCCAGCGGCCCCTGCGCCCGTCGTGGAACTACACTGGCTCACCATTGCGTACGACCATCGGATGCCTACCAGGAGCAGGGAACACAGCACGCGTAGTGAAGTGCCGGGAGTAGCGCATGCGTAGTCGTGAGACAGGAGAACGTGGGTAGTGCTATAACAGAAGGGCGCATGCGTAGTGCTGTTACAGAGATAATGTTCATGCGTACTGCTGCTCCAGGCATTGCGCATGTGTAGCTCTGTGTAACAGCAAGTGCATGCGTAGTAAACTACTGGTAATGGCGCATGCGTACTACAGGGACAAGACATGCGCATGTGTAGGAGTGCATCGAAACTGGCGCGTGCGTACTGATGAGCCCAGACGAGCGCGTGCATAGCGCTGCGTCCGTGCTCGCACATGCGTAGTGACAACACAAACACATGCGTACAGGTATGCTGGCAACTCCGCATGCGTAGTAAAAGTGAGTCGGTAACGGCGCATACGTAGTAACAGAATAAGCGCATGCATCCTGTGGAGCATAGCAACGCACATGCGTAATCGTGTATCCATAAATGCGCATGCGTAGTGGAATGTCCGGACTAGCGCATGTGTAGTACTGTGCCAAAAACGGTACATGCATTGTGGCGCATTCAGTCTAGCGCATGCGTACTGTTATGCCTTTCGGAAAGTGGCGCATGCGCAGTGCACTGCACAGTCAGGCGCATGCGTAGTACTGTCCCGGCAGTTGAGCATGCGTACAATTCCCGGACAACTGCATGCGTACTTCTGTGCCAACATTAAAGCATGTGTAGTGGAGTATAGCCCGAGGCACATGCGCAACATGAGGCAAGGACAAGAGCAAGCGTAGTGATATGATGAAACTAGCGCATGCGTGCTGCTGTCTCGAAACAGGCTTTCTCAAGACTGGCGCACGTGTAGTGGTGAGCTGAGACTGGTGCACACGTAGTGGGCTATCAAGAAAGACGCGCATGCGTAGTTGTGTGCGGAGATTGGCGCATGCGTAGTGCTGTTACGACACTGGCGCAAGCGTATGAACTTGTCCAGACCTGGGCATGCGTAGTGGTGCATTGAGACTGGAGCATGCGTAGTACTGTGCGCGAACAGGCGCACGCGTATTAACTTGTCAAGATTGACGCATGCGTAGTGCTGGTCCGGAATGAGCGCATGCGTAGTACTGCGCAAAGACGCGCATGCGTAGTGATGTGCCTCAATTGGCGCATGCGTAGTGCTGTTACGACACTGGCGCATGCGCATGAATTTGTCCAGACCTGGGCATGCGTAGTGGTGCAGTGAGACTGGAGCATGCGTAGTGCTGTGCGCGAACAGGCGCACGCGTATTAACTTGTCAAGATTGACGCATGCGTAGTGCTGGTCCGGAACGAGCGCAAGCGTAGTACTGCGCAAAGACGCGCATGCGTAGTGATGTGCCTCAATTGGCGCATGCGTAGTGCTGTTCGAAACTGGCGCATGCGTATGAACTTGTCCAGACCTGGGCATGCGTAGTGGTGCATTGAGACTGGAGCATGCGTAGTGCTGTGCGCGAACAGGCGCACGCGTATTAACTTGTCAAGATTGACGCATGCGTAGTGCTGGTCTGCTGGTCCGGAAAGAGCGCAAGCGTAGTACTGCGAAAAGACGCGCATGCGTAGTGATGTGCCTCAATTGGCGCATGCGTAGTGCTGTTACGACACTGGCGCATGCGCATGAATTTGTCCGGACCTGGGCATGCGTAGTGATGCATTGAGACTGGAGCATGCGTAGTGCTGTACGCGAACAGGCGCACGCGTATTAACATGTCAAGATTGACGCATGCGTAGTGCTGTTCAGGAACGAGCGCAAGCGTAGTACTGCGCAAAGACGCGCATGCGTAGTGATGTGCCTCAATTGGCGCATGCGTAGTGCTGTTCGAAACTGGCGCATGCGTATGAACTTGTCCAGACCTGGGCATGCGTAGTGGTGCATTGAGACTGGAGCATGCGTAGTGCTGTGCGCGAACAGGCGCACGCGTATTAACTTGTCAAGATTGACGCATGCGTAGTGCTGGTCTGCTGGTCCGGAAAGAGCGCAAGCGTAGTACTGCGAAAAGACGCGCATGCGTAGTGATGTGCCTCAATTGGCGCATGCGTAGTGCTGTTACGACACTGGCGCATGCGTATGAACTTGTCCGGACCTGGGCATGCGTAGTGGTGCATTGAGACTGGAGCATGCGTAGTGCTGTGCGCGAACAGGCGCACGCGTATTAACATGTCACGATTGACGCATGCGTAGTGCTGTTCAGGAACGAGCGCAAGCGTAGTACTGCGCAAAGACGCGCATGCGTAGTGATGTGCCTCAATTGGCGCATGCGTAGTGCTGTTACGACACTGGCGCATGCGTATGAACTTGTCCAGACCTGGGCATGCGTAGTGGTGCATTGAGACTGGAGCATGCGTAGTGCTGTGCGCGAACAGGCGCACGCGTATTAACTTGTCAAGATTGACGCATGCGTAGTGCTGGTCCGGAACGAGCGCAAGCGTAGTACTGCGCAAAGACGCGCATGTGTAGTGATGTGCCTCAATTGGCGCATGCGTAGTACTGTTCGACACTGGCGCATGCGTATGAACTTGTCCAGACCTGGGCATGCGTAGTGGTGCATTGAGACTGGAGCATGCGTAGTGCTGTGCGCGAACAGGCGCACGCGTATTAACTTGTCAAGATTGACGCATGCGTAGTGCTGGTCCGGAACGAGCGCAAGCGTAGTACTGCGCAAAGACGCGCATGCGTAGTGATGTGCCTCAATTGGCGCATGCGTAGTGCTGTTACGACACTGGCGCAAGCGTATGAACTTGTCCGGACCTGGGCATGCGTAGTGGTGCATTGAGACTGGAGCATGCGTAGTGCTGTGCGCGAACAGGCGCACGCGTATTAACTTGTCAAGATTGACGCATGCGTAGTGCTGGTCCGGAACGAGCGCATGCGTAGTACTGCGCAAAGACGCGCATGCGTAGTGGTGTGGCTCAATTGGCGCATGCGTAGGGCTGTTCGACACTGGCGCATGCGTATGAACTTGTCCAGACCTGGGCATGCGTAGTGGTGCATTGAGACTGGAGCATGCGTAGTGCTGTGCGCGAACAGGCGCACGCGTATTAACTTGTCAAGATTGACGCATGCGTAGTGCTGGTCCGGAACGAGCGCATGCGTAGTACTGCGCAAAGACGCGCATGCGTAGTGATGTGCCTCAATTGGCGCATGCGTAGTGCTGTTACGACACTGGCGCATGCGCATGAATTTGTCCGGACCTGGGCATGCGTAGTGGTGCATTGAGACTGGAGCATGCGTAGTGCTGTGCGCGAACAGGCGCACGCGTATTAACATGTCACGATTGACGCATGCGTAGTGCTGGTCCGGAACGGGCGCATGCGTAGTACTGTGCAAAAAGGCACATGCGTAGTGATGTGGCTAAATTGGCGCATCCGTAGTGTCGTGCTGGAACTGGCGCATGCCTAGTGATGTGCCAAAATTGGGGGATGCGTAATGCGATGTCACAACTGACGCATGCGTAGTGCAGTGACGGACTTGGCGCATGCGTATTGCTGTGCTGGAACTCGCGCATGCGTAGTGAGCAGTTTTAATCGACGCATGAGTACTTATGTACCGGAATTGGCGCATGCACAGTGCTGTATTGGATACAGCGCCTGCGTAGTGCAGTGCCGTAACTGGTGCATGCGTAGTACTGTGCTGGAACTTGCGTATGCGTAGTGAGCTGTTAAAATTGGCGCATGCGTAGTGCTGTACCGGATCGGGCGCATGCGAGTGTCGTGCCGGAACTGGCACGTGCGTATTGCTGTGCAAAAAGGCGCATCCGTAAATGACGTACCAAAATAGGCGCATACGTAATGCACTGTCACAGCTGGCGCATGCGTAGTGCTGGCCCGGATTTGGCGCATGCGTAGTGTAGTACCGGAACGAACGCATGCATAGTCAGCGGTTTAAATTGACGCATGCGTATAGACGTACAGGAACTGGCGCATGCGTAGTACTGTGCCGTAATCGGCACTTGCGTAACGCAGAGCTGGAACTTGCGCATGTGTAGTGCAGTGCGGGTACATGCACGTGCGTAGTGATAGGCCATAATTGGTGCATGCGTAGTGCAGCCTTCAAAATTGCGCATATGTAGTGCAGTGTTTGAATTTGCGCAAGCGTCGTGCACTGCCTGAACTAGCGCATGCGTAGTGCAGTGCTTGAAATGGCGCAAGTGTAATGCAGCGTTTGAATTGCCGCATGCGTAGTGGCTTGCCTAAAATGGCACATGCATAGTGATGTGCTTTATTTAGCGCATGCGTCGTGCAGTGGCTGAAATGGCACATGCGTAGTGCGGTACTAGAATTGCTCATGCCTAGTGGCGTACCTGAAATGGCGCATGAGTAGTGATGTGCCTCAATTGGCGCGTGCGTAGTGGTGCGTAGAAACTGGAGCATGCGTAACTGAGTGCCTGAAATGGCGCATGCGTCGTGCGATGCCTGAATTGGCGCATGTGTACTGGAGTGCCTGAAATGCCGCATGCGCCTTGCACTGGCTAAAAAGGCGCACGTGTATTGCAGTGCGGGAACTGGCACACCGCAGAGACGTGTCTGAATTCGCGCATGCGGAGTGCCGATGTCGGATCTGGCGCATGCGTAGTGGCGCCTCCGAAATGGCGCATGCGTAATGGCGTGTCTGAATTGGCGCGTGCGTAGAGCAATGCCAGAAGTGACGCGTGCATAGTGAAGTGCCTCTATTGGCGCATGCGTAGTACCGCGTCAAATCAGGCGCATGCGTAGTGATGTGCCCGAACTGGCGCGTGCGTAGTGCTTTGTGAACAGTAGCTCGTAGTTTGTACTTTGGCGCAGGCTTTTCGGCTGTTTCGGGGATATGGGGCTGTCTGGGGGTCCATGAGGCTTACACCGAGGTATGGTGCGATGGGCCATACTGCTTTGGGTCTGAATTTGGGGCGTTGGGGCTTTTTGTTGTCATAGTTGAGAGGTCTGCTTATGTGGTTTGCAGGGTGGGTTCCTGGTTACAACCCCACATCTGGATGGGATGTGACTTAAACTTCACCTCCGGCACCCAAAACGCCCCCCGTGCCACAAACCCCATACCTATCCCCCCCCCCATCCCATGTCCGGGCCCCAAGCACCAAATCCAGACCCCACGCCTACACCTTTCCCCTTGCCCCTCCCCTGGTCCTGAAACCCGAATCTGAACCCAGGGATGGAATTGGGTTCAGGACAAGGATGTGGAGCACAGGTTTGTGGTGTGAAGCCCAGTGCCTAGAATGCAGGGTTTGGGGCATGGGGCCCAGATGCCAAGTTACAGGGCAAGGGATCTACTTGGGGCCTGGATTTGGAGTTTGGAGACAGGTTGGGGGCTGAGATGGGGAGCCAACTGTGGGGATTGGGGTGACCAGGTTCTCAGCTGTCCCACACATTCTGGCAGGAAGTAGAGGATACAACAGCCCACAGTCACTGCCCAGCATCACCCTAAAGACACACCCCAATGTCTCTACCCAACTATGTTCCCCCACACCATCAACCTTCACCATTATTACCATCCCATCACGCTTCTCCCCCCATCATCTCCACCATCATTCCCACCCCACCACCACCACCAATGCCCCCCCACTATCACCACTGTGGGAATGGAATGTTGTTTCTGCATTTGATATTAAAAAGTAGCAATTGGTTTGAAGAAGTAGAACATAATGCATTTATATTCTGTAACTTATCCTTAGAAATAGTTGATCTAAGAAGTAAAATACTGTATATGTTAGTAGCATGTTTTAGAAACATTATTACTGAATTATGTGCTTAAATCTTTCTTGCAAAACTGTAATAGTTGTTAAATGTTCCAAACAATGTGAGTATAGTGTGCTAAGGATTAGAAAACATATTGTAGAGTTGTTCTGTTAGGATAAGAAACTCTCAGCAAAAGAAAGACAGATTTAGCAAACATCAAAGAAGTTAGGGCCTCTACACAAGGCCGGACTGTCTCACTCCATGAGAAGGTTGGGGTGTGAAGGCAGGCACCAGGATACACCCGTGCCTCTCTCCCAAGCTTATCTTTGTAGAAAGGAGGACAAGCAGATATCCACAAAATAATGATGAGATGTGGAATAAGTTAATTAACTACAGATTTACACTTATGCAGCAAAAATTTATGTTTGTCCAGTGTTTCCATGTTTAGTGAAGCGTCGAGAAGATTGTGAACCTGAAGTACTCAGCCAATGAGGAATCAGGGGAGTAAGAGATAAGCGTCGGGGAATAGGGAATAAAAGAGGTAACTGTTTTCTGTGTGCTCTCCTGCTTGCAGGAGGCCCGCCATTGCAATTGCGAATAAAATCTGCTTTATGAGAGATACCATCCTCGAAAATTATTTGGATATTTCCTACAATTTGGGGGCTTGTCCGGGATAATTATCGCCCCTCGGGGGTTTCCCCCGCTGCCCTGGACAGGATAGGTGCACCCCGCTGATTTCAGCGGTCCTGTCTGGGTGGTGAGGTGACTCCTTGGGACGGCCAATAAGAAACCGAGACTGTTACATAAAGGACGGGCTCTGAGAAAGCCAAGGGGCAGGTAGGCACGGGTATTGACCCCTGGAGACCCGGTAACTTCGTGCACGGACCAAGGTAAGGGAGTTTGATTCTTGCCTTGGGGGTCGGTGGAGACTCGGGTGAGTCTCGGCAGGGAGCTGTTGGTATACGGTACCCTGGACACTTGACGAAGTGCCAGCAGTACACCCCTATTAATCCGGGAATCGAAGCGAGGTGCTCCGGAGGGATTGGCCCTAGATCCGAGAATCGGAGTGTGTTAACCTGTGAGCTGGGGAGTTCACAGCAGCATTCCGGAGGGATGGGGAATAGGAGCTCCGTAGAACAGGGGAGAAGGGTCCCCAGATTCGTGCCTAGAGATTGCCCCTTGGGAAAGAAGCTTCAGAATTGGAAAATAATCCCCAGATCGGGGAAAAGAACAGGGAAAAGATGTTTAAATACTGTATATAGACATAGCCCAGAGAGCCACTACAGGGAAAATCATGATTTTGACCAAAATAGGGGTCTGTCAAAGATTGGGCCTGTCAGACTTTGTATTTATATGTAAACAGTAAGATTCCTTTTTCTGAAACAGAATTGGCTTATGTTGCTGAATGGGTGCAAGAAGTAAAAAAATATATATATATATAAAAAAATCCTCCTCAGAACGAGGAGTCGAATTTCAAAAGAAAAAGGAAAGAGAAGCAGAAAGATCATAAATGGGATGCCTAAGATAACTTCCCCCCCCTCAATTCCTAAAGCAATGCAAGTGACAGAGAAGATGCACTCTCGATTACTGAGGGAATTAGAGTAATGTGAATGGGACCTGGAGAGTTTTCCTTTCTCTAACACGAACCTTACTAATACTTCACTTCATCCTTTAGGGCAATCTCCTTAGGTCAAAGGAAAATAGGATATGCTAATGCTTGCCTTTTTTTTACTAGAAGAAAAGTCAGGAATTTCAAGAATTTCTTAATTGAGGATCCTATAAGTGTCGCAGAACAATTAGATCAATTTCTAGGGCTTAATTTCTACTTATGGATGGAAATGATGTTTATCATTGATATGTTGTTTATTGGAGAAGGAGGTGGGCAGCTATGCAAGTATGGGAAATGAATACAGAGAGAAGGTTGGACCCCAGAGGGAGGCAAAGAGAGGAAGGATCCTGAGGATAAATTGTACTGATTATTGTCACTGTCTTTGCGATTGTTAAATGTTTATGTTGTGAAAGTGTTATGTTATGTCATGTTATGTTACGTTATGTTATGTCATGTATGAGGTTGTTATGGAACAGACGGTGTCTAAAGAGATACCGAGAAGACCCCCTGGGTTGTATTTAGGCTCACTGGAGAAATATTGCTGGTGAGCCAGGGGGAAATATTGAATTAAAAAAAAAAAAAAAAAACCAACCGGAACATAAATGAGTAATGGGACCAGTTTTACAATTGAGTACCCTAATCATGAGACCAAATGCTGGGTGTTTGTGGAAGTTGAAGAACTGTATTGTTTGATTTGTGGATTTTGAAGGCAGTGGGAGAAACTGTCTCGATGCTGTATGGAAGTGCATTTGTTAATGGTACATGGAAATGTAATTGAGGGTACAAATAGCGGAATTGTAAAAACAAACAAACAAAAAAAATTGGCAAAAAGGATAAGGAAAACAGTGAGTTTGAGATATTAGAGTTTGGGTCGACATGAGAACACATCCCCCGCGCTAACCCCCCACCGCGGTTTGTAAGAACAACTTGGAGTCAGAGAAAGAGCTGGGGGCGAGAGCTTCCCGCTGTAACTGTGCTGGGTGTGTTACTTGTGAATGGGGATGGGACGGGACAGTGAGAGTGAGAATAGCCGTCATCTGCAGAGATCTCAGGAAACCCGATATCCCAGTGTAAGCATTGGAATCTGGGGAGAGAAGGGGGTGAAACAGAAATTACTAACATTATATTTCAGTAATGATGAAAGTCTGGAAAGTGAAAAGGGTTTGGGAAAAACACGGGCTGAGGAAGGCAAAGCTGAGCAAGGTGTAACAGGGATGTCCTTACCTAGAAGAAGAGGTAAGGGGGAGCCTGGAAGGGCTCAGGGAGAGTTCCACCCCCACTGGACCGAAAGCAGGTGGGGAAGCAGGGTAAAGAGTTTATTTTCTGATATGGGTGCCTCTTACTGTGTGCTACATCAAGAATTATTATCCGTAGATGATTTTTGTAATAGTTGTAGGAGCTACTGGCAAGAGAAGTTTCCTTTTTTGTGGACCAATTAAATACAGGCTAGGAGAACAAGTAGGAATACATAAATTCTTGTACATGCCAGGTTCTCCAAAACCATTACTTGGGCATGATGTATTAGAACAGTTGAATGTAGAGATTAAATTCAGTAAAAAAAATTGGAGGTAATTGTCAAGCAAGGCCAATTGACTGAAAATTTTAAGTCTGGCTTTAACACAAACTGGGAAAAGCAATGTTGTACCCCCAGAAGTTATGTAAATCCTAAATCAGGTATATACAGGATTGCAGGCATCAGGAATTCCTGGCAGAGCAAAAAAAAAAAAAAAAAGAAAAAAAAAAAGGGCAACTCCATAAAAGTTAAGTTATAGACAGGAGTCAGCCCAGCCAGGGTAAAGAGATACCATCCTCGAAAATTATTTGGATATTTCCTACACCACTACCATCACCTCCCTACAACCACCCTCATAACCATCAACTCCATCACCACTATCATTGCCCTCCTATACCCCCATCACCTTCCCACCACCATCATAACCATCATCTCCATCACTATTGTCCCCCCACACTCCCCACCATTCACCACCACTGTCACTCCCCATCACCTCCCCATCGCTGCCACCATCAGCCCAGTGTCTCCCCTCAACACCACTCCCCGACGTCACCCCCCAGTGTTACTTCAATGTCACCACTCAACATCACTCCCCAGTATCACCATAATCCCCATAAACAGGAAGCAGAGCCTTCCTCAGCAAGTGCATTACTTTCTGACCCTTGAGAGACAGCAAACTGCTAAAAGGTGAGAGAAAAACCGTGCCAGCAGTAGAAATGATAGGCAGCACCAACAGGGCATCCCCTGCTTCAGAGGGCACTTCATCTTTCACCCCCACTGCAGCCTCTCTCCTTCTTTGATTCTCCCCAGGGTCTGCAGGGTTTATTCCATTGCACACTGTACCAGTATGGCCAGCACATGGTACAGAGCCCAAGTGGAAGAGAACCCCTAACAACCTTGCCTCCAACAACAAACCTCATCCCCAGCTCCCCAACACCACCTCAGCTCACTGTCACTCCCTAATGTTCCCCCTCAATATCTCCCCAGCAATGTCACATTCCAGCATCTCCACCCCCCCCCCCCCCCATCACCCAATAATGTCCCCCCCAGTGTCACCTCCATAATGAGCTGGAAAGCGCAGCAGTGATAGTAGAGCAGCTAAGCTCTAAGTTGTAGTAAAAGAAGGTCAGCTCTAATACAGCATCAACGACCACGCTCACAAAGAAAACAAACTGCTCTACACCAGAAGGCCTCAGGTTGGCAGGAACCCACAGCAAAAGCCCCTATGTCCAATGCCAGCCCTTAAATGAGGGCTGGAAAGGGCTGGATCCTGGCTCCACCCCTTCATCACTCAGCAACATTGCATGCATCTGAGCTCCCCTGGATTGGCCCTGCCTTCCCACCAGGTGCTCTATCACTGCTTCAAGCCATGACTTAGCATTGCCACTACATCCTCAACATCATCCCGACAGTGTTAGCCTAATAGTGTTACCCCAGTGTTGCTCCTGAGCATCACCCCCGAGCATCACCCCAATGATGTCTCCCCAGAATCACTCTCTGCTCTCACCCCATCTTCACCCCCCACTGTCACTCCCTGGTATTATCCTAGCATCACTCCCTGGTATCACCTCAACTTCACCCCTGTGTCACTCCACAGCATAACTCCAACATCACTCCTGCTCTCCACCCACACTTTTCCCTGTTCCCTCATCCCCCCACTGTCCCCACTATCTGTCCATCCCCCCCCACACCCCATCCCCTTCTGTACATCTCCCCATCCCCCTGCTGTCCCACTGCTGCCCCCCTGTTGGGGGGATGTGGATGCACGGGGGCATGGGGTCACTGGGAATATTATGTGGACACAGGGACAGGTTGCCCCACTGTGGTGGCCCTGGCCCTGTGGAACACCATCCCCAGGATCATGCTGGATGTTGATGGTGGCCCCATGTGTGACCTCACCGTGGTTATGCAGCATCAGCACCACGTTCACGTTAGCCACATGGCTGCCCAGCAGCAGTGTGACATCGGGCATCACCATTACTGCCAGCTCAGGATGGCACTGCTCATCTGCCTCACAGCGCTTCTCGAATGGCACCTGCGGTGACACCGGCATATCGTCACTCCGCCTGACACCTGCCTGTGTCACATCACCATCACACTCCAGAGTGCGCTGAGGAGCTGGGAGAGGGCTACATGATGTCTCTGCACACTCCATAGCTCTGGGACACATCCGAGTGTCTCTAGAGCCCATCACGGGGCCATGAAAGAGTTCCGGGGCACATAGGGGGCACTGGGTTCCACAGGAGTGAACTGACATGCTTGCCAAGTAGCTGTGTTTGGGACAGCAGCTTCTAGTGGGGCTGTATAACTGTTCAGGCACCAATAATCAATTGTTAATCACCACCTTCCATCTGGTTTCCAAACTGGATAGGCAGGTGGGTTATACGGAGAGTGTGTTCTGGAGATGATTTGTCTTTTCTCTAAATCTGCAGTGACTTCAGCAATCCCACGTCATGCTGCAGCAGAAATGGGGTACTGCAGTACGTCAGTGATCTCTGACTTGAGGAGCGCAGGGGCTGCATGAAGTACGCATGCTGCAGCCTCCCTGCTTGGGAGTTTGGGATTGATGTTTGAGCCAAAAGGCTACACGTTGCAATACAGGCAGGTGCCAGGTTCACCTACTGAGGACACCAAATCCTAAAATAATTTCACAATGGTCTTTAATTGCTGTGCAGGTAGATGACACGCGTTTCTCACTGGGGAGCCATAAGCTAACCCCGGCAGTTTGGCAGATAGCACTTGCTCCATTCACACTGGCAATCTCAGCTCTTTTACTGCACATGCAGCTTCTAAGCATTTTGCTGTATCAGTCTTGAAATCTGTGCTCCCCTATTTATTAGAAATGTCACCAATTGCCATTGAGGACAGACTGGAATCAACATATGTGGACCATCCTAGCTTATCCATTGATAAACCCCCCCCCCTTTCTAGACAGGCAGACCCAATTGGCTGCTGGTCATTACGTGTTTTGGTTTTTTTGTTTTTTTTTTTGTTTTTTTTTTTTTTTTTCCTTCATGCTTTTATGGGAATTTTGGGATCACAGCTTGAAGCAGTGATGGAGCACCTGGTGAGGGATGTAGCCCTGCAAGCACAGGTGGAAGCAATGCACCTTTGGGGCCAGATCGGGCTGAGCCTGCTTCTACCCCTTACCTCATTTAAGGGCTGGCAGCCCCAAAGGCAGGGTTTCTTCCTGGAGACTGCTTCCTGTGGATTGTTGGGTGAGCTCTGGTTCTTGGAAAGAGGTAAGTGATTCTTTCTTTATCGTGGGGTTTTGATCTCTGCCTTTCTGTGGGGATCCTAAGCTGGTTTAGAGTAGCTATGTCTGCTATGCCTCTCCTTATGATGCTTATGATGCCTTCCAATTGTTCTCTGAGGGGAGTGAAGGAGTTATCTGCTTTTCTCTGAACTGGTAATGGAGGGACTGATGTTCATTCCATTCTTTTGCTGTTATCTCATTTCTGGAATGCTTCAGTCAGCCCCAAGGTAATTCTGGTTGGCTGACTGAGCATTGCAACTCTGGAAATGCCTGAAGATAATGCTCTTTTCTGTAATGGGATTCTGTGTTCTCCAAGTCTTCTTTGCTACTCTTTTTAAGGTCAATACTTTCTCATGAAGTCTCTGTTCCCTCTTTCATGATCCCCATCTCATAATCTCCAACCTGGGACTCCAAACTTGGTTTGTCTGCTACCACATTGTCCCAACCCATTTTATGACAAGTATCCTCTGTGTTCCCCTCCATGTTCCCTGTGCGTTCTTCTGTCCCACCCATGTCTTTGTGTTCTCTCTGTGTCCTCTCCCCATGTCCCCTCTGTGTCTCCTGTGCCACGTATTAATTTCCCCCATGCATAGCAGTGTTTATGGGCATGTATTTAGATTATGTTTTGTATCTCTTTGGATCTCATTCTGTTTTGCAGCTCGATGGGGTTTAAGGGTTTCTGGGGATCCTCTAGTTAGTGGTTTAAGCACTGTGAAATCTGTGGAGCAGATAAGGGAACGCCATGAACCCCTTATTCATGTATTGCTTGTATGCAGGTGTGTTTTGTGATGGCTGTGAGAAGCTCACTTAAAGATGGGATGGGGGTCACAAGGGGCTTGCCTTGCTCCTTGGGGCCTATTCTCACAGTCCAATAAGCTCTGTGGCTGGTGATAGAGTGAGGTGCATGTATCAGGCTGGGACCTGAGCTTAAAAAAAACCCCCGGGCTCCAGTGGCTGTTTTCTTAATTCTTACTTAGCGTAATACAGTCTCAACTACTCGAGCATAGTGAACACAAGTATTCTGTTCCTGTTTTGTCCGGTTCTCTCCTAGATCTCCCTTACTAATTTGTCAGTAGTAACAGATGTCAGGGCGTAGTTCTCAGAGCACGTTGTGGCTGACCACCCCAGGGTCCTAGGGTTCTTTCTGTTTTTTTTTTTTTAATGGTAGATCTGGCTTTGTATTTATAGGAAACAAAGGATTGACCTCTTCTGGACCACTTTGTCAGGATCACTCCAGATATCTCCATCCCAATTGTCAGGGGATGCTATTAGTTTGCTAATCTGTATGATACCCAACCCCCCCCACCCCTCTTCCTTCCGTCCCCTGACCCCTTTAAATAGCTTGCTCTGCAGCTATGGGATCCAACAGTGTGATGAAGCAAGGCCTTTGGTCTGCTGAATACTGGGACTGGCACAGAGAGGCTCTGTGGCTGACGTGGATCTTCCTGATTGGACTACTTGGTGAGTTTCCCTGGAGCTGTTGAGCACGCGGGCTTCCCTGCCTGCCCTGATTGCTCACCAGGCCATCAGTATCCTTTGTGTCATCGTGCCTTATGGGTTCAGATATCATACCATGGACTCCTTAGAGTTGGAAGGGACCATTTATGATGATCTAGTCAACTCCCCCCACGATGAACAGGGACATCCGCAGCTAGATCAGGTAGCCCAGAGCCTGATCCAGCCTCACCTTGGAAGGGACAGGGCATCCATCGCATCTCTGGGCAACCTGGTCCACTGCGCAGAATCACAGAATCGCAGAATGTCCCAGCTTGGAAGGGACCTTGAGGATCATGAATCTCCAACCCTCCTGCCATATGCAGGGCCATCAACTTCCCCATTTCATACTAGACCAGGCTGCCCAGGGGCCCATCCAATCTGGCCTTGAACATCTCCAGGGACAGGGCATCCACAACCTCTCTGGGCAGCTGTTCCAGCACCTCACCACTCTCACAGTAAGGAACTTTCCCCTGACATCCAACCTAAATCTTCCCTCCCTCAACTAAAAACCATTTCCCCTTGTCCCTTGCTGTAAAAGATATTTTCCTTATATCTAACCTAAATTTTCCCTTCTTCTTTCCTTTAGCTCCCCTTTGGGAATCTGAAGACTGTTACCAGGTCACCTTGGAGCCTTCACTTCTCCAGTCTGAACAGTCCCAGCTCTCTCAGCCTGTCCTTGGAGGAGAGGTGTTTGATCCTTTTGGTTCTTTTTTTTTGTGGCTGTCCTCTGTATGTGCCCCAACAGGTCCATGTCTCTTCTGCATTGAGGACTCTTCATGTGGACGCAGTACTCCAGGTGAGACCTCTTCAGCATAGAGCAGAGGGGCAGGATCACCTCTTTTCATCTGCTGACTGCGCGTCTTTTGATGCAGCCCAGGATGTGGCTGGTTTTCTGGGCTGGGAGGGCACTTTGCTGGCTCATATCCAGCTTGCTATCCACCAGGTTTTTTGGGACAGGCCTATGCTCAGTCTTGTCATCCTCCAGCATGTATTGGTAGTGGGGGGGTTCTCTTGTCCCAGGTGCAAGACACTGCCTGGATTTGTTGAATCTGATGAGGTTTGTCTGTGCCCACTGCTCGAGCCTGTCTAGGTCCCTCTGGTTGGTGTCCCGTCCCTCTAGTGTGTCACTGCTCCCCACAGCTTGGTGTCAGCAAATTTTCTGAGGGTGCACTCGACCCCGCTGGTGTTGTTGCTTATGAAGATATTGAAGAGTCTCAGCCCCAGCATGGACCCCTTTGGGACACCACTCATCACCAATTGCCATCCAGACATGGAGCCATTGACTGCTGCTCTCTGGACTCAATCCTGCAGTTGATTCTTTGTCCATCTAACAGTCTACCCATCAAATCTGTATTTTTCCAATTTGGAGTGAAGGATGTTGTGGGACATTGTGTCAAAGGCCTTTACTGAAGTCCAGGTAGATGATATCAGTGGCTCTTTGCTTGTCTATTGATGCAGTGACACCATCATAGACAGCCACTAGGTTGGTCAAGCAGGATTTACTCTTGGTCCTCTGGATGCTCCAACAGGTTCATTGTCTTTTCTGCACTAAGGACTCTACATCTGGGCACAATCCCTAGCTATGGGATTATGCAGAATATAGACTCAGATAATGGAAGTTTCTTTACTGAACAAGTCCTACAGGAACTAATAAGAACTTTAGAAATAAAGTGGCAGTTCCATACTCGCTGGCACCATCCTTCTTCAGGGAAAGTAGAATGAATCAATCAGATGCTGAAAAAGCGCTTGTCAAAATTGATTTTAGAGACCAAATTACCGTGGACAAAGTGTCTACCTTTAGCCCTTCTCAGAATATGAACCGCTCCCAGAAAGGACTTGGGAGTATCACCATACGAAGTGCTGTTTGGGTTGCCGTACTTGGGAGGGAGGGATGAAATGCCCACTCTTGAAACCAAGGATAAGTTTCTTAAGAACTATATACTCAGGTTGTTTGCTTCTGTTATCCCTCAAGGAACATGGACTGTTGGCTCAAACTGCACCTCTGGAATTTCTAGTACCCTCATTCTGTGCTGTAAGCTGGGTCCTAATATGCATGTGTAAGGAATCAAAGCTTCAGCCGGAGTGGGAAGGACCAGTTCAGGTGCTGCTGCAGTGGATGTCATCTACTTTGACTTCAGCAATGTTTTTGTTACAGTCTCCCATGACATCCTGGTAATGAAGCTGAGAAAGTGTGGGATAGATGAGTGGATAATGAGGTGGGCCATGAGCCAGCAGTGTGCCCCGGTGGCCAAGAAGACCAATGGGATCCTGGGGTGCATTAAAAGGAGTTTGGCCAGCAGAGCAAGGGAGGTGATCCTCCCCTTCTGCTCCGCCCTGGTCAGGCCTCACCTGGAGTACTGCATCCAGTTCTGGGCTCCCTGATACAAAAATGACAGGGTTCTCCTGGAGAGAGTCGAGCAGCAGGCCACAAAGGTTGTAAAGGGCCTGGGGCATCTCCCCAGTGTGGAAAGGCTGGGTGACCTGGGTCTGTTCAGCCTTGAGGAAAGAATACTAAGAGGGGATCTGATTAATGCTTATAAATATCTTAAGTGTGGAAGTCAAAAGGACATCTCCAACCACTTTTCAGTGGTCTGTGGGGACAGAAGAAGGGGAAATGGCCATAAACTGGAGCACAGGAAGTTCTGCATCAAAATGCAAACAAACTTCTTCATAGTGAGGATGATGGAGTGCTGGAGCAGGCTGCCCAGGGAGGCTGTGGATTCTCCTTCTCTGGAGGTAATCTGCCTGGATGCCCACCTGTGCAGCCTGCTGTAGGGAGCCTGTTTTGCAGGGAGGGTTGGACTCAATGATCTCTGGGGGTCCCTTGCAACCCCAGTTCTGTGATTCTGTGATTTTATTTGTTTGCTTCTTGCAGCAGTACAGTGGTTTCAGAAGAGAGAAAAAAGCACGGTGGGCATAAACTGGATTTCTGTGTGGTAAAACTGTGTTGAGAATTGGGCTGACTCTTGCACCTGGAAATGTGTGCAAAGTCTGCAGACACAGAGGAATAACTTTTTCCTGCAGGTTGGGCTTGTCTAAGGTAGGTGATTGCTAGGTGAGCTTGTGCTTTAAAGCATCAAGTTGTATAAATAAGGAAACTTTAAAAGCAAGATTGCCAATTCTTTTTTACCTAGATGATTTTTTGCAAGGAAAGATTTGAAATGCTGTTTGCTAAAGGAAGATGGAGAGAGAAAAATCAAGTCACAGGCATGCTGTGCATAGCCACCACGTAGCATCTGCACCGCTCTCCCCCTGCACAAAGGAGGAGCAGCTCAGCAAGCTTGGCCTGGGCCGTGGAAGGGAGCATACAAACATCTGGACCAACCCCAACGGAGCTGGTTCTGCAGGTTGGTTGCCTTCTCTGTTTGTCTCCCATCCTGTTGCTCCGGGGTAGATTTGTTCATGTTCAGTTCATGGATTTGAGGTCTGAGTTTAAGCCTGTGGGCATCGTCCAGAAGTTGGGGTAGGGTACGAAGCAAGGAAAGTTGGGGTAAGAGGATGAGGCTTAGGACCAGGAACCTCTTCCATCGGTATTAACTCTTGCCGTTCTCTTTCTGGATTAGGAATCCGTGTGGGTTTTTAATGAAGAACAGACTCATTGTGCAGCTTGTGAGTGAATTCATTCATGCCTGTTAATGGGTTTTCTTCCCTACATGAAGCTGCAATGGAAATGGACGCTTGTGGTCGGATGTGCGGCCCCCTCCCGCGTGCTCAGATCAGCCAAGTTGGCAAGGCCTGGCTCTTGTTGGTGAGTTGTGCTCAAGGTCAGAGAGTTGACTCTTGTGAGCTTTAAGTCATGTCTTCCAGTTGCACATTGTGTTCTTTCTGTTGTGTTGACTTCTTGAGCTCCAGCCCTAACTGAAGATGCAAGCGCTACCGCAGAAGGAACGGTTTAGATTGGAAGCGCAATGCAAAGGACTGGAGCCAGCAGGAGCAGGGAGGTGATCATCCCCCCGTGTGCTCAGCACTGGTGAGTCCTCACCTTGAGTACTGTATTCAGTTCTGGGTGCCTCACTACAGGAAGGACAATGAAAGCCCTAAAGGTGTCCAGAGAAGAGCAGTGAAGCTGTGAGGGGTCTAGAGCACAAGTCTTATGGGGGAGCGGCTGAGGGAACTGGGATTTAGTCTGGAGAAGAGGAGGCTCAGGGAAGACCTTCTCACTCTCTACAACTAGCTGAAGAGAGGTTATGTCGAGGTGGGTGTCATCCTTCTCTCCCGTGTAAGTAGTAATAGGACTGGAGGGAGTGGCCTGAAGTTGCATGAGGGGAGATTGAGGTTGGATGTTAAGAAAGACTTCTCCACAGGAGTGGTCAGACACTGGAACGGGCTGCCCAGACAGGCGATAGAGTTACCATCCCTGCAGGTGTTCAAGAAACATTAGATGTTGTCCTGAGGGACGTGGCTTATTGGGAAATGTTGGTGGTAGGTGGATGGTTGGACTGGATGATCTTGGAGATCTTTTCTAAGCTTGCTAATTCTATGTTTCTATGAAAGACATCTGCTGGTGAGTGCTTTGCTGGGTGAGCATCACCCTGCTGGAAAGCAGGCAGCTGTTGTCTTTGCAGGCAGCCACATCCACGGTGATTGGAGGCTTTTCAACCTTAACCTTGTCTTTCACGTCTCATGGGCAGTAAGTCATGTTGTTTTAAAGCAAGATCTTAGAGGCAACCTTGATTTCTTCAGCCACCAGAGCTCTCCACCATGCTTCTCCCTATGATGTGAGACCATATTGGAGGCTGTGCAGAAGTCTGGGTAGGTGAAATCAGTTGCTCTTCCTTTTCCCCCCAGTGCTGGAAATAGCAAGGAACAGGACTGGGGGACATTCCAGCAGTGGGTTCCTACCTCAGCAGAACTGAATGGCTGTTCTGGTCCATGTGGTCATTTTGAGTGAATCTGACACTAATTAGAGAAATGAGGGACCTGTGAGCAAAAAGAATGTGCCACATTTTGTGGTGCAAGATGTTCTCTGAGTTGCTGCTAACAATGCCCAGCATGCTTCCTTTTTGATGGGACGAGGTTTGAGCAAGGATTTTTTAGATGAAAATAGTTAATCATGTATTTTCTTTTCGTTGACCTTTCTTTCATACTACTTCTTGAAAAGTTACCTTTGGATTCTAAATTAATATTTATTACTGAAGAGAATGCATGTGTACCCTGCACTTCTATCTGCACAAAGAAACTTCTGAACATCTCTTTATGTGTTTCTTTTTGGCACTGAGATGAAGCTGTGTGAAACATAGGCTTGGATGAATTTTCAATCAGTAGCAGGGATGTGTAATGCTCATCTTCTATGTTGTCCTGACAAAAAGAGCAGAGGTAAATTTTATGGGGTTGCATGCTATTTTTTTTTTTTTCAGTCATGACACCATGGAAGTGTTACCCAGACAAAATGAGCATTTGTCACCTGGACTTTCTACAAATGACAGAGGAAATGGAAGTCAGCAGCCGAAGCATCTGGGAGACCCCTGCATAGGAATGGTGAGAGTTACCGTCCTTTGGAAATCTCAGGTCTCTGTAAGCTCTGAAGCTGTCTCGTAACTCCTCCTGTGGTGCTGGCTCAGCTCTCCCTTTCTTTTGTGTAGGAGAGCTGGAGTTCAACTCCTTCCTGTTTCCTGCCTATGTGCTCCCTGTTTTGCCCATGGCCCAATGGGCTTTTATTCCTCACACCCAGATTGGCACGTATGGATAAAGGGTCTCTGTTTACGCTTATCTTTTGCTTGTGATGACAGCTCACAGCTGAGCTTGTGGTTAGTGAGACACACCATAGCTGGAGATACAGTTCTGTGTCACTAAAATGTGAGCTTTGTGGCAGCCATGAGCCCAAGAAACAGCGAGTTTCTGTGTTTTATTTCTGTGTTTGCTCCCATTGCCCCGCGGCCCTGTTGTGGTTGAAGCTGGTGGGTGGCTCAGCACCACACAGTCCTTTGCCCACTCCCCTCTTCCCCGTGGGATGGGGGAGAGTGTTGGGTGGAAAAAGAGAAGTAAAACTTGTGTTTTCAGAGTTTGAGATAAAAGTGTTTACTAAGGTAGAGAAAAAGATAGTAGTTATGAATATATATATATGAGAATATATAACAATATATGAATACATTGCAAGTGATGTACAAGCAATAGCTCACCACCCGCCAACCACTGTCCAGCTAGCCCCTAAGCAGTAGAAGAGAGTGAGATGAACTCTCATCCCTTTCAAAACTCCTTCCACTTGCCATATAGTATGGAATATTCCTTTGGCCAGTTTATGTTAGCTGTTTTAATTCTGTTCCCTCCCAGCTCCTTGCTGAGAGCTTTGCTGAGAACAGCCTTGGCTCTGTGCAACTTTGCTTATCAGAAACTCTAAACATCAGTGTTATCAGAGTGATTTTTCTCATAGAACCCAAACATAGCATCATACCAGATAGGTATGGGGAGGTTTTGGTGCTCAGCTTGGACGCCGCAGCACTGCTGTGCCTGTCAAAGTGGCATGCTGCGTGCTCGCTGAGCAACGAAGCAGCGTTTCATCAACAATATGCCATACTATTTTCTGGAACCAGATGGAACCAGTTTGTGTCTCTGAGGCTGGATTTACCCTACGAGCTCTTCCTGCAGTAGCTGTTTTGAATTCCATTGCAGGTGTGTGAGCAGAAGTGGTTTTCCCCCTTGTGTTCTGTCTCACGGTATTTGCCCATGGTTGGTAGAAGAAGGAGCTGATGGAGTCAGCAGTAGATTCTGTTGATTTACCCTCTGGTACCCTTCTGTGCAGCATCCCTGGAGCTCACTGCTGCACAGAAGAGTACACGTGTGTTTATCCCAGGGCTGCAGTAAATGGGAGCCTGGTTGGCATAGCACTGAGCAGCACCTAATGGGCTCTGCTGAGGAGTGCCTGCATCCACCTGTATCCTTGGATACGTTCTGGCAGTGATGCACCAGCTGTGGCCACAGTGACTGAATTCAGGGCTTGGCTTGGGGCTGCCATGTGGTACTTACTGCCCCGCCATATGCCTGGCAAAGCACAGCTACCGCACAGCCACAACAAGTGTTTGTCTTAGTGTCGTGTTTCATGCTGTCTCCTGAACCTCAGGCTCTGGAGGCAGCTTCCCCACAAGAAGGGGAAAAGCAAATGAGGTTGTCACAGAAGCAAAAAGGCAAAAATCCACTTGGGAAAGAAATGTATAAAGCAGTCTGGTAGTAGTTCTGTGTTTCTCCCGTCTCTTCCTTGATTTCCTTACAATGAAATAGATTGTTTCATTCAAGAGCGTGTTACAGCACCAAAGGACTCTAGTGTGGATTTTATGTAGGCCCTGCACTGCAAGGTATGCTGCTGGGAGGAAGTGTCCATCTGCCCGAGGGTAGGAAGGCCCTGCAGAGGGATGGCCTGAGGCCAGTTGTACGAGGCTTAACAAGAGCAAGCGCTGGGTCCTGCGCCTTGGTCATGACGACCCCGTGCCAGCTTCTCCGGGATTTGGCTGAGGTAGAATTCGAACCGCCCTCTGATTCTAGAATGTTGGGGTGTTGGAATCTTCTGGTCTTGTGACGTGGTCTTGCTTTCCCACCTTGTCTGTCTGGTGAAGCAGCCTGGTGGCCCTTAGTGATGTCATAAGCGGCTAGAATGAGGGGAGGAGCAGTACCTGCTGCATCCCTTCACTGAAGCGCTTGAGCTCTGACTGAGTAGCTCGCTTGTTGCACTTGTGCATCGACTGAGTACCTTTGTTTTTACACTGTCTTGTGCAGCATCTTGTAGGTAAGCTGAGACAGAGTGAGGTGTTGAAAACTGCTGGCTGGCGGAGCTGGAAGTGTCACGCTGCCTACTCTTGACCATCAGACATAATTTTCACTCAGAACCTACCTTCCAAAGCATGGAGGTGGCATTTGTCTCAGGGCTTTTCCCTTGTCTTCTTTGTTAAATTGTGCAAGCTCACTGATCAGCTCTTTCTCTCTCCTCTCCCCACCCTCTGCCTTCTCCCTTGATGCAGCTTTTGCTCGCGGAAGAGCAGAGTAAAGTGACAAGAAACGGCTGCGGCTTCAAGGAACTTGTTCTGATCTCTTGCCAGGTACGTGCCACGTGTTGTCCCCCCCACGTAGTTTTGCAGCCCGCGTCGCACCATGCTTAGTAACACAGCCTCATCCAGCCTTGACGGGACACCGATCACGTGTAGGGTTTTTCCACTTTCCTTCCAGCTCAGCCCTCAGAAGGATGCTGTCTGTGGTGCTGTGACCAGTCTTTAGGAAACCAATCCCTTAGGCAAGGAGTCCTAGTCCCAGTTTGTGCAGAGCTGCACAACGTGACCATGAGCATGCTTGCATCAGCTGTGTGTGCGCCCGACAGCTGTGGGGAGCACAGCAGAGATGCAAGCAGAGGAAATCCATGTGCAAGGCTGCAGCCGGCACTGGAGGTGAACTGGTGGGAGCAGATCCACCCCCAGCAGTGACTCCTCTCTCTGCCCTGCTACTGCGCCGTCAGAGTGCTCTGAGCAAGCGCATCTGCTGCTTTGTGCCAGAGTCCCCATCTGCTAGCAGAGGGATAGCGACTTGGTAAACTGCTGCGTAATAGGCTGTCTCGTTTGAATTGACTGAACAAAGTGGTTGTTTCTAGAACACCTGCCTATGCCAGTGAGTAACTGAGGGTAGTTCTGAAGAGGTCTCTCCATACCATGGTATGTGAAGAGAGAGAATAGAAATGTGTTTCTTTTCAGTTCCAGTTTGTCATACCTGCTGTGATGGGCATCGTGTGCCGCGAGATCAGCTGTGGGCCTGACCTGGCACAGACGGAGGTAGAGTATGAAGCTCTGATTGGTATTTGTTCTTGAGCCAGCAGAGTGAGCTGCAGATGAGCTCTCCTGCTTTTCAAGAGAGGGAGAGTCCTTCCGTCTCTATTGATGTCACTGAAAAGCTTCATGTCCTTGCTATGGGCATTGAGATGGCCGTGGACGTTATAGTACCGACAGAATCAGATTGAGGGTTATAAACATGCAGAAGCATTTTCCCCATCCTGCCTGGATTTTGTCGCCGAAAGACCAAGTTCTCATATTCAGCAAGTTAAGGGAAGCAGGCACTTGTAGTGAGCCAAGGATTGGGTCAGTGGACCGGCTCCTGTGTCCAGTCCACGGCTGAGGTCTCCTGGCACTAGGTTACCGAAAGCGAGCAGACTTTTACTCTCCTCTTTGGCAAGACAGTAGTGTAAGCGTAGCAAGTTTATAAAACTACTGGAGCCATCTCAGTTGTGGTGTTTGTGCTCTTAGTCTGGGTAGAGAGAGACGCATCTTTGCATTGCCAGGCGATACTGCTGCATGCCGGGAAGAGAAACAGCTGTTATTAGACTTGCAGTTTCTTGTTAAGCATTCATGATAAGGATCTTTCTCTGCAGATGTGCTCCTCGCTCTGAAATTCTCCTCGTTTGTCTTCAGCTCCTCACCATGGCCTGTGCTCTCTGTTTCAGACTGAGAACAATGGGAAGCCCCTGCTGATCCATGAGGAGTCACCTGTTAATATTCCAGCTGTTGCTGCTGCCCATGTTCTTAAGAGATATGTTGCCCAGGCACCGGATGAACTCTCCTTTGAGGTAAGCAGTTAAGGGCGTTGCTAGTTGTCATGTACAGGAGAGTATAAGGCGTGAACGCATCAGGAATATTCTCAGATACCTTCAGAATGTTTGGTGAGGTGAAGCCCAGAAGATGCAGTTCCAGATCAGACTTGCACTGGGTTGGATGCAGGGAGGAGTTCAGCCATCTCTAAAATATGGCTCTATTTGGCATTTGGATCTTCTGATCAAACAGATACTGCCCAGTGTTGTAGCCTGGTCTCTGAGCAACAGCAGACCAGTGAATGAAGCGTGTAGATCTGTTCAGGAAGCCCCGCTAACTTATGCCTGTGGTTTAATTGGAGCTCTCCCTTTGGCAGAGAGCCTGCTGCTTTTGAGAAGCATTTCCTACTGAACAGCTGTATTCTGTAGTTGTGTATTGTACTGACTCTTCTACCTCTAGGTTCAGTTTTACAATGGAAGACGCCTTAAGTGCTGCACTGGTGCAATTGCTCTCTAGCTTGACGATGCTTTGTGGTGCAGAAGAATGCAGTCATTTGATCTGTGCTTTCCTCCCAGCCGTGCTGAGGCTGGGATTGATGTTGCAGTCTTTTGCAGGTGGGAGACATCGTGTGCGTTACTGATATGCCACCAAAGGAGCTGACCCCCTGGTGGAGAGGCAAGCACGGCTTTGAGGTAGGCACAAGCTTCAGACTTGAGAGCGCAACTTCGGTCAGGTCGGGAATCTCGGCTAAGAGCTGCGCTGCCTGCACAGGATTGCTCATGGACGTAAACGGTTTCCCTGTGTCGGTGTCAGAGATGGTCTTTGTAGGAAACTGTCTCCTCAATTCACTTAGAAGCAAGAGCCTTCACAATATGCATCAGGTCACGGCCACTGAACCCCACCTTTGGAAATTCAGCAACTAAGACATGTGTTTCAGTGTGTCTGAGCATTTTGCTTGCACCCATGCAGAACGTGAAGTTAGTGTCTTTTAGGAAGTTACTGCCTGTCAGCCGAGGTAGGGTAACAGACCCTCCGCGTGCTTGTTGCTGCTGCTGGCTGCAGAATGCTGGGTAGCTCAGAGCTGGGGATCGCAGCTGCATCTCAGTCAGCAAGAACTTTCTTCTTCTACATCTTCTACAGAAGCAATTATTTGTTTTGTAGGTCTTTTGGCTGCAAACGTTGAATAATTATTACTTTTATGCAGGCCACTTTTTGTTGGATAGTCTTACGGAGCGTCAGGAAAGCACGTTCTGAGGAAAATGTTAGGTGGCTTTTGGTTGAACAGTTCAGGCCTGAGAAATGCTGCCTTCAGTATTGCACCTCTTTTTTTTTCTTGTTACAGGTTGGATTTTTCCCTAGTGAGTGTGTGGAGCTCATCAATGGAAAAATTCCGGAGTCTCTCCTCAGTTCAGTGCCAAAGCCAGGTACGGATGTTACATTTGATGGTGCAGGGAAGCAAAATGGCGTTTCTTTTTGGGTGTGTTCTGTGTTGAATACCTCCTTTATCCATCCCGTGTTATAGCCTGTGCTGATGATCCTTCAGGCATCTCGCGGGGCATATGGCTGGTGTTCTGTAGGCAGTGAAAATGAGGGAGGGCAAAGGCAGTTCTCCTGCGAGTCAGTACAAGGTTGAGAACAGCCAGCGTCCCTGGTGGACAGCTAGAGGCCTGGTTGTGTTAGTGATATGCTTGATCAGAACGTGGCTCCTTTTCAAGAGGATCCTTAATCCCCAAGTTGAGCAAGCCAAGCAAGAGGAGTGCATTAAACTCCATCGGAACGCGCAGAGATTTGGCCCAATCCTCCCGTGTTTATGAGTGGACTTGGGGAAATCATAGAATCCTCGTAGAATGGCTTGGGATGGAAGGGAGCTCAAGGATCATCAAGTTCCAACCCCTCTGCCTCAGGCTGGGCTGCCAACCAGCCTCCACATCTAATGCGAGACTAGACCCCACAGCCCAGGGCCCCATCCAACCTGGCCTTTGGCTCCTCCTGCAGGGATGGGAGAAAATCCATTTTTGTATGTACTTGTTGGTAATGTTCTTCGCGTTTTGATGTTCTCTGTAGAATGTGTTATGCTCGGCCTCGTCCAACTGAGCCAAACCTGAAATGAACTGGTTTCTTCCTGTTGTTGTGCAGTGCCAAAGAAACGCGGCAAGCTCGTCACCTTCCTTCGTTCCTTGGTGAAGGCCCACCCAAAGAAACCGAAAGAGCGGGAGGTGGAGAAGAAAAAGGTGTTTGGCTGTGACCTGGGAGAGCATCTTCTCCACTCTGGTCGCGATGGTAAGGGACAGCCCGTTCCTGAGATCTTCCTTTGTTGGGCATCTAAAGATGAAAGGGAGGTCATATCTAGCAAAGGGGCAGGTTGGTACCAGTGGAGAAACGTGTAATGGAAGTTGATGGCTGAAAGATAAACTGAGGCTAATGCTCCTAAGAGACAAGCACGTTTGTATTTGCTTAAACCAAAGCCTGTAAGCCAATCCCACGCTAGCCTGAAAAGAAAGGAAGCTTTTTGGCCAAGGGGAGTGTCCTGCATCAGTTTCCCAGCTCTCCTGGACATGAGATTTCCCACCTCCTTTCATTCCCATGGGAGCTGTGGTGGGGCTTGCAGTGTCTCTGGCTTCCCCAGAATTACTTTCTCCAGGCTGATTCCTAGGTCCTGACATTTCTTGAATGCAAGGAACACATGTCTGTCCAGTTTCCTCATCTTGGACAGCTTTCTTCTGTAAGGAAGAACTAAGCAGTAGCCTGGCTGGGCTTAGTGGATGAGATTTGACAGTAGCACAGCCTGAACCAGGACTTGAACGAGGAGCTCAAGTAACCGCTGGCACGTGTTCTTTAGTCCCCCAGGTCCTCCAGAGCTGCGCCGAGTTCATTGAGCAACACGGCATGGTGCAGGGGATATACCGGCTGTCCGGCGTCGCGTCCAATATCCAGAGACTGCGGTAAGAGTGCTGCGACTGACACAGCTGTCAGCAGGGGCGCGTGCCCTGTTGCGGGTGCTCAGAGGCCTGCGCCGTGGGGCAGCTCTGTGCAGGGAGCGTGCGCTCAGCGGTGGTGCGCCAGGCTTGTCGCTGTTTGATAGGAACATGGGGCGTTCAGCAGACTTGCTGGAGTAGGAAGTTCTCCTTCTGTCCTTCAGAGCACTGGAAGGCTGTGAGGGACTGCGGTGTCACCGCTGCCAGCTCTCATTCCCGTTTCCTCTTGTTCGCAGAGCCCTTTGGAGCAGCCCACACTCCTCCTTGCTGCTCCAAGCTCCTGGCATAGGACTGTAGACTAGGCAGCCAGTTGTCAGAGTCACGGGAAATGCCTTAGCAAAAAGAAAAGGTCTCCTTTTGGAAACATCTCATCCAGCATGGCTCATGTGGTGCTGGTGACAGAGCGTTCATTTTCTCCTGTTAATCGGGAAGCCCTTCCAATTCTTGATTGTATTTGGTGTGGCTTTTGACTTGTTTTCCTCTTTCTCAACCCCCCCCTGCCCGTTTTTGTGTCCTTCTCTCCAGCCAAGAATTTGAGTCTGAGCAGATTCCTGAGCTAACCGTCCGTGACACTCACAGCGTGAGCTCCGTCTGCAAAATGTACTTCAGGGAGCTCCCGAACCCTCTGCTGACTGACCAGCTGTATGACAAGTTCTCGGTAAGCACAAGGCAACGTCTTTCCTTTACCTCTTCCCTGGGCCTCCTGGGAGATGGCTGCAGCAGTGCCCCAGCTCTGAGGCCCTTCTTCTGTTAGCCCCGTGGGCTTTACTCGTATGTCTTTGCCACATCATGCATCATACGGATGCCACTTTCGGTGGTCCCAGGAGGCGGTTATTTCCATATTTGCAATGCTTGCGAGAATTCATGTTTTTTATTTTTTCTTTTGTTTTGTTTTTCTATTCCCCAAGTATTTATAGAATGGGAATGGGATTAATAGCAAAGTGCACTTGAAGCTTGAGGAGCTGAGCTGCACAATCAGGCTGTAAACTGGCCCGCTGCTTGGACTCCTTGGCCTTGATGGCACCAGCTGCGTGCCGCTATGTTCCCCAGATGCCTCCTGGAAGACGTAAAATCTGTCTTGGCGCAGACCAACAGCATGCTGTCCCCATAGTTCCCGACCCTGTGGCAGGTATCTAGCCTGATTTGTGTCTCAGTCCCTTTCTGCACTATTCCAGGAGGCTGTTGGTGCCGCTACAGATGAGGAGCAGTTGGTCAGAATGCAGGACGTCATCCAGCAGCTGCCCGCTCCTCACTACAGGTCAGTGCTGCCCTCAGTCTGTTGAGCTCAGCCG